>JAKWBO010000028.1:3377173-3618442 GCA_034336685.1 Luscinia luscinia | reverse complement strand
GACAGGGGCGAAATTAGATAATAAGCTTCAACCAATGGCCGTGGCTACTAGCACCAGAAGTGGAAAGTGCACAAAGAAGACCGATTGGCCTGTGGATGATGAGGATGAAGATGCAGGAGAAGGACCCTCAACGCCTCCTGATATAAAATCAAGAGTCAAAACAACTAGTGTGAGATCAGAAACTAATAATGAGTCCCTGTCCCTAAAGGATCTTCGTGGTCTGAGGAAGGATTATACGAGATGACCCGATGAGTCCATAATTAGTTGGCTGGTCCGGCTTTGGGATGCGGCAGGCGAGGCTACCATCCTGGATGGCACTGAAGCGAGACACCTGGGATCCCTGTCACATGATCCTGTCATCAATCAGGGAATGATGAGGGAGGCTAACCGTCAAAGCCTCTGGGCACGGGTTTTAGACAGTGTGGCACAAAGATATCTGTGTGCCAATGACCTATATATGCAACAAACCCGATGGAAAACCATGGGGCAAGGGATCCAACAACTAAGGGAAATGGCAGTGGCGGAGATCATTTTTTTCGGAGGATATAACAACTAGGAATTCGGACCTGGTCCCATTCACACCGGTGATGTGGAGAAAACTTGTGAGACTCGGGCCATCTGAATACGCCTCTGCCTTAGCAATACTGAAGCGAGAAGAGGTACATGAGACAGTTCTTGATATGGCTAAGAAGCTTCGAGCCTATGCGGATGCTGTGCATGGCCCAACACATGCCAGAATCGCAGCTGTGGAAACACGCTTGCAGAACTTAGAGGACAAGATAGAGTAAAATCATAAAAGGCTCAGGGAGGAGATTAAGGAGGACCTCCTCCAAATTTCAGCAGTGCAAATTAGACATCCTGGTAACCAACGCAGACATTTCCCCGATGGGGAGAGGAGGTATACTCCTTGAGCCGAGTTGTGGTTTTTCCTGCAGGATTCTGGAGAGAACATGAGGAGATGGGATGGGAAGCCTACGGCTGCTCTGGCACAACGGGTGCATGATCTGAAGGAAGGCAAGATTAAAAGAGGAAGTTCCGCCAAAAGGAGAGCCGCTCCTGTTTTTCGTAGTGAAAATGCCAAACATGATAATGATAATGACATGTCTGACCCTCTTGAGGGAACTTCTAAGACTTATGCCCCGGAAAAGAAGAATAATCAGGCTTAGAGGGGCCCTGCCTCTAGCCAGGGTGAGGCGAGGGAGAACTGTGTTTTTTGGACCGTGTGGAATCGGTGGCCTGGCACATCGAAACCACGGAAGTATAAAGCTTTAGTGGATACAGGAGCACAGTGTACGATAATTCCATCAAGATATGTGGGGGAAGAATCCGTTTCTATTGCTGGTGTGACAGGTGGATCGCAGGACTTTACCATAGTGGAAGCTGAAGTGAGTTTAACTGGAAAGGAGTGGAAAAAACATCTTATTGTGACTGGCCCAGAGGCCCCATGTATTTTGGGAATAGATTACCTCAGAAGTGGGTATTTTAAGGACCCAAAAGGTCTTAAGTGGGCATTTGGAATAGCTGCTGTGATGTCAGAACACATTTGGCAACTGAATACCTTGCCTGGACCATCTGAAAATCCGATTACTGTAGGACTTGTGAAAGGGGAAGAACAAAGGGTACCAATTGCCACTTCAGTAGTACATCGCCGGCAATATAGGACAACTCGAGATGCTGTGATCCCCATCCATAAGATGATCCGGGAGCTAGAGAGCCAAGGGGTGGTTAGCAAAACCCACTCACCCTTCAACAGCCCCATCTGGCCTGTGCGCAAGCCTGACGGAGAATGGAGACTGACTGTGGACTACCGCGCATTGAATGAAGTCACCCCACTGCTGAGCGCTGCCGTGTCAGACATGCTGGAACTCCAGTACGAGCTGGAGTCCAAGGCAGCAAGGTGGTATGCCACCATTGACATTGCCAATGCGTTTTTCTCCATTCCTTTGGCTGCAGAGTGCAGGCCTCAGTTTGCTTTCACCTGGAGGGGCGTGCAGTACACCTGGAACCGACTGCCCCAGGGGTGGAAACACAGTCCCACCATCTGCCATGGGCTGATCCAGGCTGCACTGGAAAAGGGTGAGGCTCCAGAACATTTGCAGTACATCGATGACATCATTGTGTGGGGAAATACAGCAGAAGAAGTGTTTGAAAAAGGAGAGGAAATTATCCAAATCCTCCTGGAAGCCGGTTTTGCCATTAAGAAGAGTAAAGTTAAGGGACCTGCTCGTGAGATCCAGTTCCTAGGAGTGAAGTGGCAAGACGGAAGACGTCAGATTCCCACTGATGTTATTAACAAAATCACGGCTATGTCTCCACCCACTAACAAGAAAGAAACACAAGCTTTCTTGGGTGCTATAGGCTTTTGGAGAATGCACATCCCCGAGTACAGTCAGATTGTGAGCCCTCTTTACCAGGTTACTTGGAAGAAGAATGATTTCCATTGGGGCCCTGAACAACAGCAAGCCTTTGCCCAGATTAAACAAGAAATCGACCATGCAGTAGCTCTTGGCCCAGTTAGGACGGGGCCAGATGTGAAGAATGTGCTCTACTCTGCAGCCGGGAACCACGGTTTGTCTTGGAGTCTGTGGCAGAAGGTGCCTGGTGAGACCCGAGGCCGACCCCTGGGATTTTGGAGCAGAAGTTACAGAGGATCGGAAGGCAACTATACCCCAACAGAGAAGGAAATCTTGACCGCCTATGAGGGAGTCCAAGCTGCTTCAGAAGTGATCGGCACAGAAGCTCAACTCCTCTTGGCACCCCGACTGCCAGTGCAGGGATGGATATTCAGCAGAAAGGTTCCCTCCCTCCAACATGCCACCAGTGCCACATGGAGCAAGTGGATTGCCCTCATCACTCAGCGCGCCCAGATTGGAAAACTCAATCGTCCTGGGATTTTAGAAATAATTACAAACTGGCCAGAAGGTGAAAGATTCAGTGTCATGGATGAGGAAGAAGAACCAGTGACCCGGGCTGAAGAAGCTCCACCATACAACCAGCTGCCGGCAGACGAAGCACGTTACGCTCTATTCACCGACGGTTCCTGTCGCATCGTAGGGATGAACCGGAGGTGGAAAGCAGCTGTATGGAGCCCGACACAACGGGTCGCAGAGGCCACTGAAGGAGAGGGCGGATCAAGTCAGCTTGCTGAACTTAAAGCTATTCAACTGGCCCTAGACGTTGCAGAAAGAGAGAAATGGCCGAAACTCTATGTGTACACTGATTCCTGGATGGTGGCCAATGCTCTGTGGGGATGGTTGAAGAAATGGAAAGAGGCGAACTGGCAGCGCAGAGGAAAACCAATTTGGGCTGCTGAAGAATGGAAAAACATCGCTACTCGGTTAGAGAAACTACCTGTGAAAGTTCGCCATGTAGATGCCCATGTCCCCAGAAGTAGAGCCAATGAAGAACAGCAAAACAATCAGCAGGTAGATCAGACTGCAAAGATAGGGGTGTCTAAGATAGATCTTGACTGGGAGCACAAGGGAGAGTTTTTCCTAGCACGATGGGCCCATGATGCCTCAGGCCACCAGGGTAGAGATGCCACCTATAAGTGGGCACGAGACCGAGGGGTGGATCTTACCATGGACAACATAACACAAGTTATCCATGACTGTGACACCTGCGCTGCCATCAAGCAGGCTAAGCGAGTGAAGCCCCTCTGGTATGGTGGACGTTGGTCCAAGTACAAGTACGGGGAGGCTTGGCAGATTGATTACATCACACTGCCTCAGACTCGTCAGGGCAAACGTTATGTGCTGACCATGGTGGAAGCCACCACCGGCTGGTTGGAGACCTACCCTGTGTCCCATGCTACTGCCCGCAACACCATCTTGGGCCTGGAAAAGCAGGTCCTTTGGAGGCATGGTACCCCTGAGAGGATTGAGTCAGACAATGGGACTCATTTTAAAAATAACCTCATCAACACCTGGGCTAGGGAACACGGTATTGAGTGGGTGTACCACATCCTTACCATGCACCAGCTGCGGGTAAAGTGGAGAGGTACAATGGATTGTTGAAGACCACCTTGAAAGCATTGGGTGGGGGGTCTTTTAAAAACTGGGAACAACATCTAGCAAAGGCTACTTGGTTAGTTAACACCAGAGGTTCCATCAACCGAGCAGGTCCTGCCCAGTCTGACTCCCTTAATATAGTGGATGGAGATAAA
Source organism: Luscinia luscinia (assembly GCA_034336685.1). NCBI lineage: Eukaryota > Metazoa > Chordata > Aves > Passeriformes > Muscicapidae > Luscinia > Luscinia luscinia. The sequence continues at coordinate 3,614,277 of JAKWBO010000028.1, read as the reverse complement.
GTCCCAGTGGCCCAAGTTAAAGGTTTGTTAGGAAAGGCAGTATGGGTTAATCCTGGCTCGAGTACAGGCAAACCCATTCGTGGGATTGTCTTTGCTCAAGGACCAGGATGTACTTGGTGGGTAATGCAGAAAGATGGAACAACACGATGTGTACCTTAGGGAGATCTGATTGTGGGGTGAGACAGAAGGAAATATGTAAGTGTTGAAGGCCTGAGTAAGTAAAATGAGAGGAAACGTGTAAGTGTTGAAGGTTTGAGCAAATCAGATGAAAGCTTTTACATTGTATAGTGGGTGTATATATCCCAATCGTGTGTCAACGTTCACGATGTGGGATAAGGGGTGGAATGTCCCGGGCTGGTGATATGTCCCCCCCGTTGTAATTCAATAAATGAGATATAAGGAATGAATCAACAAACCTGGCCATCTTCCGGCTAGCTCCCGGTTCATGTCCCTCTTCCTGTGACCTTTCCCTGTAACATTGCACCCTACCGGGAGTTCCTGTATCCTGACCCTATCCCCCTGTATCCTTATCCCATTGGCTGCTAGCCAAAGCCACTCCCCATTCCCTCTCCTGAAGACGGAGGTCCCAGGAGGGATCTTCCTCTTTCCTCCTTCATTCATCGGGCCATGCCATCGCCATAGAATAAAGCTGAGAACAGGAAGAGCCTCTTTTGTAATCCTTTTCCATCCATGCTAAAAGATACATTGTCTTATCTTAAGTAATTAGGAAAAGACAAAGAATCGTTTTAGCACCCCTCTGTCTGCACGGAGCTGCTGCCGCCTCCCCCGCCCTGGCGGGCCCGGCTACTGGGCGGCTGCTGCCTGCTGCTTTGGCTGCTGCTGCTGCTGGCCTGCTGCTGCTGCTTTTGCTGCTGCTTTTGCCGCTTTGGCTGCCGCTTTTGCCCCTAGCTTTTGCCCCAGCTTCTCCTGCCCCCAGCTGCTCCCTCTTTCTCTCTCCCTTCTTTCCCTCATCCCGAAGATCTGCACCGGCTCCGGACAGAGGGATCTGAACATCAGAGACTGCGTCTGGAGGCCTGCCACAGAAGCTTTGCACCCTTCCCAGCAGGGACTGACCGAGCTCGTCCATTCTCACTCAACTTAATGAAAACGTTTTGTGTCATCTGGGGATTGTTCTTTCCTGGTGCTGGGAAGTGTTTTGTTGAAATAAACAAGTTTTTTCCACTTTTTTTCCCTCGGAGGAAGTTCTTCCTGAACCTGGTAGTGGGAGGGGGAAGGAGTTCTGGGGGTTTATTTTCCTAGGGGGACTCCTTTGCAAGATATCTCCCGTAAATTTGTCCTAAACCAGGACAAACACGTAAGTGGGAAGGACCTTACCAGGTGTTGCTGACAATGGATTCAGCGGTACGCACTGTAGAAAAAGGGTGGACTCACGCAAGCCGGATCAAAGGACCAGTAAATCCATCTAAATTCACCAGCCATCCTGAGTGGGAGGTAAGAGGCACACCTGGGGATTTAAAGCTAACACTGCAGAGGAAAGTGCAACCTTGAAGGACTTTATTCTTCTACTTCCTTTTGGGACATGAAACCTATACCGACACCTCATGGATGCTGAACCTTGGGATCCACAGTACTTTTCTTTCACAATAAAAACCAGAAAAACAGGGGTACCACTAGAAGGTGGGGAAAGTGTACTAAGTGCGGAGGTTAAACTCAAATGTAATGCTGAAAACTGCTGGGGAAATTGTAATCCGTTTATATGCTTTGTCTGTTTAGTTTGTAAGGAGGAGTGGTGGGCCCATTGCCGCAACGGTTACATCCCTAGGGGGGTGTTTCACAATTGTTACTGGAGCCAAAGGAGGCTCACTTCTCAGGTCCTAGCCACCGTAGTGGCTGTGGGAGGCCTTTCGGTGAAATCTAAAAAGTGGTGGGAGATTTTTTCCAAGGGGGTGAACCCTCAATTTTACTGCTACTCACGAACCTACCCCATTTTTAGCCAAAATTGTAGCAGCCCTGTGTAGGCAGTGGGTACCCGAACTCAGTTGCTATACTCCTCTAATTAAAGCTCGTAAGTGGAGCAAGTATATTAAACGCATCAAAAAGCATGGGGCAAACACCCCTCCTGAAGAGTACTCTTGCTGCCGAGAAGATGGAACTCCCCATAGCTCACTGCAACCGAGTTGATGGGCGAGGCAGAGGAGAAAATGTTTGTGGAGTGGGTCGCCCACGGGCACAGAGGAGACTAAAGGTGGGGACCCAAAGGCGATGGGAGGACAGGTTACAGAAACAATGGGGTAGTAATCACCACTGGCAGACAAGTTGCGGGCATTGGGGAAGCTACCACCTCCGGTTAGGAATAATTTGTTTAATGACCCTAAAAGGAGTACATGCAAGCCACGAACCGTTTAAATGGTCACTTATAAAATGGGAAGGTCAGAGAGAAATTCAAACACAAACTACTTCGGGAAGTCCTAACTTTAACATAACTCTGGATGATCTACTCGACAGGACAGGTTCTAGCCCCTATAGTGTATACTACATGTGTCCAGCATCTAACCCAGGGAGGTCATACAGTAACTACCCCGGAGAATTTTACTGTGGATATTGGGGCTGTGAAACGATTTCCCTAGGATGGCCGGTACAAATCCAAGATAAGTACTTAAGAGTTGAAAGAGGTCCACATGGATGTAAAAAACCCTGGACAGATCCATCAGGGGTGGTAACTTATATCGGTACTTGTAAATGGGTCTATCTTAATGTCACGCAACCCCAAGACCCGAGATGGGTAGTAGGAAAATTCTGGGGAGTTAGAATATGGGAACCCGGGAAAGACCGAGGAGGACATATTGTTATAAAGAAGGAAATTATACCCCACGATCCTCAGCCTGTTGGACCAAATCCTATAATGACAGACTCAAAAGCCACAATAACGGATCAGAGTAACTTAGACAACATAACCCAAGAAAGTTTTACAGAGACCAAAAATGAATCACAGCTAATAAGACAACAGCCGTGACACAACCCAGTAAAGGGCCCCTGTGGAAGATCCTACAAGCCACCTTTAGGGTGTTAAATAGTACATACCCCAATTTGACTAAAGAATGCTGGTTATGTTACAGTATTAATCCACCCTTTTATGAGGCCTTAGGTTCTGTAGCAAAATCTAAAAGAATAAATGGGACCAATCCCTCCTTGTGCCTTTGGAAAAGGGGAAAAGAAAGCACCCCAGGGGTATCGATGGCTCAGGTAAATGGGAAGGGGAGGTGTATAGGCAACATACCTCGAGATAAAGACCACCTCTGCGGGGTAAAAATGGCTGTAACCGACTCCCGCAAACCTGCCCAATGGTTAATCCCTGCTGCAAATACCAAGTGGGTCTGTTACACATTAGGGGTAACCCCGTGTATATCAATACCTAATTTCAACGAAACATCCGAATACTGCATTCAGGTCATGATAGTTCCCCGAATCGTATACCACCCAAAGGACTATGTGTATAATCATCAAACCACTCCAGGACACCACCTGGTAAAACGGGAACTGTTTACAACCCTTACAGTTGCTGTATTATTAACATTAGGAGGTGCTGGAGTAGGAACAGGAGTAGCTTCTTTAGTAAACCAACATCAAGAATTTAAAAATCTTAGAGTCTCAGTGGATGAAGACCTAAGTAGAATAGAAAAAGCAATAGACGGTCTTGTAAAATCAGTAAGATCTCTTTCGGAAGTTGTATTACAGAATAGGCGGGGATTAGACCTGTTATTTTTACAGCAAGGGGGATTGTGTGTAGCTTTACAAGAAGAATGTTGTACCTATGCGGACCAAACTGGGATAGTATTAAAACCTCAAAAAACCCTAGTATCCAAAACCCCATACCAGCTTCCATCCCAAAAAACATTTTAAATCTATACCAATACACAGTTACAAGGTAATAAAGTTTTTTCCACTTCCTCGTGCCCCTAACGTTGGGCGCCAAGATTTGTCCTGGTTTAGGACAAATTTACGGGAGATATCTCGCAAAGGAGTCCCCCTAGGAAAATAAACCCCCAGAACTCCTTCCCCCTCCCACTACCGGGTTCGGGAAGAACTTCCTCCGAGGGAAAAAGGTGGAAAAAACTTGTTTATTTCAACAAAACACTTCCCAGCACCAGGAAAGAACAATCCTCAGATGACACAAAACGTTTTCACCAAGGTGAGCGAGGATGGACGAGCTCGGTCAGTCCCTGCTGGGAAGGGTGCAAAGCTTCAGTGGCAGGCTTCCAGACGCAGTCTCTGATGTTCAGATCCCTCCGTCCGGAGCTGGTGCAGATCTTCGGGATGAGGGAAAGAAGGGAGAGAGAAAGAGGGAGCAGCTGGGGGCAGGAGAAGCTGGGGCAAAAGCTAGGGGCAAAAGCGGCAGCCAAAGCGGCAAAAGCAGCAGCAAAAGCAGCAGCAGCAGGCCAGCAGCAGCAGCAGCCAAAGCAGCAGGCAGCAGCCGCCCAGCAGCCGGGGGCAGCCGGGGCGGGGGAGGAACGGCCACAGCGGCAGGCAGCTCCGTGCAGACGGGGGGGGGGGGGGGGCAGGGAGAGGAGTAGTCATAACACTAACCCAGGACAATCAGTGTTTCTTTTTCACCTGAGAAGCCACCACTTCGAATCCTAACTGTTCATTTAGTGCGAAAAGCTTTTTCTTTATAGATATTACAAAAGTTTAGAAGTGAGCTTTATATCCCTGAGGAAGAGGTTGCTGTTTGTATCCTAGGCCCTAGGACTGCGACTGAGCTTCTCCTGCTGTATTTCCATTAGGATCAGGGTTTCTCCCAGACTAAAGATGCCACCACTTAAAACCCTGGCTACAGTTGGAGTCGGAAACACTTCCTCAAAAAGGTATTAGGAAACTATGAGTGTGTGTTTTTTTTCAAAGGGAAAATAGCCCCTGTTTGTGTCCTGGGCCCTGTGCCTGAGACTGGGCTTCTGCCTTCTAAATTTCCCTATGGATCAAGGTTTCTCCCACACTAAAGATGCCACCACTTAGAACCCCATCTGCTCAATGAGTGCCAAAAGCCTCCTCTAAGTAGACATTACAAAAGTGGAGAAGTGAGCTTTATTTCAAAGAGAAATAGGCCCTTTTTTGTGTTCAGCGCCCTGGGTCTGAGTCAGGGCTTCTGCCTGCTGAATTTTCATAAGGATCAGTGTTTCGTTTTGACTTGAGAAGCCACCACTTAGAACCCTTACTGTTCATTGAGTGCTAAAAGCTTCCTCTAAATAGATATTACAAAAGTTGAGAAGTGAGCTTTATTTCACAGAGAAATAGCCCCCTGTTTGTATCCTGGGCTCTGGGTTTGAGACTGGGCTTTTGCCTGCTTAATTTCTCTTTGGATCAGTATTTCCCCCAGACTAGAGATTCCTCTTTTATACATAAAAACTAGATCAAGCTGAATTACATATGATAAAAATAAGCGATATTTATTTTGTGACCGAAACACGGTCCTCGATAGCTACAATTAAAAAGGGCAATGCCGAGCCCGGGGTCGGCATCGGGTGAACAGACAATGATTCGAACTCTATTGCTTCGAATCCCCAAATGTTCAGAAACCCGCTTTAGTTAGTCCAGTTTTCATACAGTTTTTCCTTGCCTGGAGCGAATGCCTGTGAGGTTCGGGTTGGATTGGTTTAATGATAGAAAGGTAGCATTTAACACGTTTATGATTGGATTGACGAGGGTTGGTTTGGCTAGGAGATTGGCTGGGGAGGAGGTAGATTTTAGCATCTGTATTTTGTGGCTAGAGTTATGGTTGGCTGTGATCTCCTTCTTGGGTCTACTTATTGCAAGAGCTGGATTGTATCCGACTGATTGGGATATTGAAGGTGGGGACCTGATAATTTGTATGTTCACCCAAATGCGGCGAGCAAGATGGACAAACACTTTCCACACTTTGCCCGTGGCTTAGTCTTTATGGGTCGGCTGTAGGATTGTCATTATGTAGCCAGTGCAGGTGTGTTGCTTTCTGCCTTGGGGTCTGAGTGCGTACCCATCTAATTTTGGTTCGATACAGCCTTGGGGGATATAATTAATTTGCAAGAACTTATCTGGCTGTTGTGGCTTTCATTTACTGCCTGTCACAATAGTTTCACACCCCCAATATCCATACCCTGGGTAATTACAGTAACTCTTCCCTGGGTTGGAAGCGGGACACCAATAGGTCTGAAACAATGCTGTCTCATCAAATTTGGGGAAGCCCGTATGTGAGGGAAAAATGTCTTTTAGCCTAAACTTGATAGATGGAGTGTCGGCTGTAACTATTTCTTTGATGGCCCTCTCACTTGAGAGATGACGTAGAACCCACCTGAATGGCTGGTGAGGGTAATGCTTTGTGTCTGCCTGTCCTCCGCCCACTAACCCTAGGAACAGAATGACACAGAGGTACCGTTGCTGCTTTGGTTTTCAGGGTGCGAGCTTCTCAGGTGATGCCGGGGTGCTCCGTGGTCTGTCTCTCTTTCCCGGTAGTGGGGCGTACAAGTTGCGGGGACGTCCGATGATCCAAACAAAGTCTCACAATTCTCATTAGCTGCACTCTGAAGGTCTGGTTTGATAGATTTGAGTGGACACCATTTAATGTTCCCATCTCTTTTAACGGCCGCATACCCCCGCCCCGTGAGCACCAGCCTCCAACCTTGTTCCCACTCCCCTAGTTCATTTTTGATCACCACCCGTGGGCCTGTCTCTAGTGCTCGAGTGGCCCAGTGTCTCTGGACAGGACTGTTTGTTCCATCCCCCCTGGGGAATTGATTTAATGCTAGCAGCGCGGTTGCTAGTATGCACGCCTGGTCACTCGAGGGAATGGCATTGGTGAAGCCTTCTGTCTTTTCTAGTACTTCCAGTTTAGTTTTCAGAGTCTGATTAGCTCTTTCTACGATGGCTTGTCCGGTGCTGTTGCATGGGATGCCATGTACCAAGGCGATGTTCCACTTTGACACGAATCCTTGAACCGTCTTTCAGGTGAAGCTTGTGCCATTGTCTGTCTTGATTTGCTTTGGCACTCCAAGCCATGCCATGGCTGTCAGCCAATGTTGGATAGTCGCTTTGGAATGAGTCTTGGAATACTGTGTGGCTACAATCATACCGCTGTATGTATCCACGGTAACTGCGAGCCATGCTCAGGGTCTTAACAGCTGGCATTGTGTAAAGTCTGTCTGCCATATTTCTGAGTCTTTGAGGCCTCTGGGGTTGATGCCGCTTGACCACAGTGGCGATTTCTGGCAGTGAGGGCACATGGCGAGGATGTGCTTTGAGTCAGCGGCAGAAATTCTGCACTTCTTCGCAAGTGCTTTTGCTCTGATGTGAAGGGATTCATGCAGCTGACGGGCTTCTTTCAGCGTCCATACACCTTTTGCGTAAGCGTCAGCCTTGTCATTGCCAATCTGGTAGAATCCTTTGATCGGGTCATGGCTGTTGACGTGGATGGCTGATATGGTGCCTTTCTGTGAATAGAGTGCCTCTTCAAGCATCGTTGCCACCGTGGACACTGACACACCTGGTCCAGACGTGGCTATGCAGAGCTTGGCCACAAATATGGAGTCAGTCACAATGTTAAGGTGTTCTTCTGGGAACAGTCCGCACGCTAGCACTACGGCAGCTGCTTCAAGTTGTTGGACTGACAGCGTGGGGTCGGTTGTCTTGACGCATTACCATTGTTCTCCTGACTGCCATACTGCTGCTGCGGTGGAGGTCCGCGGCGATGCGTCCGTGAAGATGGTTGGCCCTGCCTGCGGTCGGTCGATTATCTTTGGTAAGAGGTCGATGTCGATAATGGTGAGCAGCCGAGTCCAAGGGGGTTTTGCTGCATAGCGAATCTCTCCTCCGAAGCCTGCAAGGGCCATGGCCAGGTATTCGGATATTCTTGTTGACTGCGCGGAGAGCTGTTTGCGGAAGGGCAGGTATATCTTGGCGGGTTTGATGCCCAGATGTCTTAGAGCGAGTTTCCTGCCTTTCATGATGAGGCTGCTGAGGCACTCGACTCCTGGGAAAAAGGCACGTGACCGTTTCCCCAAGACCACCCATTGTATCGGTTGGGCTTTGTCGGGGGGTCCTTGGGCTAAGGCTCCCACTCCCTCCTTTTTCGTGGACATACAGATTGACCGGTGCGCTTGAATCCCATCTGGCGAGTGTGCTCACTGACACCTGGTGTTCGATGAAGTTGAGCAAGCTTATCGCTTCTGGTGTCAGGGTCTTCTGCTCCCATGGGTTCTTTCCTTTCAAGAGATCGTTTAGAGGGTCCATGACCTCGGGAGGAATCAGGACGATGTTGCGGAGCCACTGTAAGGATCCTACCAGCTGCTGCACGTCATGGAGCGTCTTGATATCTCGGCGGATTTTCATCTGGGGAGGAGTTACGTAGGAGCTTGTGATTCCCACTCCTAGGAATGTCACGCACTGTCCCTTTTTTATTTTAGCACTCGCTATTTCGAAGCCATTTGTCTTTATGGTCTTGGAGATGGTTGATATCAGCTGGTCTACCTGTCTTGTTGACGGTGCGGCAATCAGGATATCGTCCATATATTGCAGTATGGTTACCGTCGGATAGCTCTGCTGGACTGGTGCTAGTGCTCGGTCTACTGTGATCTCGTAGATGGTAGGGGAGTTGATCATTCCTTGGGGTAACATTTTCCATTGAAAGCATGGGTTAGGCTGCTGGCTGTTTGGAAAGACGATGGAAAAGGCGAATCGCTCCTTGTCGTCTTCGTGCAGGGGAATAGAAAAGAAGCAGTCTTTGATGTCAAGCACTGCGCAGGGCTGTCCTCTCTGTATCATCGAGTTCATAGGCAGCAAAGTTTGTACCGGGTCCATCGGCTGGATTCTCTTGTTCACTTCCCGCAGGTCGTGCAGGAGACGAAAGCCTTCACCGGACCGTTTAGGTATTACAAAGATCGGGGTGTTCCATGGACTCGTGGAGGGTTCTATGTGATTCTTGTGTAACTCACGGCCAACTAGCTCAAGGAGAGCAGTCATTCGAGGCTTGGACAAGGGCCACTGTTTGATAAACATGGGTCCAATTGATTTCCAAGTTAGTTTGATGGGCAATTGCGGGTATATGACAGTGGCCCTTAGTATAAATTTATCACCCTAACGTCCAGCAGGGTTAGGACATCTCTCCCCAGCAAGGGTGGGCAATCCGACATACCGTATGTCATAAGGGTGATAGTTCTTCCTGGTCCTCTCTCGGTGCAGAGTGTTATTGCTATCAGCTGGGTGCTTTTGAAAGCTCGGGACTGTCTTCCACCTCCTCACACCATGGGGGCTTCTTTTAGCTTCCATGGTAGAGGCCAGTGTATGTCTGGGATGACGGTGACCTCTGATCCTGTGTCCACCCAGAAGGAAAGGCAGATGGCCGTGTCATCGGAGCTGTTGTGGAGACGACACTCTGCCCACACGATCAGTGAGTGCCTGCCTATCTTTGCAGCAAAGTCTACCCATGGGTCTCGCTCACGTGCTTTCATGGCCAAGGCCACCCAGGAGCTGTTCTTGGTATTCCTGAAGTGCAGGTAGGCTTGATTGCGCGCTACTTGTTGGGCGACAAAGTTGGTCATTTCTTGAGGGGGCAATGGGCATGGAGGCCCCGTGCCCTATTGAGGGTTGCTGTAGCTGGGCCACTTCGTGTTCCAAAAGGGAGGGGGCTGGGTGCGGCCCGGCTGCCCCCTCCCCTTCCCATTTCCCTGAGGCTTGGATCTGCATTCCTTAGCTAAATGCCCCTTCTTTCCACATGCCCAGCACTGTCCCTTAGGTTTTCCGTGGCGTGGTGGAACAGCTGCAGGTGGGTGTCCTGGCTGGGGGCAGTTTACTGCTATGTGACCTGCCTGGCCACACTTGAAGCATGCCATCACGCTGGTTATTGCAGTGCGAACCGCTGCCTGGATGGGAGCTAGGTGTTCCTCCTTTACAACATGTTTGATCATGGTTCCGACATTGGACCCAGGTGGCAGTGATCTTAAAATGTCCCTGGTGGTTGAATTGCATTGCTGCTGCAAGCAGTCGGCCACCAAGGGCCCTTCGCCTCTGAAGGTAATGCAGAGGAATCTACTGCTGCTTGGAGGCAGTCCACAAACTGAGTGAAGCTCTCACTCTCACTCTGCTTTATGGTGGACCAAGGCGATGGTCTGGCTCTTACTTTAGAAGCAGCACTGGTGGCTTCCCGGGCGGCACGGGTTGTTGCCAGGACTTCATGGGCCCACAGACCCTCTGCCTGTGCTTGTGGGATGATCATGGCTGGATCTCTGCCTCTGTATGCTGGAGTCGTGCAGTGGATGGTTTTCCCCCGTTACCAGGGCTAGCTGCTTTGCACAGTTCTCCTCCCATTCTTGCTTAAAAACAATCATCCCCGCCCCATCAAAGATTAGCCTGCAAGTCTGTTTGATATCAAAGGGAAGCATATCATCGCCTCCAAAAACGCTATCAATGAGTGTGGAAACCATGGCAGAATTAATTCCCTTGTCTGCAACCGCTTTAACGATAGCCTGTACGTCTTTTGGATTTGCCGGTGAGAAGGTTCTTTGGTTTCCGTCAGCCCCCCCAACCCGAACCAGGAACACTAGTGTGGCGGATAGAGCCCACTCTGCGCACGCTATTTTAATTTTCCTCCAGTCTGTGAGTGGGGTTCAGTCTTTCTCTGATACCCCCTTAACCCAAGCCGAAGGGTTGCGGCTAGTAATCTTGTAAGCCACGATACCCATTTTGTTAATCCCCAGCCAGTATCAGATTCAGCTTCTGACCATCCCTCCGGCCAGCTATCCGAGCTGGAGTCAGAGTCAGTGCCAGAAATCGACTGACTGGACGCTTCAGGGCTGCAGAGCCTTTTCCTAGGGCTCCGCCCCCTCCCCCGCCCCCGCCCCCGCCCCTTCTTCCGCGGGCTGGGCTGTTCCCTCCCCCTGCGCTCCCCCCGCCTCCTGCTCGGGGAGGTTCTTGCCTTATAAAGACTTGCTTTAAAATGAGCGCTCTGATTGGTCTGACACTTCGTCCCGGGAGCTGCCCCTCCTATCTGATCGCCCGCGTCTGCGCCAATCAGGGAGCCTTCTGCTCCCTTGCCCCCTAGTTTTTGTTCCAACCCCCACCATGCCGCTCGGCGCCATTTTCAAACGCATAAGGCGGGGGTTCTGTCTTCTCCGTTGCTTGTATTTCTGATATTATAGTGGCATTCCGCGCCTCCTCTGCTAGCCCCTGCCACAATGTCTGCACGCCCTCCCCCTCCTCCGCTTCTGATGAGTCCAGACTCGGGGGCCACGGGGTTGGCTCCGGGGTCTGCGCGTCTGCGCAGCTGGCCGACTCAAACCCCTCCGTGGTTTGCGTAGCCGCTCCGATCCCCAGCTGCAGCACAGCTAATAAGCAAGTCTGCGCGGCCCTCCATGTCTCCTGTTCTCGCCGGGCATTTTGCAGAGCCTAAAAAACCTTTCCCCATGATTTAAGAGCTCTCCCTAAGCTGGAGGACATAGTGTCCTCAGCCAGGGCTTTTGTACACCTATCCCATATCTCTGGATGGAGAATGTCTACCGGGCTCTCTATAGCCCAATTCTTTATAAGTCTCGGCACAGCGAGAGAGAAATCTTTAAGCTTACAGTCAATCCCCCATTGTGTGAGGATTTGACTTACGACCTTAGCAACAGCCTCCATGATCTCCGCTGGTCCGGGAATGTCTCCCCCACTACACAAGGCAAGCTGTGCAGTTGCCAGTTCTCATTCAGGTGAACCCCAAATCCCTGCAATTTCTCGTGTTCCCGGGTTTCGGCACCATTTGTTGCATGGCGAGCTGGTTCAATCCCAGCACGGCAGCTCTAACCCTGAGCCAATAGGGCTATATGCTCCTAGACACAAATGAGGTGGAAAGCAAATGGCGTTTATTGAAAGGTCACAATGGTTTTTATGGTGGGCAGTCAGTGTCATTTCCTTTCACTTATGTCCGGCAGGGAGCTACCACGTACGGGGCAAGGTTCTGATGGCAAGGGGGGGGAAGGGGGTCCCTGACTGTCTGTACAACCCGTTATCTTCTGCACGCAAAAAATCTAACTCTCCGCAGGGGCCTATTTCTCTGTGAAATAAAGCTCACTTCTCAACATTTGTAATGTCTATTTAGAGGAGGCTTTTGGCACTCAATGCACAGCCAGGGTTCTAAGTGGTGGCATCTTTAGTCTGGGAGAAACCCTGATCCTTATGAAAATTCAGTAGGCAGAATCCCTGTCTCACGCCAAGCGCCTTGGACAGAAACAGGAGTCTATTTCTCTGTGAAATAAAGCTCACTTCACCACTTTTTCAATGTCTTTCTTTAGGAGGATTTTCGCTCTCAAAGAACCGCCAGGGTTCTAAGTGGTGGAATCTCTAGTCTGGGAGAAAACCTGATCCTTAAGGAAATTTAGCAGGCAGAAGCAGAGTCTCAGGCCCAGAGCCCTGGACACAAGTGGGGGCATATATCTCTGTGAAAAAAAGCCTACTTCACAACTTTTGATAAAGCTCATTCCTCCACTTTTGTAATGTCTATTTAGAGGAGGCTTTTGGCACTCAGTGAACAGCTGGGATTCTATGTTTTGGCATATTTAGTCTGGGAGAAATTCTGATACTTAAGGAAATTTAGTAGGCAAAAACCCAGTATCAGGCACAGGGCCCTAAACAACAACAGGAGCCTATTTCTCTGTATAATAAAGCTCACTTCATCACATTTGTAATGTCTATTTAGAGGAGGTTTTTGACAGACAAAGAACCGCTAGTGTTCTAAGTGGTGGCATCTCTAGTCTAGGAGAATCCCGGATCCTTAGGGAAATTTCGCTGGCAGAAGCCCCATATCAGGCCCAGGGCCCTGGATACCTACTGGGGCCTATTTCTCTGTGAAATAAAGCTCACTTCACCACTTTTGTGATGTCTAATATGAGGAGGTGTTTGACACTCAAAGAACAGCCAGGGATCTAAGTGGTGGCATCTTTAGTCTGGGAGCAATCCTGATCCATAGAAAATTTTTAGCAGGCAAAAGCCGAGTCTCAGGCACAGGGCCTGGGACACTAATTATTGACTGTTTCTCTGTGAAATTAATCTCACTTCACCACTTTTGTCATGTCTATTTAAATAAGGCTTTTAACACTCAATGAACAGCCACAATTATAAGTGGTGGCATTTCTAGTCTGGGACAAATCCTGATCCATAGGGAAATTTAGCAGACAGAAGCCCAGTCTCAGGCCCCGGGCCCTGGATACAAACAGGGGCCTATTTCTCTGTTAAATATAGCTCACTTCACCACTTTTCTAATGTCTATTAAGAGGATGTGTTTTACATTCAAAAAAGAGCCTGGGTAGTAAAAGGTGGCATTTTTAGTCTGGCAGAAACCCTGATCCTTCAGGAAATTTTGCAGGCAGAAGTACAGTCTCAGGCCCTAGGCCCTGGACACAAACGTGGGCATATATCTCTGTGAAATAAAGCTAACTTCACCACTTTTATAATGTCTAATTGGAGGAGGTACTTGATACTCAAGGAACAGCCAGGGTTCTCACTGGTGGCATCTCTAGTCTGGGAGAATCCCTGATCCTTATGGAAATTTAGCAGGCAGAAGCGCAGTCTCAGGCCCAGGGTCCTGGACACAAACAGAGTCCTATTTCTATGTGAAAAAAAACTCACTTCTAAATCTTTAGTAATATCTCTTTAAAGGAGGCTTTTGGCTCTCAATGAACAGCCAGGGTACAAAGCGGTGGCATTTCAAAGTGGGAGACTGTCCTGGGTTAGTGTTATGACTACTCCTCTCTCTGCCCCACCCCCCCTCTGTCTGCACGGAGTTGCTGCAGCCGTGGTCGTTCCTCCCCCGCCCCGGCTGCCCCCAGCTGCTGGGCTGCTGCTGCCTGCTGCTTTGGCTGCTGCTGCTGCTGGCCTGCTGCTACTGCTTTTGCTGCTGCTTTTGCCAATTTGGCTGCCACTTTTTCCCCTAGCTTTTGCCCCAGCTTCTCCTGCCCCCAGCTGCTCCCTCTTTCTCTCTCCCTTCTTCCCCTCATCCCGAAGATCTGCACCGGCTCCGGACGGAGGGATCTGAACATCAGAGACTGCATCTGGAAGCCTGCCACAGAAGCTTTGCACCCTTCCCAGCAGGGACTGACCGAGCTCGTCCATCCTCGCTCACATTAATGAAAACATTTTGTGTCATCAGGGAATTGTTCTTTCCTGGTGCTGGGAAGTGTTTGTTAAAATAAACAAGTTTTTCCACTTTTTTTCCCTTGGAGGAAGTTCTTCCCGAACCCGGTAGTGGGAGGGGGAAGGAGTTCTGGGGGTTTATTTTCCTAGGGGGACTCCTTTGCTAGATATCTCCCGTAAATTTGTCCAAAACCAGGACAAATCTTGGCGCCCAACGTTAGGGGCACGAGGAAGTGGAAAAAACTTTATTACCTTGTAACTGTGTATTGGTATAGATTTAAAATGTTTTTTGGGATGGAAGCTGGTATGTGGTTTTGGATACTAGGGTTTTTTGAGGTTTTAATACCTCTCTGGTCTTTGGGGTTATTTTCCTATCCGGAAATAGCTCCAGTACTGTCCCTTATTTGAAGTTTATATACTAGAGGGATAATGACCAAAATATTTATCGGACTGGGCTTGGTTGCGATGGCTTTTAAGAGGTTTATAAAGATGCTGGAATCGGTTCCAGGGATATCTTCTGGATCCTGGTTATGGATATGCACTCAGTTTGTTAGAGGAGAAGAGGGGGAGGAGGCTTTTCAGCCTTTGCTGTCCTTTGTCTCCTCTGAATTTTTTACATCTTTATTAGAAAATGTGCAGGTTTCCCTGAACACTAAAGAGATTATCTTTCTGATGTTTAATTTAGTAAGTTTTTTATACACTGTTTACAGTTTATATAAAATGAGAGCTGAGATTTCTAGAGGGGCTGGTGTAACTCCTGATTTAGGAGCAAAGCAAAATGTGAACAGTCCTGAATGGTGTGGGAAATGGCAGGACCTGGGCCAAATGTTAAAGGAATTTTCTGATCCTATAGTTTGGGACTTTCCACAGGAGAAAATTCAAAACCCAGCTGAGGTGGTAAAATATTTGAAAGAGAAGTGCCATGATAACCCTAAGGAAAAAAAGATCACTGCTGTGAGCTGGGCCCTGGCGTATGCTTATCGTAGCCTGTTAGATAGTGTAGGACCACAGACAGCAGACAGGGAACACTGAGATAGATTAGTTACCATCCCAGTGACGCCGGATGTAGTAGAGTTGAGGACAGGGGCGAAATTATATAATAAGCTCCAACCAATGGCCGTGGCTACTAGCACCAGAAGTGGAAAGTGCACAAGGAAGACCGATTGGCCTGTGGATGACGATGATGAGGATGCAGGAGAAGGACCCTCAACGCCTCCTGATATAAAATCAAGAGTAAAAACAACTAGTGTGAGATCAGAGACTAATAATGAGTCCCTGTCCCTAAAGGATCATCGTGGTCTGAGGAAGGATTATACAAGACGCCCCGATGAGTCCATAATTAGTTGGCTGGTCCGCCTTTGGGATGCGGCAGGCGAGGCTACCATCCTGGATGGCACTGAAGCGAGACACCTGGGATCCCTGTCACATGATCCTGTCATCAATCAGGGAATGATGAGGGAGGCTAACCGTCAAAGCCTCTGGGCACGGGTTTTAGACAGTGTGGCACAAAGATATCTGTGTGCCAATGACCTATATATGCAACAAACGCGATGGAAAACCATGGGGCAAGGGACCAACGACTAAGGGAAATGGCAGTGGCGGAGATCATTTCTTCGGAGCATATAACAACTAGGAATTCGGACCTGGTCCCATTCACACCGGTGATGTGGAGAAAACTTGTGAGACTCGGGCCATCTGAATACGCCTCTGCCTTAGCAATACTGAAGCGAGAAGAGGTACATGAGACAGTTCTTGATATGGCTAAGAAGCTTCGAGCCTATGCGGATGCTGTGCATGGCCCAACACATGCCAGAATCGCAGCTGTGGAAACACGCTTGCAGAACTTAGAGGACAAGATAGAGGAAAATCATAAGAGGCTCAGGGAAGAGATTAAGGAAAACCTGCTCCAAATTTCAGCAGTGCAAATTAGACGTCCTGGTATCCAACGCAGACATTTCCCCGATGGGGAGAGGAGGTATACCCCTCGAGCCGAGTTGTGGTTTTTCTTGCAGGATTCTGGAGAGAACATGAGGAGATGGGATGGGAAGCCTACGGCTGCTCTGGCACAACGGGTGCATGATCTGAAGGAAGGCAAGATTAAAAGAGGAAGTTCCGCCAAAAGGAGAGCCGCTCCTGTTTCCCGTAGTCAAAATGCCAAACATGATAATGATAATGACATGTCTGACCCCCTTGAGGGAACTTCTAAGACCTATGCCCCGGAAAAGAAGAATAATCAGGCTTAGAGGGGCCCTGCCTCTAGCCAGGGTGAGGCGAGGGAGAACCGTGTTTTTTGGACCGTGTGGATTCGGTGGCCTGGCACATCGAAACCACGGAAGTATAAAGCTTTAGTGGATACAGGAGCACAGTGTACGATAATTCCATCAAGATATATGGGGGAAGAATCCGTTTCTATTGCTGGTGTGACAGGTGGATCGCAGGACTTTACCATAGTGGAAGCTGAAGTGAGTTTAACTGGAAAGGAGTGGAAAAAACATCTTATTGTGACTGGACTAAAGGCCCCATGTATTTTGGGAATAGATTACCTCAGAAGTGGGTATTTTAAGGACCCAAAAGGTCTTAAGTGGGCATTTGGAATAGCTGCTGTGATGTCAGAGCACATTTGGCAACTGAATACCTTGCCTGGACTATCTGAAAATCCGATTACTGTAGGACTTGTGAAAAAGGAAGAGCAAAGTGTACCAATTGCCACTTCAGTAGTACATCGCCGGCAATATAGGACAACTCGAGATGCTGTGATCCCCATCCATAAGATGATCCGGGAGCTAGAGAGCCAAGGGGTGGTTAGCAAAACCCACTCACCCTTCAACAGCCCCATCTGGCCTGTGCGAAAGCCTGATGGAGAATGGAGACTGACTGTGGACTACCGCACATTGAATGAAGTCACCCCACCGCTGAGTGCTGCCGTGCCGGACATGCTGGAACTCCAGTACGAGCTAGAGTCCAAGGCAGCAAGGTGGTATGCCAACATTGACATTGCCAATGCGTTTTTCTCCATTCCTTTGGCTGCAGAGTGCAGGCTTCAGTTTGCTTTCACCTGGAGGGGCGTGCAGTACACCTGAAACCGACTGCCCCAGGGGTGGAAACACAGTCTTACCATCTGCCATGGGCTGATCCAGGCTGCACTGGAAAAGGGTGAGGCTCCAGAACATTTGCAGTACATCGATGACATCATTGTGTGGGGAAATACAGCAGAAGAAGTGTTTGAAAAAGGAGAGGAAATTATCCAAATCCTCCTGGAAGCCGGTTTTGCCATTAAGAAGAGTAAAGTTAAGGGACCTGCTCGTGAGATCCAGTTCCTAGGAGTGAAGTGGCAAGATGGAAGACGTCAGATTCCCACTGATGTTATTAACAAAATCACGGCTATGTCTCCACCCACTAACAAGAAAGAAACACAAGCTTTCTTGGGTGCTATAGGCTTTTGGAGAATGCACATCCCCGAGTACAGTCAGATCGTGAGCCCTCTTTACCAGGTTACTTGGAAGAAGAATGATTTCCATTGGGGCCCTGAACAACAGCAAGCCTTCGCCCAGATTAAACAAGAAATCGACCATGCAGTAGCTCTTGGCCCAGTTAGGATGGGGCCAGATGTGAAGAATGTGCTCTACTCTGCAGCCGGGAACCACGGTTTGTCTTGGAGTCTGTGGCAGAAGGCGCCTGGTGAGACCCGAGGCCGACCCCTGGGATTTTGGAGCAGAAGTTACAGAGGATCGGAAGGCAACTATACCCCAACAGAGAAGGAAATCTTAGCTGCCTATGAGGGAGTCCAAGCTGCTTCAGAAGTGATTGGCACAGAAGCACAACTCCTCTTGGCACCCCGACTGCCAGTGCTGGGGTAGATGTTGAGTGGAAAGGTTCCCTCCACCCACCATGCCACCAGTGCCACATGGAGCAAGTGGATTGCCCTCATCACGCAGCATGCCCGGATTGGAAAACTCAATCGTCCTGGGATTTTAGAAATAATTACAAACTGGCCAGAAGGTGAAAGATTCAGTGTCACGGATGAGGAAGAAGAACCAGTGACCCGGGCTGAAGAAGCTCCACCATACAATCAGCTGCCGGCAGAGGAAGCACGTTACGCTCTATTCACCGACGGTTCTTCTCGCATCGTAGGGATGAACCGGAGGTGGAAAGCAGCTGTATGGAGCCCGACACGACGGGTCGCAGAGGCCACTGAAGGAGAGGGCGGATCAAGTCAGCTTGCTGAACTTAAAGCTATTCAACTGGCCCTAGACGTTGCAGAAAGAGAGAAATGGCCGAAACTCTATGTGTACACTGATTCCTGCATGGTGGCCAATGCTCTGTGGGCATTGGGTGGGGGGTCTTTCAAAAACTGGGAACAACATCTAGCAAAGGCTACTTGGTTAGATAACACCAGAGGTTCCATCAACCGAGCAGATCCTGCCCAATCTGACTCCCTTAATATAGTGGATGGAGATAAAGTCCCAGTGGCCCAAGTTAAAGGTTTGTTAGGAAAGGCAGTATGGGTTAATCCTGGCTCGAGTACAGGCAAACCCATTCGTGGGATTGTCTTTGCCCAAGGACCAGGATGTACGTGGTGGGTAATGCAGAAAGATGGAACAACACGATGTGTACCTCAGGGAGAGCTGATTGTGGGGTGAGACAGAAGGAATAACCTAAGTGTTGAAAGCCTGAGTAAGTAAAATGAGAGGAAACGTGTAAGTGTTGAAGGTCTGAGCAAGTAGATGAAAGCTTTTACATTGTATAGTGGTGTATATATCCCAATCGTGTGTCAATGCTCACGATGTGGGATAAGGGGTGGAATGTCCTGGGTTAGTGTTATGACTACTCCTCTCCCTGATCCCCCCACCCCCTCTCTGTCTGCACGGAGCTGCTGCCGCCGTGGCCGTTCCTCCCCCGCCCCAGCTGCCCCCGGCTGCTGGGCTGCTGCTGCCTGCTGCTTTGGCTGCTGCTGCTGCTGGCCTGCTGCTGCTGCTGCTTTTGCTGCTGCTTTTGCCGCTTTGGCTGCCGCTTTTTCCCCTAGCTTTTGCCGCAGCTTCTCCTGCCCCCAGCTGCTCCCTCTTTCTCTCTCCCTTCTTCCCCTCATCCCGAAGATCTGCACCGGCTCCAAACGGAGGGATCTGAACATCAGAGACTGCCTCTGGAAGCCTGCCACAGAAGCTTTGCACCCTTCCCAGCAGGGACTGATTGAGCTCGTCCATCCTCACTCACCTTGGTGAAAACGTTTTGTGTCATCTGGGGATTGTTCTTTCCTGGTGCTGGGAAGTGTTTTGTTGAAATAAACAAGTTTTTTCCACTTTTTTCCCTCGGAGGAAATTCTTCCCGAACCCGGTAGTGGGAGGGGGAAGGAGTTCTGGTGGTTTATTTTCCTAGGGGGACTCCTTTGCGAGATATCTCTTGTAAATTTGTCCAAAACCAGGACAGAGACATTCTGATCCATAGGGAATTTTTAGCAGGCAGAAGCTGAGTCTTAGGCACAGGGACCTGGACAAAAATTATGGACTGTTTCTTTGTTAAATGAAGCTCACTTCACCACTTTTGTCATGTCTATTTAGATGAGGCTTTTAATACACAATGAACAGCCGGGGTTCTAAGTGGTGGCATCTTTAGTCGGGGAAAAATCTTGATCCCTATAGAAATTTTGCCGGCAGAAGCCCAGTCTCAGGCACAAGGCCCTGGACACAGACAGGTTCCTGACGGAATAGCATTTCTTGGTTTTGGTTCAAATCTGAGAAATCGCTTCAGAAAAAAAGTTGTCTTGAAAGCATTTCATTATTTAAACAAGACTGGAGATGGTGTCATAACAGTCGACGACTTAGGCTGGGTGTATAGTGGACAACATCACCCCAAGTATATAAACGGAGACTGGACAGAAGACCAAGTCTTTAGAGCCTTTCTGGACAGTTTTGGTTCACCCTATGACAGAGATGGGAAGGTCAGAACAGACGAGTTCATGAACTACTATGCTGGAGTAAGCGCTTCAATTGACACAGATGTGTACTTTATCCTCATGATGAAGAATGCCTGGAAGCTCAGATCATACAATTAAAGAATGGCTTATGACCAAGGAATGACTTTGTGGAGCTCTCTTGGAAATGAAGAACTCATAACTTTCTACCCTCTTGTCTTCTCTTCTCCCACTTCTCCTCTTCCTCTTCAATTACCCCAATACCCTTTTAATCCCATTACTCTCTTCTCTTGCATCTCCTTTTTGCCCTCTTCTCCCTTCTCTCTCTCTCTCTCTCTTCTCTCTTTTATCTCGTTTATTCTGCTCTGGGGTTGTGCCGGGCAGCCCCTAGCAGAGTTATTTATAATAAACTGCAATTGTAATATTTAGCCTACACAGAGCGTTTGAGTTTTATCTCGCAACCCGTCCATCCCGATACAAAGTATCCCGCAGACTCCTGCAAGTCCCTTTTTTGTCCCTGAAATATAGCTCAATTCACCACTTTTGTAATGTTCATTTAGAAAAGGATTTTGGCACTCAATGAACAGCCAGGGTTTTACGTGGTGGCCTCTTTAGTCTGTGAGAATTCCTGCTCCACGTGGAAATTTAGCAGGCAGAAGCCGAGACTCAGATCCAGGGCTCTGGACACAAACAGGGTTTTTTTTCTCTGTGAAATAATGCTCATTTTTCTGCTTTTATAATTTCTATTTAGAAAAGGTATTTGACACAAAAAACAGCCAGGGTTCTATGTTGTGACAACTTTAGTGTGGGAGGAACCCTGATGCTTATGGAAATTCAGTAGGCAGAATGGCTGTTTCAGGCCCAGGGTCCTGAATACAAAGACGGGACTCTTTCTCTGTGAAATAAAGCACACTTCTAATCTTCTGAAATGTCTCTTTAGAGGAGGCTTTTGGCACGCAATGAACAGCTGGGGTTCTATGGGGTGGCATTTTTAGTCTGGGAGAAATTCTGATAGCTAAGGGAAATTTAGCAGGCAGAATCCCTGTCCCAGGCACACGGCCCTGGACACAAACAGGGGCATATTTCTTACTGATATAAAGCTCACTTCATCACTTTTTTAATGTCAATTTATAGAAGGCTTTTGATTCTCAAAGAACGGCAGGGGTTTTAAGTGGTGGCATTGCTAGTCTGGAAGAAACCCTGATACTTATGGAAATTTAGCAGGCAGAAGCCAAGTCACAGGCTCATGGCCGTAAGCACAAACAGGGGCCTACCTCTTACTGAAATAAAGTTAACTACTAAACTTTTGAAATGTCTCTTTGGAGGAGGTTTTTTCCACTCAATGAACAGGCAGGGATCTAAGTGGTGGCTTCTCAAGTCAAGGAGAATCCCTGATCCTTATAGAAATTCTGTAAGAAGAACCCGTCTCAGGCCAAATGATTTGGACACTAATTATGGCTAGTTTGCCTGTGAAATGAAGCTCACTTCACAATTTTTGTAATGTCTATTTAGATGAGGCTTTTGGCACTCATTGAACAGATGGGGTTCTAAGCGGTGGCATCTTTAGTCTGGGAGAAATCCTGATACTAAGGGGAAATTCAGCAGGCAGAAGCCCAGTCACAGGCAGAGGGCCCAAGACACGAAAAGAGGCTATTTTCCCTTTGAAAAGAAACACACCCTCCCAGTTTCCAAATATCTTTTGGAAGGAGTGTTTGCTACTCCAAATGTAGCCGGGGTTGTTAGAGGTGGCATCTTTAGTCTGGGAGAAATTCTGATCCATATGGAAATTTAGCAGACAGAAGCCCAGCCTCAGGCCCAGGGCCCTAGACACAAACAGGGGTCTCTTTCTCTGTGAAATAAAGCTCACTTCTAAACTTTTGTAATATCTATTTAGAAGAGGCTTTGGCACTCAATGAACAGCCACGGTTCTAAGCGGTGGCATGTTTAAACTGGGAGAAATACTGATCCATAGGGAATTTTTAGAAGGAAGAAGCTGAGTCTCAGGCCCAGGGTACTGGACACAAGTGGGGGCATATATCTCTGTGAAATAAAGCCTAATTCCCAACTTCTGATAAAGCTAACTTTTCCACATTTTTAATACCTATTTAGAGGAGGGTTTTGGCACTCAATAAAAAGCTGGGGTTCTATGTGGTGGCATTTTTAATCTGGGAGAAATTCTGAATACTTCGGTAAATTTAGCAGGCAGAAGCCCAGTATCAGGCAGAGGGCCCTGGACACAAACAGGAGTCTATTTCTCTGTAAAATAAAGCTCACTTCATCTTATTTGTAATATCTATTTGGAGGAGGTGTTTGACACTCAAAGAAACATCACTGTTCTAAGTGGTGGCATCTCTAGTCTGGGAGAAATCCTGATCTATAGGGAAATTTAGCAGGCAGAAACTGTTTTCAGGCACAAGGCCCTGGATACAAACTGGGGCCTATTTCTCTGTGAAATAAAGCTCACGTCTCAACTTTTGTAATGTCTATTTAGAGGAGGCTTTTTGCACTAAATGAACTCTTAGGGTTCTAAATGGTGACTTCTCAAGTCACAGAGAAAATCTGATCCTTATGGAAATTCAGTAAGAAGAACCCGTCTCAGACCCAAAGACCTGGATAGAAACAGGGGCCTACGACTCTATGAAATAAATATCACTTCACCACTTTTGTAATGCGTAATTGGAGGAGGTGTTTGACACTAAAGAACACCTTGGTATCTAAATGGTGGCATTTTAAGTCTGGGAGAAATCCTGATCCATAGAGAATTTTAGCAGGCAGAAGCACAGTCTCAGGCACAAAGCCCTGGACACAAGCAGGGGCCAATTTCTCTCTGAAATAAAGCTCATGTCACCTTTTTTGTAATGTCTTTTTATGGAGGTTTTGGCACTCAATGTACAGCCAGGGTTCTAAGTGGTGGTTTCTCAAGTCAAGAAGAAATCCTGTTCCTTAGGGAAACATCGCTGGCAGATACCCCGTCTCAAACCCTAGGCCCTGGAAACAAACTGGGGCCCTTTTCCCTCTCAAAAAAAAAACAAACTACACTCCCAGTTTCCTAATAACATATTGAGTATGTTTTTTTGACACCGAAATGTTGCCAGGGTTCAAAGTGGTGGCATCTTTAGTCTGGGAGAAATACTGATCCATATATGATTTTAGAAGCAGAAGCCCAGACTCAGGCACAGGGCCCTGGACACAAACAGGAGCCTGTTTCTCAGGGAAATAAAGCTCACGTCACCACTATTTAAATTTCTATTTAAAGGAGGTGTTCGGCTCTCAAAGGACAGCAAGGGTTCTAAACCTTGGCATCTTGAGCCTGGAAGAAATCCTGATCCATTTGGGAAATCCAGCAGGCCAAAGCTCAGAATAAGGCACCGGGCCCTAGACACAAACAGGGGCCTATTTCTATGTGAAATTAAGCTCACTTCACCACTTTTGTAATGTCTCTTTGGAGGAGGTGTTTGACACTTAATGAACAGCCAGGGATCTAAGTGGTGGAATCTTTAAGCTGGGAGAAATCCTTATCCGTAGAGAAATTTTGCTGGCAGAAGCCTTGTCACAGGCCCAGGGCCCTGGATAAAAACATGGGCCTAATTGTCTGTGAGATAAATCTCACTTTACCACTTCTGCAATTTCTATTTAGAGGAGGCTTTTGGGACTCAACCAACAGCCAGGTTTCTAATCGGTGGCATCTTTAGACAGAAAGAAATCCAGATTTATATGGCGTTTTTAGCAGGCCAAAGCCGCATCTCAGGCACACGGACCTGGACACAAATAATGGCCTGTTTCTCAGTTAAATGAAGCTCACTTCTCCACTTTTTTAATGCCTATTTTGGTAAGGCTTTTACCACACAATGCACAGCTAGGGTTCTACGTGGTGGCATTTTTAGTCTGGGAGAAACCCTGACCTTTAGGGAAATTTAGTAGGCCGAAGCCCAGTCTCAGGCCCAGGGCCCTGGATACAAAAAGAGGCATATTTCCCTTTGAAATAAAGCCCACGTCTCAACCTTTGTAATGTCTTTTTTGAGAAGACTTTTCGCACTCAAAGAACCGCCAGGGTTTTAAGCGGTGGCATCTCTAGTCTGGGAGAAATCGTTATCCTTCGTGAAATTTAGCTGACAGTATCCCTGTCTTAGGCCCAGGGCCCTGGATACAAACAGGGGCCTATTTCTCTGTGAAATAAAGCTCACTTTATCACTTTTGTAATGTCTAATTAAAGGAGGCTTTTTGCACTCAACGAACAGTTAGGGTCCTAAGTGGTGGCTTCTCAAGTCGAGAAACCCTGATCCTTATAAAAATTCTGCAGGCGGAATCCCTGCCTCAGGCACAGGGCCCTGGACTCTAATTATGGACTGTTTCTCACTGAAATGAAGCTCACCACCACTTTAGTCATGTCTATTTAGACAAGGCTTTTAACACTCAAAGAACAGCCAGGGTTCTAAGCGGTGGTATCATTAGATAGAGAGAAATTTTGATCCATAAGGAAATTTAGCAGGCAGAAGCCCAGTCTCAGGCATAGGGTTCAGGACACAAACAGGGGCCTTTTCCCCCTGGAAAACAAACACACTCTCCCAGTTTCCCAATACCTCTTGGAGGAAGAGTTTGCGACTCCAAATGTAGCCAGGGTTCTATGTGGAGGCATCTTTTACCTGGGACATATTCTTATCCATAGGGAATCTTAGCAGGCAGCAGCCCACTCTCAGGTACAGCTCCCTGAATACAAACAGGGGTTTATTTCTCTGTGAAATAAAGATCACTTTTAAACTTCTGTAATGTCTATTTAGCTGAGGATTTTAACACTCAATCAACAGCCAGGATTCTAAGTGGTGGCATCTTTAGTCTAGGAGAAACCCTGATCCTTATGGAAATTCAGTAAGCAGAATCCCTGTCTCAGGCCCAGGGCCCTGGCCAAAAACAGGGGCCTATTTCTCTGTGAAATGAAGCTCACTTCTCCACTTTTGTAATGTCTATTTACAGGAGGTGTTTGACATTGAAAGAACAACCTGGGTTCTAAGAGGTGGCATCTTTAGTCGAGCAGAAACCCTGATCCTAAAGAAATTTAGCAGGCAGAAGCCCACTCTCAGGATCAGGGCCCTGGACACAAACGGGGGCATATGTCTCTGTCAAATAAAGCCTACTTAACATCTTTTGACAAAGCACACTTCTCCACTTATTTAAAGATTATTTAAGGGAGGCTTTTGGCACTCAATGGAAAGCTGGGGTTCTAAGTGGTGGCTTCTCAAGTCAAAGGGAAACCCTGATGCTTATGGAAATTCAGTAGGAAGAACCCGTCTCAGGCCCAAAGACCTGGATAGAAACAGGGGCCTATGTCTCTGTGAAATAAAGCTCACTTCACCACTTTTGCAATGTCTAATTGGAGGAGGTGCTTGAAACTCGGAGAACAGCCAGGGATCTATGTGGCGACACTTTTAGTCTGAGAAAACTCATGATCCATAAAGAATTTTTTGCAGGCAGAAGCCAAGTGCCAGACACAGGACCCTGGACACTAATTATGGACTGTTTCTCTGTGAAATAAAGCTCACTTTTCTACTTTTGTAATATCTATTCAGAGGAAGCTTTTGGCACTCATTGAAAATCTAGAGTTCTAAATGGTGGTATCTCTAGTTTGATACAAATCATGATCTATAGGGAAATTAAGCAGACAGAAGCCCAGTCTCAGGCACAGGGCTCTGGACACAAACAGGGGCCTATTTAGCTGTGAAATAATCTCACTTCACAACGTTTGTAATGTCTATTTAGAGGACATGTTTAACACTCCATTAACAGCCAGGGATCTAAGTGGTGGAATGTTTAGACTAAGAGAAATGGTTATCCTTATGGGAATTTCGCTGGCAGTATCCCTATCTATGACCCAGGGCCCTGGATACAAAAAGGGGCCTATTTCTCTGTGAAAAAAAGCTCACTTCTCGTCTTTTGTAATGTCTATTCGGACGAGGTTTTGGCAATCATTGCAGAGCCAGGGTTATTAGTTGATGCATCTTTAGTCTCGAAGAAATCCTGGTCCGCATAGAAATTTTGCAGGCCGGAGCCTAGTCTCAGGCCAAAGGACCTGGATACAAACGGGGGCCTATTTCTCAGTGAAATAAAGCTCATTCTCCACTTTTGTAATGTCTAATTAAATAAGGTTTTTCGCACGCAAAGAACCGCCAGGATTCTAAGTGGTGGAATCTCTAGTTATGGAGAAAACTTCATCCATAGGGAAATTTAGCAGGCAGAAGCCCAGTCTCGGGTACAGGGCCTGGGACACAAACAGGGACCTATTTCTCTGTGAAATAAAGTTCACTTAACCACTTTTGTAATGTCTATTAAGAGGAGGCTTTTCTCACTCAATGAACAGTTAAGGTTCTATGTGGTGGCATCTCATATCAAGAACAAACCCTGATCCATATTGAAATTCAGCAGGCAGAATCCCTGTCTCAGGCCCAAAGCCATGGACAAACACAGTGGCTTATTTCTCTGGGAAATAAGGCTCACTTAACCACTTTTGTAATGTCTATTTAGAGGAGGCTTTTCGCACTCAATGAACAGTTAGGGTTCTATGTGGGGGCTTCTCAAGGCAAGGAGAAACCCTAATCCTTATGGAAATTCAGCAGGCATAATCCCTGTCTCAGGCCCAGGGACCTGGGCACTAATTATGGCCTGTGTCTCTGTAAAATGAAGCTCAGTTCAACACTTTTGTAATGTGTATTTAGATGAGGCTTTTAAAACTCAATTAACAGCCAGGGTTCTAAGTGGTGGCATCTTTAGTCTGGGAGAAATCCTGATCAATAAGGAAATTCAGTTGGCAGAATCCCTGTCCCAGGCATAGGCCCCTGGGCACAAACAGGTTCCTATTTCTTTGTGAAATAAAGCTCAATTCTCCACTTTTGTAATGTCTAATTAAAGGAGCTTTTTGCATTTAAAGAACTGCCAGGATTCTAAGTGGCGGCAGTTTAATCGGGGAGAAATTCCGATCCTAAGAGAAATTTAGCAGGCAGAAGCCGAGTCTCCGGCACAGGGCTCGGGACTCAAACAAGGGCCTATTTCTCTGTGAAAAAAAGCTCACTTCACCACTTTTGTAATGTCTAACTAGAAGAGGTTTGTGGAAGTCAAAGAACAGACAGATTTCTTAGTGGAGGCATCTCTGGTCTAGCAGAAACCCTGATCCTAAAAGAAATTTAGCAGGCAGAAGCCCAGTCTCAGGCCCAGGGCCTTGAATATAAACACGGGCCTATTTCTCTGTGAAATAAAGCTCACTTCTCCACTATTGTAATGTCTAATTAAAGGAATGTTTTTTACTCAAAGAACCGCCAAGATTCTAAGTGGTGGCAGTTTATTCGAAGAGAAATTCTGACCATTAGGGAAATTTTGAAGGCCGAAGCCCAGTCTCAGGCCCAGGGAACTGGATACAAACAGGCGCTTATTTCTCTGTGAATTAAAGCCCACTTCACCACCTTTTTAATGTTGATTTAGAGGAGGCTTTTGGCACTCAATGCAGAATCAGGGTTCTATGTGGTGGCATCTTTAGTCTGGGGGAAACATTGATCGTTATGGAAATTCAGTAGGCAAAATCCCTGTCTCCAGCCCAGGGCCCTGTACACAAACATGGGACTATTTCTCTGTGAAAAAAAGCTAACTTTACCACTTTTGTAATATCTATTTAGAGGAGGCTTTTCGCACTTTTTGAACAGTTAGGGTTCAGAGTGGGGGTTCCCCAAGTAAAGGAGAAACCCTGGTCCTTATGGAAATTCAGCAGGCAGAATCCCTGTCCCCGGCTCTGGGACCTGGACGCTAATTATGACCTGTGTCTCTGTGAAAGGAAGCTCACTTCACCACTTTTGTAATGTCTATTTAGATTAGGATTTTAACACTCAATGAACAGCCAGTGTTCAAAGTGATGGCATATTTAGTCTGGGATAAATTCTGATCCATAGGGTAATTTAGCAGGCAGAAGCCCAGTATGAGAAACAGGGCCCTAGACAAAAACAGGTGCCTATTTCTCTGTGAAATAAAGCTCACTTAACCCCTATTGTAATGCCTATTTAGAGTAGGTGTTTGACACTCAATGAACAGCCAGGGATCTAAGTGGTGGAATCTTTAGTCGTGGAGAAATCCTTATCCTTAGGGAAATTTCGCTGGAAGAAGCCTCGTCACAGGCCCAGGGCCCTGGATACAAACATGGGCCTATTTCTTTGTGAGTTAAATTTCACTTCTCGACTTCTGCAATTTGTATTTAGCGAAGTCTTTTGGCACTCAATGAACAGCCAGAGTTCTAATCGGCGGCATTTTTAGAAAGAAAGAAATCCTGATCCATAGGGAAGTTTTAGCAGGCCGAAACCGCGTCTCAGGCACAGGACCCTGGACACAAATTATGGCGGGTTTCTCAGTGAAATGAAGCTCACTTCACCATTTTTCTAATGTCTATTTTGATAAGGCTTTTAACACACAATGCACAGCCAGGGTTCTAAGTGGTGGCATCTTTAGTCTGGGAGAAACTTTGATCCTTATGGAAATTTTGCAGGCAGAATCCCTGTCTCAGTCACAGGGACCTTAACACAAACGGTTTCTCTGTGAAATAAAGCTCACTACACAACATTTGCGATTCCTTTTTAGAGAGGGTGTTTGGCACTGAAAGAACCGCCAGGGTTCTCAGTTGTGGCATCTTTAGTCTGGGAGAAACACTGATCCTTATGGAAATTCAGTAGGCAGGATCCCCATCTCAAGCCCAGGGCTCTCACAATAACAAGGGCCTATTTCTCTGTGAAAAAAATGTCACTTCACGACCTTTGTAATGTCTATTCAGAGGAGGCTTTTTGCACTTAATAAACAGCCAGGGTTCTCAGTGGTGGCATTATTAATCTGGGAGAAACCTTGATCCTTTAGGGAAATTTAGCAGGCAGAAACCCAGTCTCAGGCCAAGGGCCCTGGATAAAAACAGGGGCCTATTTCTCTGTGAAATAAAGCTCACTTTACCACTTTTGTAATATCTATTTAGAGGAGACTTTTCGCACTTTTTGAACAGTTAGGTTTCAAAGTGGGATTTCCTCAAGTCAAGGAGAAACCCTGATACTTATGGAAATTCAGCAAGCATAATCTCTGTCCCTGGCTCAGGGACCTGGATGTCACGGTCCGAGGGTCTCTTTGTGCCTGGAACCAGTCAGATGGACATAGGAGAGTGGTTTGGGAATCAGGGAATTCTTGAATCTGCAGAAGAGAAACTGCAGGAGAGAGTCGTCCGGGCTCAAGGCTTGTTTATTATTTGTTATCTATAAAGTGTTCTTGCTAGGGAGCAGCAGTCTAGTCACCACCGTGTCCAGGATGAAAGTCTGCCCACGGAATGCTGGACTTATCTTTTATACTCTAAACTATGTATTCTATGTTTACAATAACTTTCCAATACTACAAAGTCTTATAACTATGTTTCGTTTTGTCCCCAAGCAATCTGTGATTCCCAGTATCCCCCACCAACATGGAGAACAAGAAGAAGAACGAAGAAGAACACCACACCCCAAATTCTCCATCTTGACTTTGTGGCTGATAATATAAAAAATCCCCAAAACTACTTTTTCTACATGCTAACTATCTAATTCACACTCTAGATTCTCTTAAAGCTTGCATTTCTTCTCTGAGAGAAGGCAGATGTTTCCATGGAGCTGAATCCAGCTCCCGGACCCCCCCTGGATTTACTCGGGAGTCTCACAGGGGTCTGACAAGGGGGTTCTTGCACCCACAGAAGGTCCAGAATAACTTTCTGGACCCCCACACCTGGACACTAATTATGACCTGTGTCTCTGTGAAATGAAGCTCACTTCACCACTTTTGTAATGTGTATTTAGCATAGGTTTTTAACACTCAATGAACAGCCAGTCTTCACAGTGATGGCATCTTTAGTCTGGGATAAATTCTGATCCATAGGGAAATTCAGCAGGCAGAAGCCCAGTATGAGACGCAAAGCCCTGGTAACAAATTGGGGCCTATTTCTCTATGAAATAAAGCTCACTTCTCCACTTTTGTAATGTCTATTTAAAGGAGGTGTTTGACACTCAATGAATAGCATGGGTTCTAAGTGGTGGCATTTTTAGCCGGGGAGAAATTGTGATCCATAGGGAAATTAAGCAGGAAGAATCCCTGCCTCAGGCCAAGGGCCCTGGACACAAATGGGGGCATATTTCTCTGTGAAATAAAGGTCACTTCGCAACTTTTGCAATTCCTACTTAGTAAATGTGTTTGGCACTGAAAGAACCGCCAGGATTCTAAGTGGTGGCATCTTTAGTCTAGGAGAAACCTTGATCCTTATGGAAATTCAGTAGGTAAAATCCCTGTTTCAAGCCCAGGGCCCTGGACACAAACAAGTGCCTATATCTCTGTGAAAAAAAGCTAACTTTACCACTTTTATGCTATCTATTTCGAGGAGGCTTCTTGCACTTAATGAACAGCCAGGGTTCAAAGTGGAGGTTTCCCAAGTAAAGGAGAAACCCTGATCCATATGGAAATTCAGCAGGCGGAATCCCTGTCTCAGGCTCAGGGACCTGAACACTAATTATGGGCTGTGTCTCTGTGAAACGAAGCTCACATCACCAGTTTTGTAATGTGTTTTTAGATTAAACTTTAACACTCAATGAAAAGCTAGTGTTCAAAGTGATGGCATTTTTAAACTGGGATGAATTCTTATCCATAGGGTAATTTAGGAGGCAGAAGCCCAGTACCAAGCATAGGCCCCAGGTCACAAACAGAGGCATATTTCTCTGTGAAATAAAATTCACTTCGCAACTTTTGCAATTCCTACTTAGTAAATGTGTTTGGCACTGAAAGATCTGCCAGGATTCTAAGTGGTGGCATCTTTACTCTGGGAGAAACTTTGATCCTTAGGGAATTTTTGCAGGCAGAAGCCCAGTCTAAGGCTCAGGGCCCTGGACACAAACAGGGGCATATTTCTCTGTGAAATAAAGCTCACTTCACAGCTTTTGCACTTCTTATTAAGAGAGGGTGTTTTGCACTGAAAGAACTGCCAGGGTTCTCAGTGGTGGCATCTTTAGTTGGGAAGAAACCCTGAACCTTAGGGAAATTTAGCGGGCAGTAGCCCAGTCTCAGGCCCAGGACCCAGGATACAAACTGGGGCCTATTTCTCTGTGAAATAAAGCTCACTTTACCAATTTTTTAAATTTCTATTTAGAGAATGTGTTTGGCACAGAATGAACGGCCAGGGTTCTTAGTGGTGGCATTCTTCAATCTGAGAGAAACCCTGATCCTTATGGAAATTCAGCAGGAAGAATCCCAGTCTCTGGCTCAGGGATCTGGACACAAACAAGGGCCTATTTCCCTGTGAAATAAAGCTCACTTCTCAACTTTTGTAATGTCTATTTAGAGGAGGCTTTTGGCGCTGAATTCAGAACCAGGGTTCTAAGTGGTGCCATCTTTAGTTGGGAGAAACCTTGATCCTAATGGAAATTCAGAAGGCAAAATCCCTGTCTCAAGCCCAGGGCCCTGGACATAAACAAGGGTCTATTTTTCTGTGAAATAAAGCTCACTTCAGCACCTTTGTAATGTCTATTTAGAGGAGGCGTGTAAAACGCAATGAAGAGTCAGGGTTCTAAGTGGTGGCATCTTTGGGCAGGAAGAATTCTTGCTCCATAAAGAATTTTTAGCAGGCAGAATCCATGTCTCAGCCACAGGGCCTTGTACGCAAATTTTGGCCTGTTTCTCAGTGAAATGAAGCTCACTTCACCACTTTTGTAATGTCTATTTAGATGAGGCTTTTAACACACAATGCACAGCCAGGGTTCTTAGTTGAGGCATCTTTAGTCTGGCAGAATTCCCGCTCCATAGGGAGATTTAGCAGGCAGAAGCCCAGACCCAAGCCCAGGGCCCTGGACACAAACAGGGGTTTATTTCTCTGTGAAATAATGCTCATTTCTTCGCCTTTGCAATTTCTATTTCGAGGAGGTATTTGACACTCAAAGAACAGCCAGCGTTCTATGTTCTGGCACCTTTAGTCTGGGAGAAACCCTGATCTCTAAGGAAATTTAGCAGGCAGAAGCCCAGTCTCAGGCACCCGGCCCTGGATACAAACAGGGGCCAATTTCTCTCTGAAATAAAGCTCATGTCTCCTCTTTTGTAATGTTTTTTTTGGAGGTTTTGGCACTCAATGTACAGTCAGGGTTCTAAGTGGTGGCATCTTTAGGCTGGGAGAAATCCTGATCCTTAGGGAAATTTTGCAGGCAGAAGCCCAGTCTCAGGCATAGGAACCTGTACACAGACAGCTTCCTGACGGTGTAGCATCCCTCGGTTTTGGTTCAAATCTCAGAAACAGCACAAGAAAAGAAGTTGTCCTGAAGGCATTTCAGAAGTTAGACAAGACTGGAGAAAGTGTCATAACAATCGACGACTTACGCAGGGTGTATAGTGGACAACATCACCCCAAGTACCTAAATGGAGACTGAACAGAACACCAAGTCTTTAGAGCCTTTCTGGATAGTTTTGATTCACCCTATGACAGAGATGGGAAGGTCTTGTCTTCTCTTCTCCCACTTCTCCTCTACCTCTTCTATTACCCCAATACCTTTTTATCCCATTACTCTCTTCTCTTGCATCTCTTTCTTGCTCTCTTCTCCCTTCTCTCTCTCTCTCTTGTCCACATTTTATCTCTTTTATTCTGCTCTAGGGCTGTGTCGGGCAGCCCCTAGCAGAGTTTTTATAATAAACTGCAACTGTAACGTTTAACCTACATAGAGTGTTTGAGTTTTATCCTGCAACCCGTCCATCCCGATACAAAGTATCTCGCAGACTCCTGCAGAGTGGCGCCTGAAGTGCTTTAAAAAACCAGCTTTTCTTTTCGGTTGTGGGACGTTTTTTCATGGACAGTAATATTAGAACTGCTTTTACGTACTCTTCTCGCTTTCCGTGTGCACAGCCTTGTGTTGGTTCAGCGACGTATTGGGCTGGAGCTCTTAAAATATTCTTACTGTCGAGAAAGCTGTGGAGTGAGGAGAGCCGAGCTCTGGACGGACTTTCTGACAGCCCTAGGACATCAGACACCACTGCTGGTTAGGGTGTCTGTTGCTCTCTGAGGGAACCTGGCACAGCACTCCCCGCTGCGTGCATGAGCACAGCCACACGCTGCATTGCAACGTGTGAGCTGTAGCTCAGATCAGAGGGAAGTCCCTAGTCCGTTATGCCTTTGCCCATTGACTCATAAAGCGGTGCTCAGAGGCGGGGACCGGAAATACAGTGTCTTTCCACCCAGCAAGAACACCTGGCCAGCGCTTGTATGGGACCCCGGAAATTTAGCACTGTATCTGCGGCAAACCGAGGTTAGTAGTTAAAGTTAATAATGGGAGAGACTCATTCCGCTCATGAGAGAGCCCTGTATAAGCAGTTGAAACATTTATTAAGTTCTAGTCAGCATGATTTGTCTAAGCATGAGTTAAAAATTCTTTTAGAATGGACTTCAATTAACTTTCCAAATGCAGACCATTCCGTAGATTTTACCGCAGATTTTTGGGAAACGGTTGGGGTTAAACTCTTTAATCACATTTCCCGCCGAGATATGGCTGCGGCAGAACTAGTCCTGGCATGTTGGGTGCTACTTGAGTTGTTTGTAGAAAGAAGCGGGCAGTCCCCGGCTGCCGTACCACCGGGCCCCGCAGCACTGGTTTCCCTTGTCCCGCGAACTCCTGCTGCTGCGCTTTCAAACCCATCGTGGCCTCAGAAGCCTCCCCGCCCCCGTATCCCCATACCCTGCTTGCGATATCCCCGCCTCTGCTCCCGTATCCTCGGACCCCCGACCCCCGTAATCACCAAAACCAGTCATCGCGTCTGCTCTCGATCTTGCCGCGTGTGGTCTGACGGTGTGCTCGTCCGACCCTGCTGGGCCCCCCTCTTTCCTCCCCTGACACTGCTGTGTCCCCGCCCCTTGGCACCGCTTCTTTACTCTCCCTGCCCTCGTCTATTGTTGTGACCTGGCCAATTGGCATTGCCCATACTCTTCTTGCCTCACCCCCCTCACTCTCGTGGCCTCGCCCCTTGGCCTGGCCTCAGTAGGCCCACCCGCCGCCGTCAGCGTTACCAGCCCACCTACCGCTGCTGGCTTTAAGCTGACCCCCGCCTCTCCCTTGCTCACGGGAGTCTATCAACTCCTCCCTGTTCAGGGCGCCGCCGCCACCATGCACGTGGCTGTGGGTCCCTATTGTTCCAAACCCCTTACAAACCCAGCAAGTTGAACTGTCCACAGCCGCTGGACACGGGCATGCCTGTTCCTGAGCCGGCACCGCCGATGGCGACGCTGGCCTGTCTCGGAGCCAGGAGACGGGAGGACTCTGCTCGAGCCCTGCCGCCACCGATCCCTCCCCACGCCACTGCGTTGTTGCCTCAGCTCAGCCCCGCAACCGTTGCGGCTCATCTCTTGGGCCCCTGGTGCTCGGGAGCGCCCTGCCCCCACTCGGCACTGTTCATCAAGGAAACGCCGCTCGCCCATTCCCCCATTAGGGACACAGCTGCAGCCGATCAGCCCATCACATTCCCGATACATTTCCCCGCCTGCGCCCTGCTTCCACCTCCTGCTCTACCCCTGCCGCCCACAGCTTTGCTGCCTGCATCTGCTAGCACCGCTCAACCCTCCCCGGCCCCTCCCAGACCAAAGCACCCGGCCGGAGCTGTCCGCCAGCAGCCCGCCATGCTCAAACATGCCATGCCTGTCCACATGACACTGGACACGAACACCGCACATGCGCAGAGCTCGCCAGCGCCTCCTGTGGCTGTGCAGCCTCTCTTTCTCCTGAGTCCTAAAGCGTCCCTTCAGCAGTATCCATCTGCCAAATTCCATCTGTCAAATCTACAATGCCAGCGAGCTACTACATCACTAAAAAATCCCTCCGCAGCCCGCAGTCCGGCACTGTCCTGGTTTCGGACAAAATTACAGGAGATATCTCCCAAAGGAGTCCCCCTAGGAAAATAAACCCCCAGAACTCCTTCCCCCTCCCACTACCGGGTTCAGGAAGAACTTCCTCCGAGGGAAAAAAAAAGTGGAAAAAACTTGCTTATTTTAACAAGCACACAGGAAAAAAAACCACTTCCCAGCACCAGGAAAGAACGATTCCCAGATGACACAAAATGTTTTCACCAAGGTGAGCGAGGATGGACGGGCTCGGTCAGTCCCTGCTGGGAAGGGTGCAAAGCTTCTTTGGAAGGCTTCCAGAGGCCGTCTCTGATGTTCAGATCCCTCCGTCCGGAGCCGGTGCTGATCTTCAGGATGAGGGGAAGAAGGGAGAGAGAAAGAGGGAGCAGCTGGGGGCAGGAGAAGCTGGGGCAAAAGCTAGGGGTAAAAGCGGCAGCCAAAGCGGCAACAGCAGCAGCAGCAGCGGCAGCAGCAGCAGCAGCAGCAGCAGCAGGCCAGCAGCAGCCCAGCAGCCCAGCGGCCCGGGGCCCGCCATGGCGGGGGAGGAATGGCCATGGCGTCAGGCAGCTCCGTGCAGACAGAGGGGGGGGCAGAGAGAGGAGTAGTCATAACACTAACCCAGGACAGGGACAAAAGATGCCTATCCCACTGCAGCCTAAGCTGCCAGACTTGTCCAGTTCAGCCCTATTATCGCAACCTAGCACACATATTATACAAAACAGAGGGGGAGTTGATGGCATAGCACCCCCTGGTTTTGGTTAAAATCTCAGAAACAGCTCAAAAAAAGAAGTTGTCCTGAAGGCATTTCAGAAGTTAGATGTTATGAATAAATCCTTCAGAGAAGTTTTACCCTGCTCCTGGCTTGCGCAAGACGGCTGCCCCATTTCCTGCTCATGTTTGCGCTGGACAGTTGCCTTGCTTTCTGCTCCTGTTTACGCGGGACGGCTGCCCCCAATCCCGATCCTGCTTCCATTCCTGTCCCTGGTGCTGATTCGGTTCTCGTTCCCCTTCCTGTCCCTGGTCCCGGTCCCGACCCCGCTCCCATGGGTGGGGGGTGCTATCCGTGGCTCCTATCCCGCCGCGAGGGGTCCTGGGCAGGGAAAGTGGTTTCACGGGGACATTCCCCAGAGAAAGTTTTACAGCAGTTAAAGTTGTGTGTTTTTATAAATGTTTCCAGTTGTCTGTAATGTTAACTGTTAATGTTAAGTTCTTGGTCTCATCCTGTTTTCGGCCCCAATTGTCCCTTTACCTCGTGTCGGGTTAATGCCCTCGCTGCCTCCCCAAAATGGCGCCTGTGACAGAGGAGGAGGAGTGACATGTAAATGAAAGACGTAGAGAATGCTGGGACACCAATCAGAGCTGAAACCCCTAAAATAACGAGCCCAAATAATATCTAAGACTGAGAATAATGTTCCACAGATGAAAAAAAAAGTAACGGAGAAGGCAAGGTCACCATGCAGAGCTGCACTGTGACCCGAACAGCAACCTACCATCAGGACCTCCCCTTACAATAACGAGCCACAGCAGCCTTTCTAGCGACCCGTGAGGACAAAAGACCCAGCTCTGCCTGGGAAGACAGAACTGAATGACTTCTGCTCCTCGGTGTCGCCTTTTGGGAGAAGCAGCTGTGTGAACAGCCATTTGGGTTCCAGGCCCAGACCTGATCTCTAATAAAGGCCTTATAAAGGAGCAGGTCTCCTGGACCATTTACTTCATTAGACAAGACTGGAGATGGTGTCATAACAGTCGACGACTTACGCGGGGTGTATAGTGGACAACATCACCCCAAGTACTTAAACGGAGACTGGACAGAAGACCAAGTCTTTAGAGCCTTTCTGGACAGTTTTGATTCACCCTATGACAGAGATGGGAAGGTCACAACAGACGAGTTCATGAACTACTATGCTGGAGTAAGTGCTTCAATTGACACAGATGTGTACTTTATCCTCATGATGAAGAATGCCTGGAAGCTCAGATCATACAATTAAAGAATGGCTTATGACCAAGGAATGACTTTGTGGAGCTCTCTTGGAAATGAAGAACTCCTAACTTTCTACCCTCTTGTCTTCTCTTCTCCCACTTCTCCTCTCCTCTCCCTCTTCAATTACCCCAATACCCTTTTAATCCCATTACTCTCTTCTCTTGCATTTTCTTCTTGCTCTCTTCTCCCTTCTCCCTTCTCTCTCTCTCCCACCAAACATCCTCCTAAATTCCTAATAACATATTGAGTATATTTTTTTGACACCGAAATGTAGCCAGGGATCTAAGTGGTGACATCTTTAGTCTGGGAGAAACCATGATCCATACATGATTTTAAAAGCAGCAGCCCAGACTCAGGCATAGGGCCCAGGACACAAACAGAAACATATTTCTCTGGGAAGTGGAGCTAACTTCATTACTTTTGTAATGTCTATTTTGAGAAGGCTTTTGGCACTCAAAGAACAGCCATTGTTCAAAGTGGTGACATCTTTAGTCTGGAAGAAACCATGATTTTTAGGGGAATTTAGCTGGCAGAAGCCCAGTCTCAGGTCCAGGGCCCTGAACACAAACAGTGGTTTATTTCTCTGTGAAATAAAGCTCACTTCACCACTTTTGTAATGTCTATTTTGAGGAGGCTTTTGACACTCAAAGAACAGCCAGGGTTCTATATAGTGGCATCTTTAGTCTAAGAGAGACCCTGATCATTAGGGAAATTAGGCAGGCAGAAGCCGAGTCTCAGGCACAGAGCCCTGCAAACAAACACGGGCCTATTTCTCTGGGAAATAAAGCTCACTTAACCATTTCTGCAATTTCTATTTAGAGGAGGCTTTTGGCACCCAACGAACAGCCAGGGTTCTAATCGGTGGCATCTTTACACTGGGAGAAATCCTGATCCATATGGAATTTTTTACAGGCAGAAGCCACGTCTCAGGCAGAGGGCCCTGGACACAAATTATGGCCTGTTTCTCTGTGAAATGAAGCTCACTTCACCACTTTGGTAATGTCTATTTTGATAAGGCTTTTAACACACAATGCACAGCCAGGGTTCCAAGTGGTTGAATCTTTAGTCTGGGAGGAACCCTGATCCTTATGGAAATTCAGTAGGCAGAAGCCCTGTCTGAGGCCCAGGGCCCTGGACAAAAACCGGACCCTATTTTCATGTGAAATAAAGCTCACTTCACCACTTTTGTAATGTCTATTTATAGGAGGCTTTTGGCACTCAATGGACAGCCAGGGATCTATACGGTGACATTTTTAGTGTGGGAGAAATTATGACACATAGTAAATTTAGCAGGCAGAAGCCCAGTCTAAAGCACAGGGTCCTGGAAACAACCAGAGGCTATTTTCTGTTTGAAAAGAATCACACCCTTCCACTTTTCAAATATTTTTTGGAGGGAGTGTTTGCTGCTCCTAACGTAGCCGTGGTTCTATGTGGTGGCACCTTTAGTCTGTGAGAAATTCTGATCCATAGGGAATTTTTAGAAGCAGAAGCCAAGTCTCAGGCACAGAGACCATGACACTAATTATGGACTGTTTCTCTGTGAAATGAAGCTCACTTCACCACTTTTGTAATGTCTATTTAGAGGAGGTGTTTGACACTCAAAGAACCGCCAGTTTTCTTAGTGGTGGCATCTCTAGTCTGGGAGGAACACTGATCCTTAGGGAAATTTCGCTGGCAGAAGCCGAGTTTCAGGCACAGGGCTCTGGACACAAACAGGGGCCTATTTCTCGGTGAAACAAAGCCCACTTCTCAACTTCTGAAATGTCTCTTTACAGGAGGCTTTTTGCATTAAATTAGAAGTTAGGGTTCTAAGTGGTGGTTTCTCATGTCAATGAGAAACGCTCATCCTTATGGAAATTCAGTAGGAAGAACCTGTCTCAGGCCCAGGGCCCTGCCTACAAACAGGGGCCTATGTCTCTGTGAAATAAAGCTCACTTCACCACTTTTGTAATGTCTAATTGGAGGAGGTGTTTGACACTCAAAGAACAGCACGGGATCTATTTGATGGCATCTTTAGTCTGGGAGAAATTCTGACCCATAGGGAATTATTAGCAGGCAGAAGCCGAGCCTCAGGCACAGGGCCCTGGACACAAAGGGGGGCCTATTTCTCGGCGAAATAAAGTTCACTTCTCAACTTTTGCAATATCTGTTTAAAGGACGCTTTGGCACTCAATTAACTGCCGGGGTTCTAAGCGGTGGCATTTTTAGACTGGGAGAAATCCTGATCCATAGGGAATTCTTAGCAGGCAAAAGCTGATTCTCAGGCACAGTGACCTGGACACTAATTATGGACTGTTTCTCTTTGAAATGAAGCTCACTTCACTACTTTTGCAATGTCTTTTTAGAGGAGATGTTTGACACTCAAAGAACCGCCAGTCTTCTAAGTGGTGGCATCTTTAGTCTGGGAGAAATTCTGATCCATCGGGGAATTTACCAGGCAGAACCTCTTGTCTCAGACACCGTGCCCTGGATACAAACAGGGGCCTATTCTATGAGAAATAAAGCTCACTACTCAACTTTTGTATTATCTTTTCAGAGGAGGCTTTTCAAACTCAATGCACAGCCAGGGTTCTTAGTGGTGGCATCTCTAATCTGGGAGAAACCCTGATCGTTATGGAAATTCAGTAGCCCGAATCCCGGTCTCAGGCCCAGGGGCCTGGACACTAACTATGTCCTGTTTCTCTGTGAAATAAAGTTCACTTCACCACTTTTGTATTGTCTAATTAGTGGAGGTGTGTGGCACTCAAAGAACAGCCAGGGTTCTAAATGCTGGCATCTTTACTCTGGGAGAAACCCTGACCCCTAGGGAAATTTAACTGGCAGAAGCCCAGTCTCAGGCCCAAGGCCCTGGATACAAACTGGAGCCTATTTCTCTGTGAAATAAAGAACACTTCATCACTTTTGCAATTTTAATTAAGGGGAGGTGTTTGGCGCTCAAAAAACAGCCAGCGTTCTGTAATATATAATAAAATGTAATTCGTGTTAAGTTGTAAACTAGTGTCGAATACGCAATGTCTGTATGAGTAAAGTAATAAAAACTTAAAAACCAAAAACTGCAAAGGGAATAACAAGGATTGCTTAATCGCAACAGTGTAACTTTCAACAAAAGCTAAAGAGCTACGGTTAGCAGGACAATAGACCTAGCCACAACGGAGATGGCCCTGTCTAGAAAGGCACCCAAGCTAGGAGGACTCGATAAGCACCCTTTATTGAACATAATCAACACCATAGAAAAAATACATCTGAATACTCGATTCCCGTTAACTGAAATCAACAGGACAACAGAACACATCACTATGTCGCCTTCCGGAAAGCCAGGACATGTCCACATCTAAATTCATCATCTCCCAGGATATGGTTTTGTCCAGCCCAACGCGGTGAAAGAAAACTACATGAATATGCTGAGCGACAAGAGAAGACAAAGACCTCCGCTCCAGGCAAGGAAAAACTATAAAAACTGGACTAACCAAAGCTGTTTTATGAACATTTGGGGATTCGAAGCGATAGAATTCGAATCATTGTGTGTTCACCCAATGCCGACCCTGGACTCGGCATTGTCCTTTTTGATTGTGGCTATCGAGGACCGTGTTTCGGTCGCAAAATAAATATCGCTTATTTTAATCATATTTAATTTTGCTTGATCTTGTTTTTATCTATAACAATTATGGTGACCTTGACGTGATTCTGGTTTGGGGGTCCAGGGAGCCCCTTTCCTTCTCATGAGGCGCCCCGCTGATTTCAGAATTGGGAAAATTCTCAGAACCAGTCAGAATTTTGAACTAAAAGCCAGAGCCACAATCAAAAAGAAAAGTAACTGGCCCAGAGCTCTCAGAAAAAGCCGCGGCGTATGTTTTTCACTCACAAAATTTTACGTGCACGAAGAACCCACGCAGGAAAAGGAGCTGTGAGTATTGCGTGGTTGAGTGAGGAGTGATAGGGCTCGTGTGTGAGACGTGATTGATCACGAAGCGAGTTTGGCCCCGGAGATCGCTTTTCCACCATCCCACGAGGGACATGGTTGGGCGAGGGGGAAGCGAGCGTAATGTGGTTGTTCTCTCTTGCTCAAGTGAAAAGCTTAAAACTCGGCAAAGTTTTGGGGGTCGATCACAAACGGGAATCAGAAGGGAAGGTATGTTCTCGGGTTTTGAGAAACTGGTAAATTTTTTGGATCTGGGGACTAGGTAAAGTCCAGGAAAAGGGAGAGCTCGCTACCTTTTGAAAAGCTCACAGAACGGCTCTCTGTGAGGCTAAGTAGACTGGTAAATTAAATAAAAAGAAAAATAAATTAAAACTAGTATGGTACCGCTAAAATCCTAAAAAGAGGTCATCTGGATGAGTCCAGCGTGAAAACAAGGTAAGGAAATTTTCAGTTGGTTTAAGGATGGGGCAGAAAAAGCAAAATTTAGGGAAAAGCCTCAAAAAGGCCCTTAAAGGCGTGAGGGGACAAATTACCTAAAATCCCAAGAAACAGCCCACTGGGATGGATGTTGCAACATTGGGAGGAGTGTCCCGGGAGGAGAGGGAGGTGTAAGGAAAAAAATAATGCATTATTGTAGTGAAGAGTGGGGAGAAAAGAAATAAGGGAACATCTAGTTTGGCCCATTTTTGGTACGCTCGAGAAAATGGACTTGCCGAGCTTTGCTCGATTACATAAACAGTAAATATCCACCAGATAAGGAGGAAAGGAATTACGCCAAACTTTAGAAATATGCTAGCACAGGACTGTTCCCCATAAAAACATGTGAGGGTGCCGCAACTCTCGGGCAAAACATGGAAACTTTAGACAACCTTCCACCCTCATATCTCAAACCCTGAACCCCAACCCATGTAGGCTCGGTCCCTGTCCCAGTGCCCGCAAACCTCCCACATCAATCTTATCCCCATCTCGGGCCCCAGCCTGTATAAGCCCCGGCACAAGCACCAGCCCCGCCGCTGCTGCTCGGAGGTTCTCCACAGCCGGTACAGGCTCCACCTTTGCTGCCAGAGCTCAAAGGCTTTCCCCAGCTGGTAAAAACCCCAGCGCCCTGATTAGGGCTCAGGGATTTCCCATATCAATATGTGCAAACCCCGGCACCCTCCCTGCTTGAAAAATGGCCAGAAGCCTTGGCCCCACAGGAGCAGGCTCCAGAAGCACCTCAACCCCCACCCCCTCCACCACTAGTAATAAAAAAAGACAGGACCCCTCCCGCTAAAAAAAATTAATTCTCCCCCAGCAAGCAGAACTCGGTGCAAGACAAAGAGGGTGAATCATAATGATAGTGGGGACGAGGGAGATAAGCATAATCTCTTCCCTTTAAAAGAAGTCCCCACTGCTCCTAGAGTGATCGGTTTTGTAAATGTGCCAATTAACACCGAGGATGTCAAAGCCTTTAAGAAAGAAATGGGTAATTGAATAACTTATTGGTAACACGTCCAAAAGAAGAGGATGAGAGAACAAGCTCTATAGAATTATTAAATTTCCTGGAGGAGAAAGGACTGAAAATTTCTAAGTCCAAGCTCCAGTTTACTGAACCCGGAGTTAAATATTTAGGACACTGGCTAACAAAAGGGAAAAAGGAATTGGATCCTGAGAGAGTAGCAGGGATTGTTGCTCTACCTCCCCCACAAACAAAAAGAGAGGTAAAACAGACATTGGGACTTCTGGGGTATTGCAGACAGTGGATAGAAGGTTATAGTGAAAAGGTAAGATTCTTATATGAGAAACTTACCACTGATAGATTAAAATGGACAAAACAGGATAAAGAAGGCTTAAAAAAAAAAAATAAAGGACGTACTCATAACAGCACCGGTTTTAAGTCTCCCTGATGTAAAAAGGCCATTTCAGTTGTTTGTAGATGTTAGCAATCACACTGCTCATGGGGTATTGACACAAAATTGGGCGGGGGACAGAAAATCTGTGGGGTTTGTATCGAAGCTTTTGGACCCTGTAAGCAGGGGCTGGCCGACCTGCCTACAGGCAATTGTGGCAGTAGCATTGTTAATGGGGGAGGCAAAAAAACCCCAAACGTTAGGAGCCTCGTTAAAAGTGTATACTCCCCATAATGTAAGGAGCACACTACAACAAAAGGCGGATAATTGGCTCACAGATGCAAGGTTATTAAAATATGAGGCCATGCTAATAGACTCACATAATTTAGAATTACGGACAACTTCTGCATTAAACCCTGCTGAGTTTCTGTTTGGGGAAGCTCCAAAAGAAACTACACATGAGTGGGCTGAGGTAGTAGAATTACAGACGAAAATCAAAACAGACTTAGAGGAAGAAGTATTAGAGGAGGGTGAGAAATGATTTGTGGATCAATCAGCAAGAGTTGTTAAAGGAAAAAAGAAGTCAAGATATGCGATTATGGATGGTAAAACAGGGGAGGTAGTGAAGTCAGGTCCCCTGAGTGCAAGTTGGTCTGCGCAGGCATGTGAATTGTATGCAGGGTTGCAAGCATTAAAAATGTTAAGGGGTGTCCAAGTTTAGGACAAATTTGGGGAAAGACGTCCAAAGGACCCCCCCCAGAGAGTATACCCCTCCACAATTCCTTCCTTCACCAGGCTCGGAAAGAATTCTTCTCAGGGGAAAGTGGAAAAAAATTATTTA
This sequence comes from Luscinia luscinia, assembly GCA_034336685.1. Lineage (NCBI taxonomy): Eukaryota > Metazoa > Chordata > Aves > Passeriformes > Muscicapidae > Luscinia > Luscinia luscinia. The sequence continues at coordinate 3,570,824 of JAKWBO010000028.1, read as the reverse complement.
TTAAAAAACACAAGAGAAACGCTTCCCAGTACAGACCCCGATGAGTAAAAAAAAAACGTTTTCACCGAGAGAGAGAGAGAGAGAAGGTGGATGAACTCAGACGGTCTCCGCTGGGAAGGGCGAAAAAGCTTCTTTGGCAGGCTTCCAGAAGGTAGTCACTGATGTTCAGATCCCCCCGTCCGGAGCCGGTGCCGATCTTCGGGATGAAGGGAAGAAGGGAGAGAGAAAGAGGAGGCAGCCGGGGCAGCAGCCAGAGAGCAAGCGGCAGCAAACCGGGGCAGCAAGCGGCAAAGCCAGCTGCCGCAGCAGCCCAGGGGCCCCCCAGCGCGGGGGAGGAACGGCCACGACGGCAGGCAGCTCCATGCAGACAGCGAGGGGGGCAGGGAGAGGAGTAGACATATCACCAGCCCGGGACATTCCACCCCTTATCCCACATCGTGAACGTTGACACACGATTGGGATATATACACCCACTATACAATGTAAAAGCTTTCATCTGATTTGCTCAAACCTTCAACACTTACACGTTTCCTCTCATTTTACTTACTCAGGCCTTCAACACTTACATATTTCCTTCTGTCTCACCCCACAATCAGATCTCCCTAAGGTACACATCGTGTTGTTCCATCTTTCTGCATTACCCACCAAGTACATCCTGGTCCTTGAGCAAAGACAATCCCACGAATGGGTTTGCCTGTACTCGAGCCAGGATTAACCCATACTGCCTTTCCTAACAAACCTTTAACTTGGGCCACTGGGACTTTATCTCCATCCACTATATTAAGGGAGTCAGACTGGGCAGGACCTGCTCGGTTGATGGAACCTCTGGTGTTAACTAACCAAGTAGCCTTTGCTAGATGTTGTTCCCAGTTTTTAAAAGACCCCCCACCCAATGCTTTCAAGGTGGTTTTCAACAATCCATTGTACCTCTCCACTTTACCTGCAGCTGGTGCATGGTAAGAAATGTGGTACACCCACTCAATACCGTGTTCCCTAGCCCAGGTGTTAACGAGGTTATTTTTAAAATGAGTCCCATTGTCTGACTCAATCCTCTCAGGGGTACCATTCCTCCAAAGGACCTGCTTTTCCATACCCAGGATGGTGTTGCGGGCAGTAGCATGGGACACAGGGTAGGTCTCCAACCAGCCGGTGGTGGCTTCCACCATGGTCAGCACGTAGCGCTTGCCTTGGCGGGTTTGAGGCAGTGTGATGTAATCAATCTGCCAAGCCTTCCTGTACTTGTACTTGGACCAACGTCCACCATACCAGAGGGGCTTCACCCACTTGGCCTGCTTGATGGCAGCGCAAGTGTCACAATCATGAATAACTTGTGTAATGCTGTCCATGGTAAGATCCACCCCTTGGTCTCGTGCCCACTTATCAGTGGCCTCCCCACCCTGATGGCCTGAGGCATCATGGGCTCATCGTGCTAGGAACAATTCTCCCTTGTGTTCCGAATCCAAATCTATTTCCAACCCCCCTATCTTTGCAGCCTGATCTACTTGCTGATTATTTCGCTGCTCTTCATTAGCTCTACTTCTGGGGACATGGGCGCCTACATTCCGAACTTTCACAATTTCTCTAGTCGAGTAGCGATGTCTTTCCATTCTTCAGCAGTCCAAATTTGTTTCCCTCTGTGCTGCCAGTTCGCCACTTTCCGTTTCTTCAACCATCCCCACAGAGCATTGGCTACCATTCAAGAATCAGTGTACAGAGTTTTGACCATTTCTCTCTTTCTGGGATGTCTTTAAGAGTCCATCTAAAAGCCTCTCGTTTGTTCTGCCCAACGACCCTCACCTGAGGCCTAAGAAGACCCCTCAAACTGCAGCTTAAAGGCGCTGGCCACGGATGGAAGGAACACCATGTGATTGTTCGCAGGTGGTGCTCACTGGACCAGGACTCGTTTCTCATGAGACTGGTTTACGGCTAGTCACGCTGCCCTGAACTGTTTACTCTACAAGACTCCCACAGGTGTGAGAACAATGAACTGGTCAGAGATGGAGTGCTCTGTGTTTGTTTCACTGACAGGGAGTTTGCTTGGACATGTTTTGGGTTTGTTTCCCCAACGGAACCCGAAGCCCACCTGAATCTTCCCACCTTTTGGCTAGAAGCCACTTGCTTTGGAAAAGACTATAAAAAACATCTTCAAACAAAGACCCCCGAGATCTCCCCAGATGGCAACTGACATCTGTTGGCTGGTTCCACGAGGACCGTCTGCCCGTCTTGGTAGCTATAATCCCAACCTCTCTCTCTCTCTCTCTCTGTTTCTCTCTATCTTTTATTTCCTGTCCCTCCATTGCATTTTGGTTGGCACTAAATAAAGTGCATTTTTTGCAAAAATAAACTGGTTTTGTCCCGTGCTGTATCTTTTGCGCTTTAAGATCCCTAAAAAGAATCTATCAGAACTCCGCATGTAGTGTGGACCCTGACAATGTCTAGGGCCAGTTGAATAGCTTTAAGTTCAGCAAACTGACTTGATTCGCCCTCTACTTCAGTGGCCTCTGTGACCCGTCATGTGGGGTTCCATACAGCTGCTTTCCACCTCTGATTCATCCCTACGATGCGACAGGAACAGTCAGTGAATAAAGCGTAACATGCTTCCTCTGCCGGCGGCTGGGTGTACAGTGGAGCTTCTTGAGCCCGTGTCACTGGTTCTTGTTCCTTATCCGTTACATCAAAACTTTCACCTTCTGGCCAGTTTATATGTATTTCCAAAATCCCAGGGCGATTGAGTTTTCCAGTCCGGGCGCGCTGAGTAATAATGGCAATCCACTTGCTCCATGTGGCACTGGTGGCATGGTGGGTGGAGGGAACCTTTCTGCTGAACATCCACCTCGGCACTGGTAGTCGGGGTGCCAAGATAAGTTGTGCTTCTGTACCGATCACTTCTGAAGCAGCTTCGACTCCCTCATATGCGGCCAAGATTTCCTTCTCCGTTGGGGTATAGTTACCTTCCGATCCTCTGTAACTTCTGCTCCAAAATCCCAGGGGTTGGCCTCGGGTCTCACCAGGGACCTTCTGCCAAAGACTCCAGGACAGACCATGGTGCCCAGCTGCAGAGTACAGTACGTTCTTCACATCTGGCCCCGTCCTAACTGGGTCAAGAGCTACCGCATGGACAATCTCCTCTTTGATCTGGGCAAAGGCTTGTTGTTGTTCTGGGCCCCAATAGAAATATTTCTTTTTGCGAGTAACGTGGTAGTGAGGACTCACAATCTGGCTGTATTCAGGAATGTGCATTCTCCAAAAGCCTATGGCACCTAGGAAAGTTTGTGTCTCCTTCTTGTTGGTAGGTGGGGACATAGCTGTAATCTTGTTAATAACATCAGTACGAATCTGACGTTGTCCATCTTGCCACTTCACTCCCAGGAACTGGATCTCCAGAGCAGGTCCCTTAACTTTACTCTTCTTGATGGTGAAGACGGCTTCAAGGAGGATTTGGTTAATTTTTTTTTCCTTTCTCAAACCCTTCCCCTGCTGTGTTCCCCCATACGATGATGTCATCAATATATTGTAGATGTTCTGGAGCCTCACCCTTTTCCAGTGCAGCCTGGATCAGGCCATGACAGATGGTGGGACTGTGCTTCCACCCCTGGGGCAGTCGGTTGCAGGTATACTGCACGCCCCTCCAGGTGAAAGCAAACTGAGGCCTGCACTCTGCTGCCAAAGGAATGGAAAAAAATGCATTGGCTATGTCAATGGTGGCATATCACCTTGCTGCCTTGGACTCCAACTCATACTGCAGCTCCAGCATGTCCGGCACGGCAGCACTCAGCGGTGGAGTCACTTCATTCAATGCATGATAGGCCACAGTCAATCTCCATTCTCCATTAGATTTTCGCACAGGCCAGATGGGGCTGTTGAAGGGTGAGTGGGTTTGCTAACCACGCCTTGGCTCTCCAGCTCACGGATCATCTTGTGGATGGGAATCACAGCATCTCGGGTTGTTTTATATTGCCGGTGATGCACTATTGAGGTGGCAATTGGTACCCGTTGCTCTTCTCCTTTCAGAAGTCCTACTGTAATTGGATTCTCGGACAGTCCAGGCAAGGGGTTTAATTGCCGGATGTGCTCTGCCATCACAACTGCTATTCCAAATGCCCATCTGAGTCCTTTTGGGTCCTTAAAGTACCCGCTCCGAAGGTAGTCTATGCCCAAAATGCATGGGGCCTCTGGACCAGTCGCAATAAAATGTTTCTTCCAATCCTTTCCAGTTAAACTCACTTCAGATTCCACCAAGGTGAAGTCCTGTGATCCACCTGTGAAGCCAGTGATAGAGACAGATTCTGCCCCCACGTATCCTGATGGAAATATGGTACATTGTGCACCGGTGTCGACTAAGGTTTTATACTTTTGTTGGTTCAATGTGCCAGGCCGCCGAATCCACACAATTCAGAACACACGATTCTCCCTAGCCTCACCCTGGCTAGAGGCAGGGCCTCTTTAAGCCTGTTTATCCTTTTTTGCAGGGACATAGGTCTTAGAAGTTCCTTCAAGTGGATCGAACATGTCGTCATCATCCTCATACTTGGCATTGTGGTTCCGGGCGACTGGAGCTGCTCTCTTTTTGGTGGAACCTTCTCTTAGAGTCTTGTCTTCCTTCAAATCACGCACTCGTCGTGCCAGAGCAGCCGTAGATTTTCCGTCCCACCTCTTCATGTTTTCTCCACAATCACGCAAGAAAAACCACAACTCAGCACGTGGGGTGTACCTTCTCTCCCCATTAGAGAAACGTCTGTGTTGGATGCCAGGACATCTAATTTGCACAGCTAAGATTTGGAGGACGTCCTCCTTAATCTCCTCTCTGAGCTTCTTATGATTTTCCTCTATCTTGTCTTCCAAATTCTGTAAACATGTTTCCACGGCTGCGATTTTGGCGTGAGTTGGGCCATGTACTGCATCTGCGTATGCCCGGAGCTTCTTGGCCATATCAAGAACTGTCTCATATATCTCTTTTCGCTTCATTATTGCTAAGGCAGAGGGGTATTCAGATGGCCCGAGTCGCACAAGCTTTCTCCACATTACCGATGTGCATGGTACCAGGTCCGGATTCCTAGTTGCTATATCATCTGAAAAAATAATCTCTGCCACTGCCATTTCCCTTAGACGTTGGATCCCTTGCTCTATGGTTTTCCATCAGGTCTGCTGCATATATAGGTCATCCGCACACAGATATCTTTGTGCCACGCTATCCAGGACCCGTGCCCAGAGGCTTTGAGGGTTAGCCCCCCTCATCACGCCTTGGTCAATGACAGGATCGTGGGACAGAGACCCCAAATGCTTTGCTTCAGCGCCGTCCAGAACTGTAGCCTCACCTGCAGCATCCCAGAGATGAATCAACCATCTGATTATAGATTCATCAGGTCGCCGGGTGTAATCCTTTCTTAGACCACGAAGATCTTTTAGGAAAAGGGACTCATTATTGGTTTCTGATCTCACACCAGTTGCTTTGACTCTTGATTTTATATCAAGAGGCGTTGAAGGTCCTTCTCCTGCATCCTCATCATCATCATCCACTGGCCAATCAGTCGTCTTTGTGCACTTTCCTCTCCTTGTACTAGTAGCCACAGCCATTGGTTGAGGCTTATTGTCTAATTTCACCCCTGTCCTCGAGCCTGGGGTGTTAACTACAGCCTGAGTCACTGGAATGGTAACTAATTTATCTCCCTGTTCCCTGTCTTCTGTCTGTGATCCTACACTATCTAACAGGGTATGATAATCATATGCCAGAGCCCAGGTCACTGCAGTAATCTTTTTTTCCTTAGAATTATCCTGACACTTCTCTTTTAAATATTTTACCACCTCAATTGGGTCCTGAATCTGTTCAGGTGGGAATTCCAAGACTATGGGGTCAGAAAATTCCTTTAAAATCTGGCCCATATTCTCCCATTTGCCATTCCAGTCAAGATTCCTCCTGCTTAGCTTGACTCCTAAATCAGTAGTCTCCCCAGCCCCTTTAGAAATCTCGTCCTTTATTCTATATAAACTGCAGACAGTGTAGCAAAAACTTACTAAATTGAATGCCAGAAAGATGGTTTCCTTAATATTCAGGGAGATCTGAACTTTTTCTAATAAAGATGTAAATTATTCAGAGGAGAGGAAAGGAAATAAAGGCAAAAAATCTTCTTTGCCTGCTTCTCCTCTAATAAACAACACAAACCATGAATTATACATCCCTGAGGCAGATTATAACATTCTTATAAGCCTCCTGCAAACCATTCCCACCAAGCCTAGCCCGATGAGTATTTTTATTAATACCCCTTTAATACAAAAGCTACGTATTAAAGACAACATCGGTGCTATCTCCGGATAAGAAAACAAACCCAAGGACCACAGCGGTAGTAACACTTCAAAAAACCCTAAAGACCAAACCTACAGGCAGGCTTCCAATCCAAAGGACATAATGGATTTGAAAAACATACCAATACCAAGACAAACAATTAAAAACAAAATATTAATAAAGTTTTTTCCACTTTTTTCTGGTTCCCAGTACGGGCCACCGAATTTATTTGTCTAAGTTTAGGACAAATTTGGGGAAACACCTCCAAAGGGGCCTCCCTATAGAGTATACCCCCCCACAATTCCTTCCTTCACTGGGCTCGGAAAGAATTCTTCTCAGGGGAAAGTGGAAAAAAATTATTTTTTAACAAACACAAGAGAAACACTTCCCAGTACAGACCCCGATGAGTAAAAAAAACCGTTTTCACTGAGAGAGAGAGCGAAGGTGGATGAACTCAGACGGTCTCCGCTGGGAAGGGCGAAAAAGCTTCTTTGGCAGGCTTCCAGAGGCAGTCTCTGATGTTCAGATCTCCCCTTCCAGAGTCGGTGCCGATCTTCGGGATGAGGGGAAGAAGGGAGAGAGAAAGAGTAGGCAGCCGGGGCAGCAGCCGGAGAGCAAGCGGCAGCAAACCGGGACATCAAGCGGCAAAGCCGGGGCAGCAAGCGGCAAAGCCAGCGGCCGCAGCAGCCCGGGGGCCCCCCAGGGCGGGGGAGGAACGGCCACGGCGGCAGGCAGCTCCATGCAGACAGCGAGGGGGGCAGGGAGAGGAGTAGACATAACACCAACCCGGGACAGGGGAAAGAAAATGACAACCTTCACAGATTCAAATATGCGTTTGTGGTAGTTCACACCTTTAGAAAAATTTTTGAAAATAAAAAGGTTTAATTAATAAGTGAAAAAGGGGATTAAATAATGGAGAATTAATAAAGCATATCCTAAAAGCAATCAGAGAGCCAGACGCAATTTCAATTGTGCATGTAAAAGGGCACCAAACAGGGAGACAGTTTCAAACTAGAGGGAACAATTTGGAGGATACAGAGGCAAAAAGTGCAGCATTATTAAAGGTAAGTACCCCGGAGGTCGAAGGGAATGGGACTCAGGGGTATCCCTCGTATTCCACCCCTAAAAATATCGAAAAATAAGGTAAGTGAAAGTTACCAGATGGGAGGGAACTTATATATAAAAAAAAAAACCACCAGGAATATTTTAAAGCGATTGCACTAACAGACACACTGGGGGGCCCGAGCATTAGCAAAACAATTTTTAAAATTTTTCAGATGTAAAAAAATCTTTAAATTAGCCAAGCAAAATGTACAAGAGTGCCTGGTCTGCCAAAGAGTTAATAAAGCCAGAAAACAATTAACAGAAGCGTTAAGAATATCATACCCCGTTGCATTCCAAAAGCTCAGGACAGGTGGAGCGAATAAATCAAACTCAGTTATCAAAATTAATAATAGAGACAAAATGTCATGGCCAAAAATGCCTCCTTTAGCATTACTAAACATCAGACTCATGCCTCATTCTGAGACCAAATTAACACCTTTTAAAATGTTTTATGGTATGCATTATAGTCATAAGATGCAAATACAGCCATACCTGATATCAATAAATAAAAACCTACAAAAACTGTAGAAACAAAAGAATCATAACCCAAAATACTCCTTTAGAGTTCTCTATACATAAAATTCAACCAGAAGATAAAGTTCTTATAAAAACCTGGAGAGAGGTCCCCCTCTCCCCTCACTCGGAAGTTCCTTTTCTTGTTTTTTTTAAACTATAGACAGCAGAGAAAGGCTGGACACACGCTTCAAAGGTCAAAAGGATCAAGCCAAAGAAAAAAACACCCAAGTAAAAAAGTCAGTTCTCCTCCAGGAAACCTAAAGATACAATTACAAGGACCAAGTAAATGAAAAACAGAAATAGCATAATGTGTATGTTTGCAATGTGTGAATGTTATCCTTTTTTTTCCATTTTAAGTGTAATTACTGTAGTAAAGTTTAAGTTGCACATTGTAAAGGGGGGTATCAACGTAAAGGTCTGTGTACAAAGTTTCTAAAAGAAGAGCAGTCTCTGTCTAGCCAGCCCTTAATACTCGTCACTAATTTAAATTTAATTAAATTGGACTCTCTGGCTTAGTACCTTTTGTACAAATACAGAGTAAAAAAGAAACTAGCCTCCAAGGCTAAAATTTTAGCAATCAAGCAAATTAGCAAATCACAGGTCAAATAAAGTACCCTGTAAAGCGAACACAGTAAAATTATCGAGGTGGGGCACCTTTAAGAAGAGGTATGCAGCTCGGTCTGGTTATGGACCCCGAGAAGGATACACTTGCTGCTGAGAAGATAGCTCACCTTGCCGCTGCTGGCAACCCAGTAGGGCAGAGGCAAAAGCAGAGGGGTATTCCTGTGGGGAATCCTGATGGGCCTGATCCTAGTAATGTACCAAGCGACTAGTATGCGCAAAAAAAAATTCACCAAGCTCTGTAAAGCAGAGCCTCGGTGATGAGTGTAAAAAATGCTTGCACATCAGCCTAAAAAAACAAAAAAACCCCAAATGCATACCATATACCAGTTAACTGCACCCATAATAATGAGAATAGGTATTGCACCTTTAACAGAACTTGATATGCAAAGCGTAAATTAAACAAGAAAACAATCTGTTATGGCTAAAAGGTGAAATTTAAGAATGAGCAGTCAGAAACTCTCACGTACAAAGAACAAAAGAGCAATGTAAAACTAGCAACAATTGCCACCTGTAATCAATGTAACAGCATGGTATAGATAATAAAAAAAAAGAAGGAGGGGAAAAAAAAATCAGTATTCACAAACTACTTTCAAGTAAACCAGTTATGTTATAACCATTCTCAGTTAAAAATGTGTGTTATAAGAGGTAAAACTTATCACGTAAGTAAAATCTAAAATATAAAAATAAGTTAGCAAGTAATAATGAGCCAGTTATAATTAACCTCCTAAAAAAATATATGATAAAATATGCTTGTAATTTAATAATGCTTTCTGTTTCTCAAAGAATAAAAAGGGCATAGATCAGAAAAATAAAATGAAACAAATAGCCCAGAAACTAAAAAGTTCAATGAATTAAAGTACTGTATAAAATCTATAAAGAAACTATCAAAGGCTTAGCTACAAAAATAAAAAAAAAGTCGTGCATGTTCCAGTTCAAAAATAGAATTGTATCCTTCAGGCGTCTTGGTGAGACCAGCTATTCAAAAGTGTCTGGTGAAAAAAGATGGCATTCTTTGTAGCATTTTCTAAGGTAAGAGTTATATTTCTACCTTGTTTGATACCATGTTTCATCAAGTTAATACACTCAGTCGTGCAAAATATGTAAAATACAGCTACGCATATAGGTTCAGAACGTGCTCCAAGAATGTTAAAAAACAAAACGTCAAAAATAATAAAATTAGAAAAAAAGCAAAGTGAATACTAAAGCAATAAAAGCATTAGCTAAGTTGAAAAGGCAGGTAGAAAGAAATACATTTCTTTACAAAGAGTACCAAGAAAAAATCACTAGAAAGTAGAACAGTAGTGAAAAATCTGAAAAAGACTAAAAGGAAAAAAATTAGACACGAATTAATGTGTTTACATAGAAGGGGAGGGATTGTAATATATAATAAAATGTAATTCGTGTTAAGTTGTAAATTAATGTAGAATACGCAATGTCTGTATGAGTAAAGTAATAAAAACTTAAAAACCAAAAGCTGCAAAGGGAATAACAAGGATTGCTTAATCGCAACACTGTAACTTCCAACAAAAGCTAAAGAGCTAGTGTTAGCAAGACAATAGACCTAGCCGCAACGGAGATGGCCCAGTCTAGAGAGGCACCCAAGCAACGAGGACCCAATAAGCACCCTTGATTAAATATAATCAACGCCATAGAAAAAAAATGCATCTGAATGCCCGGTTTCCCGTAAACTGAAATCAACAGGACAACAGGACACATCACCATGTCGCCTTCCTGAAAGCCAGGATATGTCCTCATCTAAATTAATCATCTCCCAGGATATGGCTTTGTCCAGCCCAACTCGGTGAAAGAAAACTACATGAATATGCTGAAACGACAAGAGAAGACAAAGACCTCCGCTCCGGGCAAGGAAAAACTGTATAAAAACTAAACTAACCAAAGCGGGTTTGTGAACATTTGGGGATTCGGAGCGATAGAGTTCGAGTCATTGTGTGTTCACCCGATGCCGACCCCGGGCGTGGCATTGTCCTTTTTGATTGCGGCTATCGAGGACCGTGTTTCGGTTGCAAAATAAATATCGCTTATTTTATTCATATTTAATTTGGCTTGATATCATTTATATCTATAACATTTCTAGAGTGGTGGCATTTTTAGTCTGGAAGAAACCCTGATCCTTATGGAAATTCAGCAGGCAGAATGCCTGTCTCAGGCCCAGGGCCCAGGATACAAACAGGCGCCTCTTTCTCTGTGAAATTAAGCTCACTTCTCCACTTTCCTAATCTCTATTTAGAGGAGGCTTTTAACACTCAGTGAACAGCCAGGGTTCTAAGTGGTGGCATCTTTAGTCTGGGAGAAGTTCTGATCCATAGGGAAATTTAGCAGGCATAAGCCGAGTCTTAAGCACAGGGCCCTGGACACAAATTATGGACTGTTTCTCTGTGAAATGAAGCTCACATCATCACTTTTCTAATGTCTATTTAAACGAGGTGTTTGACACTCAAAGAACAGCTATGGTTTTAAGGGGTGGCATCTTTAGTCTGGGGGATACCCTGATCCTTAACAAAATTTAGCAGGCAGAACCCAGTCTAAGGCCCAGGGACCAGGACGCAAACGGGAGCCTATTTCCCTGTGAAATAATGCTCACTTCATCACTTTTGTAATGTCTCCTAAGCGGTGGCTTTTAGCACTCAATGAACAGTTAGGGTTCTAAGTGGTGGCTCCTCAAGTCAAGGAGAAACCATGATCCTTATGGAAATTCAGCAGGCAGAAACCCAGTCTCAGGACCATGGCCCTGGACACAAACGGGGGCATATCTCACTGTGAAATTCAGCCCACTTCACCACTTTTGCAATTTCAATTTAGAAGTGGTTTTTGGCAGTCAATAAACATCCAGGGTTCTAAGTGGTGGCCTCTGCAGTCTGGGAGAAATCTGGATCCATAGGGAAATTCAGCAGGCAGAAACCAGTCTCAGGCACACAGCCCTGGACACAAACAGGGGCTTATTTCTCCATGAAATAAAGCTCACTTCACCACTTTTGCAATTTTAGTTTAGAGGAGGTTTTTGGCAGCCCATGAATTCCGGGGTTCTAAGTGGTGGCATCTTTAGTCTGGGAGAAACTCTGATCCATAGGGAAATTTAGCATCATATTTACCACAGAAGGCTGCATGAAGAGTATGTATTGTAGCAGCAAAGCTCTCTGACGTTGAACTTCCTTCTTTCCATACGTTACTGACAACCGGTCCCCTGCTTATATCTATTTTTAGAACACGTGCAATTAGATCGTCTTGAGTTCTGAACAGCTTTGGAAGAGTGAAGGTGCAGGGAGAAGACTAGCACAAAGTTCTGACATGGTCAATAGCTGGCAGTTGCTTTTTCATGGAGCAAGAGTGACCTCAGCTGACGCCGCTTGTGAACAAGATTTGGAGAGCACTTTGGTATGTACAGTGCAAGGGGAGAAATGCTGTGTGGTGTGAACGCTTTCTCCTTAGTTTTAGGTACACTTCTGTGCTCTTTCCTATGCAGAGTTGAAAGAGTGCATGGTACTCTGACAAGAAGCAGGGCCGTCTGATATGGAACAGAGGGTTTAGAAGAAAAGTGCACGTCCCAGGCGTGTTTTGGCAGTAGCAAAACCTAAGAGCAGATCGTTCTCTGTGAGGAGTAGACGTCATTTCACCTCCGTTAGAGAGAAATCGCTGCAGGTCACAGAGTACACACCAGGAAGCCACAGAGCACCAGAGTGCTCTGCTCAGTGTGCCGGTTTCGGGGACTAATGGTAAGAAGGAAGATCAACATCTGCTAGTTTAGCTAACACATACCATTTCATCATGCAGCTATCTGTGGTAAACATGACGCTTGCTGTTAGGCTCCAAGAGGCAGAGGACACACTGGAATATGCAATGGAAGGGGACAAATGCTGTGTGGGGTGCACGCTTTCCCCTTAGTTTTAAGTACACTTCTGTGCTCTTCGCTATGCAGAGTTGAAAGAGTGCTTGGCAGTCTTACAAAAACCAAGGCAGACTGATGTGGAACAGAGGGTTGAAAAGAAAAGTGCACGTCCCAGGAGTGTTTTGCCAGTAGCAAAACCTAGCAGCACAGTGTTCTGAGTGAGCAGTAGACGTCAGTTCAGCTCTGTTAGAGAGAAATCGCTGCAGGACACAAAGCGCAATCAGGGAAGCCGCAGAGCACCAGAGTTTTCTGCACAGCATACCGGTTGTTAGTGGCTCCTGGTAAGAAGGAAAGATCAACATGCATGATACTCATAGAAGAAGCCGGGAAGACGGGGAGATGCACTTTTCTTCTAAGCCACCTATACCGCACCAGTATGCCTGGCTTACTGTACGAGTGCCCATGCACTCTTTCAACTCTGCCTTGCAAAGTTCACAGCAGTGTACCTAAATCTAAGGAGAAAGCGTGCATGCCACACAGCATTACTCTCTTTCCCCTGCACATACCTATGTGTTCTCTGCCTCTCAGAGCCTAACAGCACACATCATGTATACCACAGAATGCTGCATGATGATTAGGTATGTAGTAGAAAAGCTAGCTGACGCTGATGTTCCTTCTTACCATTAGTCACTGGCAACTGATATGCTTGGCAGAGCACTCTGGTCCTCTGCAGCTTCTTTGCGCTTTGTGTCCTGCGGCGATTTCTTTCTAATGCAGGTGAAGTGTCCTGCACTCATCACTCAGAACACTGTGCTGCTAAGTTTTCTACTGCCCAAAAACACCTGGGACATGCACATTTCTTCAAACCCTCCTGTACCATATCAGTCTTCCCTGTCTCTTGTAAGAGTGCTATGTACTCTTTGAACTCTAAGCAGCGAAAAGCACAGAAGTCAACCTAAAGCTAACGAGAAAGCGTGCACACAACACAGCAGTTCTCACATTGCACTACACCTAGAAATGAGTTGTCTGCATCTCGGATATGTACCACTGAAGGCTTCATGACAAAGAAGTATGTAGTAGCATGTCACTGTCTGGGGGTCTCTTTGTGGCCGAGACCACTCAGATGGACATAGGAGGGTGGTTCAGGGCGCAGGAAATTCTTGAAGCAACCGAAGAGAAACCGCAGGAGACAGTCGTCCGGGCTCAAGGTCTGTTTATTATTTGTTATCTATAAAGTGTTCTTTGCTCGCGAGCAGCAGTCTGGTCACCACCGTGTCCAGGACGAAAGTCTGCCCAAGGAGGGCCGAACTTATCTTTTATACTCTATGCTACGTATTCTATGTTTACAATAATATTCCAATACTACAAAGTTTTATTACTATGTCTAGTTTTGTCCCCAACCAATCTGTGATTCTCAGCATCCCACACCAACATGGAAGGTAAGAAGAAGAAGAAGAAAAAAGACACCACACCCCAAATTCTCCATCTTGGCTTTGTGACTGATAATATAAACAATCCTAAAAACCACATTTTCTACATGTTAAATATATAATTCAGACCCTAGTTACTCTCAAAGGTCGCATTTCTCCTCTGCAGGAAAGCAAATGTCCCTGAGGAGCTGAATCCAGCTCTCTGACCCCCTGGCCTCACTCAGGGGTCTCTCAGGGTTGGACAGGGGGTCTCCACTCTCCTGGAAGGTCCAGAGGGACTCCTGGACCCCACAGTAGCAAAGCTAGCTGACATTGATTTTCCTCCTTACTACTATTCACTGATTACCGGTACACTCTGCAGAGCGCTCTAGTGCTCTGTGGCTTCCTTGTTCGCGCTTTGTGTCCTGCAGCGATTTCTTTCTAACGGAGGTGAATTGTTGTGTACTCCTCCCACAGAACACACTGCTCCTAGGTGTTTCTACTGCCAAAACACGCCCGGGGCGTGCACTTTTCTCCTGAACCCTCTGTTCCATATCAGACTGCACTGCTTCTTCTAAAAGTGCCATGAACTCTTTCAACTCTAGAAAGCGAACAGCAGAGTAGTGTACCTGAAACTAAGGAGAAAGCATGCACACCACACAGCATTTCTCCCCTTGCACTGAACATACCAATGTGCTCTCCAAAGCTTGTTCACAAGCGGCGTCATCTAAGGTCGCTCTTGCTCCATGAAAAAGCAACTGCTAGCTATTGACCCTGTCAGAACTTTGTGCTAGTCTTCTCCCTGCACCTTCACTCTTCCAAAGCTGTTCAGAACACAAGGCGTTCTAAATGCACATGTTCTTCAAAAAGCTTTGAAACAGTGGACCGCTTGTCAGTAACGTATGGAAAGAAGGAAGTTCAACGTCAGAGAGCTTTGCTGCTACAATAGATACTCTTCATGCAGCCTTCTCTGGTAAATATGACGCTTCCTGTTAGGCTCCGAGATGCAGAGAAGACATTGGTATGTGCAGTGGAAGGGGAGAAATGCTGTGTGGGGTGCACGCTTTCTCCTTAGCTTTAAGCCGACTTCTGTGCTTTTTGCTGTGGAGAGATCAAAAAATGCATGGCCCTCTTACAAGAAGCAGGAAAGACTGATATGGTACCGAAGGTTTAGGAGAAAAGTTAACGTCTCAGGCATGTTTTGGCAGTAGAAAAACCTAGCAGCACAGTGTTCTGAGTGAGCAGTAGACATCAGTTCAGCTCTGTTAGAGAGAAATCGCTGCAGGACACAAAGCACAATCAGGGAAGCCGCAGAGCACCAGAGTTTTCTGCACAGCATACCGGTTGTTAGTGGCTCCTGGTAAGAAGGAAAGATCAACATGCATGATACTCATAGAAGAAGCCGGGAAGACGGGGAGATGCACTTTTCTTCTAAGCCACCTATACCGCACCAGTATGCCTGGCTTACTGTACGAGTGCCCATGCACTCTTTCAACTCTGCCTTGCAAAGTTCACAGCAGTGTACCTAAATCTAAGGAGAAAGCGTGCATGCCACACAGCATTACTCTCTTTCCCCTGCACATACCTATGTGTTCTCTGCCTCTCAGAGCCTAACAGCACACATCATGTATACCACAGAATGCTGCATGATGATTAGGTATGTAGTAGAAAAGCTAGCTGACGCTGATGTTCCTTCTTACCATTAGTCACTGGCAACTGATATGCTTGGCAGAGCACTCTGGTCCTCTGCAGCTTCTTTGCGCTTTGTGTCCTGCGGCGATTTCTTTCTAATGCAGGTGAAGTGTCCTGCACTCATCACTCAGAACACTGTGCTGCTAAGTTTTTCTACTGCCCAAAAACACCTGGGACATGCACATTTCTTCAAACCCTCCTGTACCATATCAGTCTTCCCTGTCTCTTGTAAGAGTGCTATGTACTCTTTGAACTCTAAGCAGCGAAAAGCACAGAAGTCAACCTAAAGCTAACGAGAAAGCGTGCACACAACACAGCAGTTCTCACATTGCACTACACCTAGAAATGAGTTGTCTGCATCTCGGATATGTACCACTGAAGGCTTCATGACAAAGAAGTATGTAGTAGCATGTCACTGTCTGGGGGTCTCTTTGTGGCCGAGACCACTCAGATGGACATAGGAGGGTGGTTCAGGGCGCAGGAAATTCTTGAAGCAACCGAAGAGAAACCGCAGGAGACAGTCGTCCGGGCTCAAGGTCTGTTTATTATTTGTTATCTATAAAGTGTTCTTTGCTCGCGAGCAGCAGTCTGGTCACCACCGTGTCCAGGACGAAAGTCTGCCCAAGGAGGGCCGAACTTATCTTTTATACTCTATGCTACGTATTCTATGTTTACAATAATATTCCAATACTACAAAGTTTTATTACTATGTCTAGTTTTGTCCCCAACCAATCTGTGATTCTCAGCATCCCACACCAACATGGAAGGTAAGAAGAAGAAGAAAAAAGACACCACACCCCAAATTCTCCATCTTGGCTTTGTGACTGATAATATAAACAATCCTAAAAACCACATTTTCTACATGTTAAATATATAATTCAGACCCTAGTTACTCTCAAAGGTCGCATTTCTCCTCTGCAGGAAAGCAAATGTCCCTGAGGAGCTGAATCCAGCTCTCTGACCCCCCTGGCCTCACTCAGGGGTCTCTCAGGGGTTGGACAGGGGGGTCTCCACTCTCCTGGAAGGTCCAGAGGGACTCCCTGGACCCCCACAGTAGCAAAGCTAGCTGACATTGATTTTCCTCCTTACTACTATTCACTGATTACCGGTACACTCTGCAGAGCGCTCTAGTGCTCTGTGGCTTCCTTGTTCGCGCTTTGTGTCCTGCAGCGATTTCTTTCTAACGGAGGTGAATTGTTGTGTACTCCTCCCACAGAACACACTGCTCCTAGGTGTTTCTACTGCCAAAACACGCCCGGGGCGTGCACTTTTCTCCTGAACCCTCTGTTCCATATCAGACTGCACTGCTTCTTCTAAAAGTGCCATGAACTCTTTCAACTCTAGAAAGCGAACAGCAGAGTAGTGTACCTGAAACTAAGGAGAAAGCATGCACACCACACAGCATTTCTCCCCTTGCACTGAACATACCAATGTGCTCTCCAAAGCTTGTTCACAAGCGGCGTCATCTAAGGTCGCTCTTGCTCCATGAAAAAGCAACTGCTAGCTATTGACCCTGTCAGAACTTTGTGCTAGTCTTCTCCCTGCACCTTCACTCTTCCAAAGCTGTTCAGAACACAAGGCGTTCTAAATGCACATGTTCTTCAAAAAGCTTTGAAACAGTGGACCGCTTGTCAGTAACGTATGGAAAGAAGGAAGTTCAACGTCAGAGAGCTTTGCTGCTACAATAGATACTCTTCATGCAGCCTTCTCTGGTAAATATGACGCTTCCTGTTAGGCTCCGAGATGCAGAGAAGACATTGGTATGTGCAGTGGAAGGGGAGAAATGCTGTGTGGGGTGCACGCTTTCTCCTTAGCTTTAAGCCGACTTCTGTGCTTTTTGCTGTGGAGAGATCAAAAAATGCATGGCCCTCTTACAAGAAGCAGGAAAGACTGATATGGTACCGAAGGTTTAGGAGAAAAGTTAACGTCTCAGGCATGTTTTGGCAGTAGAAAAACCTAGCAGCACAGTGTTCTGAGTGAGCAGTAGACATCAGTTCAGCTCCGTTAGAGAGAAATCGCTGCAGGACACAAAGCACGAACAAGGAAGTCGCAGAGCAGCAGAGTGGTCTGCGCAGTATACCGATTGTTAGTGGCTCCTGGTAAGAAGGGAAGATCAATGTGCATGGTACTCATAGAAGAAGAAGGGCAGACGGGGAGATGCACTTTTCTTCTAAGCCACCTGTATCGCACCAGTAGTATGCCTGGCTTCCTGTAAGAGTGCCCATGCATTCTTTCAACTCCGCATAGCAAAATGTACAGCAAAGTACTTTAAGCTTATGAGGAAAAAGTGCACATCACACAGTATTTCTCCCTTTCCACTGCATATATCAATATGAAAATGGCCAGAAATAGTCCTAAAACCGAAACTGAAACACCCCAAACCAGTCAAAACTACAGACATTATACGGAAAAACACCGGGAAAAATCCAGGATTAATTCTATCTTAAAAACCTAGGAAAATGCCTAAAAATTCGCACTATGAAACACAAAAATCCCCCAGAAATTCCACAAAGAAATGGCCAGAAAAACTCCTAACATCTGCACTAAAACACTTTAAAAATGGCCCCAAAAAACAGTGAGATTCCTGCAATTTCTGAGGGAAAATTTGGTTTGTGAGCGGGCAAAATATCTGGAGGAAATGTGACTTCAAATGGCGAAAAAAGCCTGAAAATCACACGAACAAGGGCCCAAAAACTCCTGAAATCCATACTCAAACACCTCAACTCTGCCAAAGATCCAAGGAGTACTGCGAAAAACATCAGGAAAAATCCAGGAAAAATTCAGTCTAAAAAATTCGCACTAAGAGATGCAAAAATCCCCTAAAAACAAATATGAAAATGGCCAGAAATAGTCCTAAAATCGACACTGAAACACCCGAAACCGGTCAAAATTACAGGCATTATTGGGAAAAACATCAGGAAAAGTCGAGGATAAATTCAGCATTAGCAATCCAGGAAAATGCCAAAAAATTCTCACTAAAAAATGCAAAAATCCCCCAGGAATTGCACAAACAATTGCCAGAAAAACTCATAACATCTGCACAAAAAAAACTTTAAAATTGGCTCCAAAATCCAGTGAGATTCCTGGAATTTCTGAGGAAAAAACTGGGGAAGTGTGTCCACAAAATATCTGGAGGAAATGCGACTTAAAACGGCCCCAAAAGCCTGAAAAATCACACAAACAATGGCCCCAAAACTCCTGAATTAGCAGGCATAAGCCCAGTCTCAGGCGCAGGGCCCTGGACAAAAATAATGGCCTGTTTCTCTGTGAAATGAAGGTCATTTCACTACTTTTGTAATGTCTATATACGGGAGGCTTTTGGAAATCAGTGAACGGGCAGGGTTCTAAGTGGTGGCATCTGTAGCATTTAGATGTTTCTTGGGGTGAAAGAGCAGGAAAGGTCTTTGCAGGGTTTTGCATAGATGTTTATTTCTTCCACGCATAAATCCAAAGTTTGGGGAACAAAGGCAAAGGCTCTTGTGAGGGTCCAGGTTTTAGTACATAGGATTAGCAGGGCGGGGAGAGCACCAGAAACCAATTATCAGGGGATACGAGAGTGCCACAAGGAAAGAACCAAGGCAGAGGGCCAATAGGGAATTAGGGTGAGAGTGAAGTAAAGGGTGACCGACAGGGAGAGGGCACGCGGTTAACCGAGGAAAAAAAACATGGGTTGCATTACCTAGTTAGGAAAACCTTTCTGGGTCTCCACAGCCATTTTTAGTCAGGGATAAATTCAGTTAAATAGGGAAATTTAGCAGGCAGAAGCCCAGTCTCAGACACAGCGCCCAGGACACAAACAGGGGACCTTCTCCTTTTTAAAAGAAACACATCATCCCAGTTTCCTAATACCATTTTTGGAAGTGTTTGCAACTCCAAATGTAGCCAAGTTTATAAGTGGTGTCATCGTTAGTCTGCGAGAAATCCTGATCCATTTGGAAATACAGCAGGAAGAAGCCCAGTTTCAGGGACAGGGCACAGGACAAAAACAAGGGCCTATTTCTCTGGGAAAAAAAGTTCACTTCACCACTTTTGTAACGGCTGTTTAGGGGAGCCTTTTGGCACTCAATGAAAAGCCTGGGTTCTAAGTTGTGGCATCTTGAGTCTGGTAAAAATCCTGATCCATCGGAAAATTTAGCAGGCAGAAGCCCAGTCTCAGGCACAGGGCCCTGAACACAACCAGGGGCCTATAACTCTGTGAAATAAATTTCACTTCACCACTTATGCAATTTCTATCTAGAGGAGGTTTGTGCAATCAAAGAACAGCCAGGGATCTAAGTGGTGGCACATTTAGTCTGGGAGAATTCCTGTTCAATAGGAAAATGCAGCAGACAGAAGCCCAGTCTCAGGCTCAATGTCCGGGTCATAAACAGGGGCCAATTCTTCTGTGAAATAAAGCTCATTCTTTCATATTTGTAATGTCTATTTAGAGGAGGCTTTTGACACTCAATTAACAGCCAGGGTTCTAATTGGTGGCATCTTTATTCTGGGAGAAAACCTGATCCATAGCGAAATTTAGCAGGCAGAATTCCAGGCTCAGGAACCGGGCACTGGGCAAAAACTGGGGCACTTTTCCCTTTGAGAAGCAACACACACACCCAGATTTTGAATATCTTATGAAGGAAGTGTTTGTGACTCCAAATGTGGTGGTGGCATGTTTATTCTGGGAGAAATTCTGATCCATAGGGAAATATAGAAGGGAGAAACCCAGTCTCAGGCCCAGGGCCCTGGACACAAACCAGGGCCATTTTTACCTTTTGTTAATAAACACACCCTCCCAGTTTCCTACTACCTTATGTGGGAAGTGTTTGAGATTCCAAATGTAGTCAGCGTTCTAAGTGGTTTATCTTCAGTCTGGGAGAAATTCTGATTCATTTGGAAATCATGACAGCAGAAGCCCAAACTCAGACACAGGGACCTGGGCACAAACAGGAGCCTATATCTCTGTGAAATAAAGCTCATTTCACCACTTTTGTTATGTCTATATAGAGGAGGCTTTTGGCACAAAATGAACAGCCAGGGTTCAAAGTGGTGGCATCTTTAATCTGGGTGAAATCCTGATCCATAAGGAAATTTAGCTGGCAGAAGTGCAGTGTCAGGCACAGGGTCCTGGACACAAACAGGGCTGGTTTTCCCTTTGGAAATAAACACACAATTCTTGTTTCCTAATACCTTTTAAAGGAAGTCTTTCTGACTCCAAATGTAGCCAGGGTTCTAAAGGGTGGCTTCTTGAGTCTGGGACAAAAATTGATCCTTTTGGAAATTTTGCAGGCAGAAGCCATTTCTCAGGCACAGGGCCGTGGACACAAACAGGGGCCTATTTCTCGGTGCAATAAAGCTCACTTCACCACTTCTGTAATGTCTATATAGAGGTGACTTTTGATGCTCAAAGTACAGCCAGGGTTTTAAGTGGTGACATCTTTAGTCTGGGAGAAATCCTGATCCTTATGGAAATTTCGCTGTCAGAAACGCAGTGTCAGGCACAGGGACCTGAACACAAACAGGGGTTTATTTCCCTGTGAAATAAAGCTCACTTCACCATTTTTGTAATATGTCGCTGCCTTGAGACTGGACTTGTTCTAGCCCTGGCGGCATCTACTCGCTGGCAGAGATGAAACTTAGGGACTCGCTGTAGCTGTTTTGAAAGAATCTTTACTTCTTTAAAGAGAATCTACTTACCAAGTCCGATTATATGATATAACAAAAGGCTTTTATAGCTTTCTAGAGGATTGAAATTTTAACCAATAAGCACTACAATTTACAAACTAACCAATTACCTTAAAATTCTAAGTAAGAAAAGACCAATCACTTAACATCTTTAAAAACCATTAGGAATCCTAAGAGATAACAGAAGTTTTGATAAGGAGGAGGGGGGCATGCTTTAAGGAGTTTCCTTAAGGAATCATGTCCCAGGTGCCCTCTTTGAAAGAAGTAATATCTTCTACAGTAATGTCTACATAGAGGAGGTCTTTGGCACTCAATGAACAGCCAGGGTTCTAAGTGGTGGCATCTTTAGTCTGGCAGAAATCCTGATCCATTCAGAAATCTAGAAGGCAGAACCCCAGTCTCATGCCCAGGGCCCTGGTCACAAACAGGGGCCTGTTTCTCTGTGAAAAAAAGCTCACTTAACCACTTTTGCAATTTCTATTTAGAGGAGTTGTTTGACACTCTGTCACGATGTGACTTGGGTTTGCCAACCTTAATATATTTAATTTCTTTTAGAGACAGGACCCAGGAGTAGAGACAATGCAGGCTCAAAACTAAAAAGATACAAGAATAAATTTATTAATAACACAAAAAAGAATCAGAATTCAGAATTAGATTCCCAGATTGTTCCCTCCTCCCCTTCATTCCACATTTCTTAGCAACATACAGAGAGAACACTTCAGTCAGTTATACACTCAAATAATCAGTTCAGTTCACTTAAGAGAGAAAAGTCCGTTTTTTAGTTATGGCTTAGAGGGTGTCTTAACCTTCACAATCCACATCTGCCAGGAAAAATATTGTAGATTATGACTCTCCTCCCATTTTTTCACATTATTTCCAGAGCTGTGCTATGGGTTTTGTTAGACAATTGGGGTACTACTTTTAAAGGCAGGCTGCTGAAAAAACAAAATTCTCTTAATCTCCTTCACTATCAAATGTCTCTGTTCATATTCCAGTCCCAGAACAGAGAGAGCTCCATTTCCCCAAGGAAAAAAGTCTTCTTCTCAAGCATTCAAACCTCCCCAAGTATATTTCACAGTTTAAAGACATTTTAGTGAAGTCACAATCCCCTTAGCACACAAAAAAAGGTTTTCAGCTACTTATCACTCGCATCTTTTCAATCTCTTCCCACTGGGTGTCACTGCCCCGGGGGTCTCTCTAGCCTTGAGACCTCCTCAGAAAGGACAGGCAGGTGGTCAGAAGTCTGGATTCCCTCGGAGTCACCGACAAGAAAGCTTCTGGAGACGACCTTGTGTTGCTTCAAAGCTGTTTATTTATCTTATCTTGCAAAATGTTTCAGGCAGCCCGCCACAGGTCTGCTCTGTAAGACAACCATTACAGAACTCCCTCTGGGCGGGCTGCGGCCAATCTTTTATACCTAAATTTACGTATGTGATGTTTACAAAATTTTCCCAATTCCATGCACTGTCTTTACAATGTCCAGTTCTTTCCCCACCCAATCTGTGGTTCCCAGGATTCAATCCCAACATGGATGACATGAAGAAGAAAAAGGAAGAAGCCCACCACACCCATGTTCCTCCATCTTGACCACATGGCCCTTAACATAAGCAATCAAAAAACCCACTAATTCTACATTCTAACATTACAATTCACACTCTGCTTCTTCTCACATTCTGTGATTCCTCCCTCAGTGTTGCCAAATTCTCCCAAAGAGCCAAATCCAGTCCCTGTGGCTCTTGGACACCATTTGGGGGTCTCAGAGGGGTCTGCCATGGGGGTTTTTACATCCCCAAAGGAGTCAGGGCGACACCCTGGACTCCCACACTGGGAACTTTATCTTCATTCCGCTGACATCTGTAGTCACCATGCCTCATTTCTTCTCATTCAGGGAATCTCAGGAGATCAAGGATCTTATCCAGGCATGAAGAAGTTAAAATTGTATCCAGATCGTGAAGAAACAACACGGGCAGCTGGAGGCATCTTCTGCCATGTGGAGAGGTGAGCCGAGCCGAGCCAGCAGGGCCGGAGCCATGCGGCTTGTGTCTGGGCCACGCGGCGGGTGCTGTGCGGAGCTGGGGAGCCCCCAAGCCAGTGCCTCCCCGCAGAGCCAGTGGCTAGCCAAGGTGCCGGGCAGGGCCGGGCCAGGCCGGGCCAGGCCCTCACCGCTGAGTTAGTAGCCCCAGTGAGGGCCGGTGCCCTGACCTAAGGTCACTGCACCTCCCAAGGTCAGAAGCCGAAAGAGGGAAGCTAACTTGATCCACAGTGATATTTGAAAGCGAAATAACCCTCCATGGGTTTCCCGAGCTTTCCATCACCAAATCAGCTTTCTGATTGGTGCCAGAAGCTTACAGGGAAAGCTCCCAGAGACGGGAGAGTCCCTCCCACTTCCCAGCAAGTGAAACCAACACACGCTCAAAGGACAGGCAGTGACCTAAGTGGTGGCAACTTTAGTCTGGGAGAAATCCTGATCCATAGGGAAATTTAGTATGCAGAAGCCCAGACTCTGGCACAGAGCCTTGGACACAATTAATGGACTGTTTATCTGTGAAATGATGGTAACTTCATTACTTTTGTAATGTCTATATAGAGGAGGTGTTTGGCACTGGATGAAGAGTCAGTGTTCTAAGTGGTGGCATCTTTAGTCTGGGAGAATTCCTGTTCAATAGGGAAATTTAGCTGGCAGAAGCCCCGTCTCAGGCCCCAAGCCCTGGACACAAAGAGGGGCCCTTTTCCCTTTTAAAAAAACAACACACTCCCAATTTCCTAATCCCTTTTGGAGGAAGTGTTTTTGAATCCAAATGTAGCCAGGGTTCTAAGTAGTGGCATCTATAGTCTGGGAGAAATCCTGATCCATAGGGAAATTTAGCAGGCAGAAGCCCAGTATCAGACACCGGGCCATGGACAGAAAATGGCCTGTTTATCTAGTGAAATGATGCTCAAGTCATTAGTTTTGTAATGTCTATTTCGATGAGGTGTTTGGCACAGGAAGAAGAGCCAGGGTTCTAAGTGGTGACGTCTTTAGTCTGCGAGAAATCCTGATCCGTAGGGAAATTTAGCTGGAAGCAGCCCAGTCTCAGGCACAGGGCCCTGGACACAAACCGGAGCCTATTTCTCTGTGAAATAAAGCTCACTTCATCACTTTTGTAATGTCTATGTAGAGGCAGCTTTTGGGACTTTATGAAGAATGAGCGTTTTAAGATGTGGCATCTTTAGTCTGGGATAAATCCTGATCCATTGGGAAATTTAGCAGGCAGAGGTCGTGTCTCAGGCACAGACTCCTGGACGCAAATAATGGCCTTTTTCTCTGTGAAATGAAGCCTACTTCTTTACCTTTGTAATGTCTTTTTTTCGAGCAGACACACTGCTTCTCTGCATCTTTTCCGGGTTAAGTGAGGGTGGTTAGTCCACCAGAGTGGCAATCGGTAAATTTTCCAAAACACAAGGTGTTTTGGGACGCAGCCATGAACACACCATGTGGCGCCACAGGATGGTATTTTGCACCACGTGGCGCAGAAGTGAGCCTTTCCAAACGAACAGTCCAGCTCTCCAACAGACTGTGGCATTACCTGGACCTCCAGTGACGTGGCCCTGTAAGGACATGAATGCAAGTGGACCTTATAGTAGGGGGCCCAGAACTGAATCCAGGTGCCCTCTGGGGTCTGGTAGCCTATCACAACTCTCCACCGCTCGAGGCCACTACGCTGCGACCAGCGCGGAGCCCTTTGGTGGCAGTGTGTGAAACTGGCCCGGTCTTGCCCTCAACGGCCTGCCACACCCAGACTACAGAACAAACCACCGCTACGGGGAACACCACGCCCTGCCATACAGTTGCTTGTGTCACTGTCCGAGGGTCTCTTTGTGGCCGAGACCACTCAGATGGACATAGGAGGGTGGTTTGGCAAGCAGGGAATTCCTGAAGCTGCCAAAGAGAAACCGCAGGAGACAGTCGTCCGGGCTCAAGGCTTGTTTATTGTTTGTTATCTATAAAGTGTTCTTGCTCGCGAGCAGCGATCTGGTCACCACCGTGTCCAGGATGAAAGTCTGCCCACGAAAGGCTGGACTTATCCTTTATACTCTAAACTACATATTCTATGTTTATAATAATTTTCCAATACTACAGAGTTTTATTACTATGTCTAGTTTTGTCCCCAACCAATCTGTGATTCCCAGCATTCTACACCAACATGGAAAACAAGAAGAAGAAGAAGAAAAAAGACACAACACCCCAAATTCTCCATCTTGGCTTTGTGTCCTCCAAACAGACATTACAAAAGTGGTGAAGTGAGCATTATTTCACAGAGAAATAAGCCCCCATTTGTGTCCAGTGCCCTGGGCCTGAGACAGGGCATATGCCTGTTAAATTTCCCTTTGGAACAGGGTTTCTCCCAGACTAAAAATGCCACTACTTAGATCCCTGGCTTTTCACTGAGTGCCGAACACCTCCTCTAAATAGAAATTGCAGAATTCGTGATGTGAGCTTTATTTCACAGAGAAATCGGCCCCTGTTCGTATCCAGAGCCCTGGGCCTGAAACTAGGCTTCTGCCTGCTAAATATCTGAACTGATCAGGATTTCTCCCAGCCTGAAGATGCCACCACTTAGAACCCTGGCTGTTCTTCGTGTGCCAAAAACCTCCTCTAAAAAGAAATTGCAAAAGTGGTGAATTCAGCTTTATTAAATGGAGAAATAGGCCTAATAGTGTTCTAAGTGGTGGCTTCTCAAGTAAGGGAGAAGCACTGATCCTTATTGAAATTCAGCAGACAAAATTCCTGTCTCAGGCCCAGGGTCCTTGATACAAAGAGGGGCCTATTTCTCTGTGATATAAATCTCATTTCACCACTTCTGCAATTTCTATATAGTGGAGGCTTTTGGCACTTAACGAACAGCCAAGGTTCTAATCAGCAGCATCTTTAGACTGGGTAAACTTACGATCCATACAAAATTTTTAGCAGGCAGAAGCCGAGTATCAGGCACGGGGCCCTGGGCATAAATTATCTCCTGTTTCTCTGTGAAATGAAACTCTCCTCACCACTTTTGTAATATCTATTTTGATAAGGCTTTTAATGCACAATGCACAGCCAGGGTTCTAAGTGATGGCATCTCTAGTCTGAGAGAAATCCTGATCCTTATGGATATTCAGTAGGAAGAACCCGTCTCAGACTCAGGGCCCTGGATACAAACACGGGCCTATGTCTCTGTGAAATTAAACTCACTTCACCACTTTTGTAATGTCTAATTGGCGGAGCTGTTTGACACTCAAAAAAAAGCCTGGTGGCATTTTTAGTCTGGGAGAATTCCTGATCCCTAGGGAATTTTAGCAGGCAGAAGCCGAGTCTCAGGCACTGGCCCTTGAACACTAATTATGGACTGTTTCTCTGCTAAATGAAGCTCACTTCACCACTTTTGTAATATCTATTTAGAGGAAGCTTTTAGCACACAATGAACAGCCAGGGTTCTAAGTGTTGGCATATTTAGACTGGGAGAAATTTTGATCCTTATAGAAATTTAGTAGGTAGAATCGCTGTTTCAGGCCCAGGGCCCTGGACACAAACAGCGACCTATTTCTCTGTGAAATAAAGCTCACTTCTCAACTTTTTTAATGTCTATTTAGATGCGGCTCTTAACATTCAATGGACAGCACGGGTTCTATGTGGTGGCATCTCTAGACTGGGAGAAATCTTGATTCTTATGGACATTTAGAAGGCAGAAGTTGAGTGCAGACCCAAGGCCCTGGACACAAACGGGGGCATACATCTCTGTGAAATAAATCCTAGTTCACAACTTTTAATAAAACACACTTCTCCACTTTTGTAAAGTCTATTTAGAGGTGGCTTTTGCCACTCAATGAAGAGCTGGATTTCTATGTGGTAGATTTTTTAGTCTGGGAGAAATTCGGATACTTAGGGAAATTTAGCAGGCAGAAGCCCAGTCTCAGGCAAAGGTTCCAGGAAACAAACAGGTTTTATTTTCCCTTTGAAAAGAAACACACTCACCCAGGTTCCGAATATCTTTTGGAGGGAGTGTTTGCGACTCCAAATGAGGCCAGGGTTCTAAGTGGTGGCATCTTTATTCTGGGAGAAATTCCGATCCATAGGGAAATTTAGCAGGCAGAAGCCCACTCTCAGGCACACGGCCCAGGAAAAAAATGGGGGCTAAAAATAAAGCTCACTTCTCACCTTGTGTAATATCTATATAGAGGAGGCTTTTCGCACTAAATGAACAGTTAGGGTTCTAAGTGGTGGCTTCTCAAGTCAAGGAGAAACCCTGATCTTTATGGAAATTCAGTAGGAATAACCCGTCTCAGACCTAGGGCCCTGAATACAAACAGGGGCCTATTTCTCTGTGAAATAAAGCTCATTTTAGCACTTCTGTAACGTCTAATTAGAGGAGGTGTTTGACACTCAAAGAACAGCCATAGATCTAAGTGATGGCATCTTTAGTCTGGGAGAAATCCTGGTCCATAGAAAAATTTTCACAGGCAAAAGCCGAGTCTATATCTATTTAGAGGAGGCTTTACACACTCAATGAACAGCCAGGGATCTACGTGCTAGTATCTTTAGTCTGGGAGAAATTTTGATTTATAGAAAAATATAGTCGGCAGAAACCCAGTCTCAGGATCAAGGCCCTGTATACAAACGAGGGCCTATTTCTCCATTTAATAAAGCTGAATTCACCACTTTTGCAATTTCTTTTTAGAGGAGGTTTTTGGCACACGAAGAACAGCCAGGGTTCTAAGTGGTGGCATCTTCAGGCTGGGAGAAATCCTGATCAGTTCAGATATTTAACAGGCAGAAGCCTAGTTTCAGGCCCAGGGCTCTGGATACGAACAGGGGCCGATTTCTCTGTGAAATAAAGCTCACATCATGAATTCTGCAATTTCTATTTAGAGGAGGTATTTGGCATTCCGTGAACAGCCAGGGATCTAAGTAGTGGCATTTTAAGTCCGGGAGAAACCCTGTTCCAAAGGGAAATTTAACAGGCATATGCCCTGTCTCAGGCCCAGGGCACTGGACACAAATGGGGGCTTATTTCTCTTTGAAATAAAGCTCACTTCACCACTTTTGTAATGTCTGTTTGGAGGAGGTGTTTGGCACTGGATGAAGAGCCAGGGTTCTAAATGGTGTGATCTTTAGTCTGGGAGAAATCCTGATCCATACATGATTTTAGAAGCAGAAGCCCAGTCTCTGGCACAGGGCCCAGGACACAAACGGGGGCCTATTTCTCTGTGAAATAATGTCCACTACACCACTTTTGCAATTTCTATTTCGAAGAGGTTGTTGGCAGTAAATAAGCAGCCAGGGTTCTAAGTGGTGGCGTTTTTAGTTTTGGTGAAATCCTGATCCAAAGGGAAATTTAAAAGGCAGAAACCCAGTCTCAGGTCCAGGGCCCTGGACACAAAGGGGGGGTTATTTCACTGTGAAATAAAGCTCACTTCTCAACTTTTGTAATGTCTATTTGGAGGAGGCTTTTCGCACTCAATAACCAGTTAAGGTTCTATGTGGTCGCTTCTCAAGTCAAGAAGAAACCCGTACCATTATGGAAATTCAGCAGGCAGAATCCATGTCTCAGGCCCTGGGCTCTGGACACAAACAGGGGCCAATTTCTCTCTGAAATAAAGCTCACTTCACCTTTTTTGTAATGTTTTCCTATGGAGGCTTTTGGCACTCAATGAACAGCCAGGGTAATTAATGGTGGCATCTTTAGTCTGGGAGAAATTCTGGTCCATAGGGAAATTTAGCAGGCAGAATCCCAGTGTCAGGCCCAGTGCCCAGGACATAAACGGGGGCATATATCTCTGTGAAAAAAAGCCCTTTTCACAACTTTTGCAATTTGTATTTAGAGGAGGTGTTTGGCACTCAGAGAAACGCCATGAATACTGCTATAAATAGACATTACAAACCTTGAGAAGTGAGCTTTATTTCACAGAGAAATAGGCCCCCATTTGTATCGAGGTCGTTTGGACTGAGACTGGGTATCTGCCTGCTAAATTTCCCTAAGGATCTGGGATTCGCCCAGAATAAAGATGCCAACACTTAGAATTCTGGCGGTTCTTTGAGTGCGAAAAACGTCCTTTAATTCAAAATTACAGAAGTGGAGAAGTGAGCTTTATTTCACAGAGAAATAGGCTCCCGTTTGTATCCAGGTCCCTGGTCCTGAGACTGGGCTTCTGCCTGCTCAATTTCCCTATGGATCAGAATTTATCCCAGACTAAAGATGCCATCACTTTGAACAATGGCTGTTCCTTGAGTGTTAAAAATCTAATCTAAACAGACATTACAAAAGTGGTGAAGCGAGCTTTATTTCACAGAGACACAAGCCATAATTAGTTTCCAGATCCCTGAGCCCAGGACAGGGATTATGCTTGCTGAATTTCCATAAGGATCAGGGTTTCCCCTTGACTTGAGGAAATCCCACTTTGAACCCTAACTGTTCATTAAGTGCGTAAAGCCTCCTCTAAATAGACATTACAATAGTGGTTAAGTGAGCTTTATTTCACAGAGAAATAGACAGCTGTTTGCATCTGGAGCCCTGGGCCTGAGACGGGGCTTCTGCCAGCAAAATTTCTATAAGGATCAGGGTTTCTCCCAGACTAAATATGCCACCACTTAGATCCCTGGATGTTTACTGCGTGTCAAACACCTCCTCTAAATAGAATTTGCAAAAGTGGCCAAGGGAGCTTTATTTCACCGAGTAATAGGCCGCTGTTTGTATCCAGGACACTGGGCCTGAGACTGAGCATCTGCCTGCTAAATTTCCTTTAGGATCAAGATTTCCCCCAGACCAGAGATGCCACTCTTATAGATAATAACGAGATGAAGCCTAATTAAATATCATAAAATAAGCGATACTTATTTTGCGACCGAAACACGGACTTCGATAGCCACAATTATAAAGGGCAATGCTGAGCCCGGGGTCGGCATCGGGGGAACACACAATGATTCGAACTCTATCGCTAGGAATCCTTAAATGTCCACAAACCCTCTTTAGTTAGACCAGTTTTCATACATTTTTCCTTTGCCCGGAGCGAAGGTCTTTGTCTTCTCTTGTCGTTCAGCATATTCATGTCGTTTTCTTTCACCGCGTTGAGCTGGACCAAATCATATTCTTGGAGATGATGAATTTTGATGAAGGCAAGTTCAGGTTTGCAGGAAGATGGAATTGAGATGTAACTTGCAGATTTTGGTTTACTGGAAACAAGCATTCAGATGTATTTTTCATGATGGCTCTGGATACCTTAATTGTGGGTGCTTTTCGGGCTCTTATCTTTCGGGTGTTCCCTGGACAGAGCCATCTCCACCGAGGCTACGTCTATTGTCTTGCAAACCCTAGCTCTTCAGCTTTTTTGGAAGTTACAGTGTTGTGATTAAGCAATCCCTCTTCCTCCCTTTGCAGCTTTTGCTTTTTAAGTTTTTTACTACTTTACTCATACAGACATTGTTTATTCTACATTAATTTACAACTTTACACGAATTACATTATATTATATATTAAACCACCACTAAGAACTCTGGCTGTTTACTGACTGCCAAAAACCTCCTCTAAATTGTAATTGTGAAAGTGGTCAAGTGAGCGTTATTTTATGGAGACAAAAAAGCCCCCATATGTGTCCTGGGCCCTGGGCTTTAGACTGGGCTTCTGCCTGCTAAATTTCCTTATGGATCAGAATTTCTCCCAGACTAAAGATGCCACTACATAGAACCCTGGCTCTTCATTGAGTGACAAAACCCTCCATAGGAAAATAGAATATGCAAAAGTGGTGAAGTGAGCTTTATTTCACAGAGAAATAGCCCCCTGTTTGTATCCAGAGCCCAGGGCCTGAGACTGGGCTTCTGCCTGCTGAATTTCCATAAGGATCAGGGTTTCTCCCTGACTAGATATGCCACCACTTAGAACCCTGGCTGTTCATTGACTGCCAAATACCTCCTGTAAATAGAAATTGCAAAAGTGGTGAAGTGAGCTATATTTCATAGAGAAATATGTCATAGCTTTTGTCCAGGGCCCTGGGCCTGAGACAGCTATTATGCCTGCTGAATTTTTATACTGATCAGGGTTTCTTTTTGACTTGTGTTGGGGGTTGAGTGTTTTTATATTACTGTGTCAATTTAAAGAATTTTTTGTTATTATCATGCCAATGGAGCTGGCCGGGTTACACCCAGGACTTTTGATGACTCTGGACAAATGGGGTAGGTGGGAGCGGCTGCCGGAGTCACTCTCGTTCTTCCGGTTGGGATTCGTGTTCCGGCGATCTTCGAGGGAAGAGGGTTCCCCGGGACGAAACGGTCGCGGCTCGAAGGCAGGGCGGGCGCTAGGATCCGGGGCTGCCGCAGCAGTTGCTACAATCCAAGCGGCACGGGGGGTCACCGCCATGCGCAGCACCGCTACACAAACACCGTTTGGATCAGTGCGACAAGTGTCTCCGGCGTTGTGCGGGTCCCGCGGGCCCCCCCCAAAAGCAGTGCAAGGCTGCAGGGGTTCCCCGGAGCTGGCACAGCCGGTGGGAAGCGGACCACGTGTTCGGAATTGCGAAACCCAGACCGTGGAGCCCGCACTCCCTTTTCTGGCGGGTTTTTTAAACTCAGGTCAGAAAAGAGACGTTTTTTGTTTGTATGATTAATACGTGGAGGTATAGGATATTGTGCTAATTGATCTGATAACATTACAATGGGCCTACATTTAACAGCACAACAAAACACTACTATATCTCAGCTTAAAGAACTGATAAATACAGACGATGTAGCAATTTCAAAAAAACAATTAGAACAATTTTTATCTTGGCTTTCTAAAGAAATTCTAGATTTCGAAGAACGAGATATGAATTCAGTTTTATTTTGGGATAACATAGGCAGTTTATTGACTTCTAAAACAGAAAAAGGTAATTCTAGCATAGCTTTGTTCTTTCCTATATTTTTAAATATTCGCAAACGATTATTACAATTGGAAAATAAAGAACAGTGGCAGAGCAATCCATTTAAACCTCCCCCATCTCTTCCAAAATCCCCTGTCCCTGAAAAGGATCCAAACTCTTAAAATTCTGAGCAGTCTGTCAAAAAATCCTCTTTATACCCATCTCTTTCAGCGAATTTACCTCAAGAGCACTCTGATAATAGTTCGAAAAGTAACTTTACTTTGTCTCCCGGTGATGGAGACCACATGGTCCATGGCGGCAGCCATGCTCCAGCTTCTTCATCCCATAACCCCTTCTTCACCTCAATTCCCTTTCCTGACCCCTTCCCCTTCCCCTCTCATTACCCGTTTCTGCTCCTGTGTAACCCTACACCCACAGCTTCCCTTAGTCACCTCTTCCCGGCTCAGGTTACAGATACCAATCCTCCAGGCTATAGCGGGGCCCCAGGGGAGAGTGACAGCCCAGCGGCTGCAGCACATGGGGGAGAAGAAGCCTTGGCTAACAGCAGCTGGGGAAGACACGCAGCTCCTGCATATGAAGGCATACCTAGCCCTGAAGCGCAGAACTTAGAAGGAGATTATATAACATCTGCTGCTCCTGCAATCTATGTAGGTAAAAGAAATGGAAAAAAGAGACTATCAACCTCTCTCATATCAAGATAAAAAGGAAATTTGTAAAGTACAAAGAGAATGTGGTAGAAGCAGCGAGATTTTTAAAGGCGTGATGAAAGCAACTTTTACTTCAAATGAGATGATACCTCACGATTTAAAAGATCTTTTCAGGTGTTTGCTAACTCCCTCAGAATATGATTTCTGGTTTAATATTTGGAAACGTTCTTGGGGGCTTCTTTTTAATAGAGCTTCACCAAAGCCCTCACAATTCCAAAAATTCTGAAGATAATGATATTACACTTGATCATTTATGTGGTGAAGGGACTTGGCATTGCCCTGAAAAACAAACTCAAGTATTACCTAAATTTGTTTTAGATAAGATTTGCAATATAGCAGAAAAAGCCTTTAATCAATTACCAACAGTTGAAGTAACTGGTAGTTATATTAATGTTAAACAATATGATTCTGAGAATTTTTTAAGATTTGTAGATAGTCTGTGCACACAGGTGGAAAGACAAATGCATGATCCAGCAACCCAGGCTGAATTGATAAAAGAGATGGCACAAAGAAATGCCAATGAAGCCTGTCGCAGAGTCATTCTAAGTCTTCCTATGTATCCTGAACCAACCCCTAGCACAAATTATAGAAGCCTGCACCAGCAAAGCAGAACTGTTCAATGCACCAGAAAGGAATCCAAGGCCAGCATCATCCAAGCCTGCAGCAGCTGAGACACCACGAGTGAAGAAGTAGCCGGTGCCACCTGAACAGCTGCAGCATGTAACCTGCTTCCAGTGTAAAAAGCAAGGACATTTCGCTAGGGAATGCCCTCTTAACCAGAAACAAAAGAAGTCCAACAAACAAAAAACTAAGTTTACAGCGCGTGCCTGCTATTAACACCATAACGCGCAAAGATATAAATACTGTGGGCACTACTGTGGCAAAAGCCTCTCTTAAAAACAAAGGGGAGGATGGGATAAAAAGTTTGGGTATACCAGATAATTTAAATGTCAAATGTTCTGTTAACCAGGTCTTGCAGCCTTGCGGTCGTGTCAGGCTGGAGACTACTAAAGGTTTTCATTTCAGGACTACTGATTGGACAATTATTACAGTGGACCTGTCAAGCAGCCTAGTAGACGTGACCATATTTCACATGGAAATAGAGAGTGAGTATTTTGTTGTTGGAGACACAGCACACACACCCTTGGAAATTGGAAGTAGCTCCCATGGTTATGAAAGGAAAAATATCCTGCCTCATAATATTAGCACACTGTCCTCAGCCACCATTCTACCTGGGCAAAGAGCAAATTTTAGCCCAGGCCATTCCCATTCCAGCGGAAGTCACAGCAGATGGGAAATCACCTGAGGCCTACTGGGCAGAAGCAGTGGGTGAGAAAAACCTTCTTTGGCATGCAACCTAACACATGGATCAGATCACCTCCATGTGGAAGGGGTGCTTGACACAGGGACAGATGTGACGATCATACCCAAAAAAGGCCGTCACACTGGGAAATGCAACCTGTGGCTGGAAAAATTCAAGGTATAGGATGAATTAAATTAGCAAATATATTGAAAACCATTGTGCAAATCAAGGGGCCGGATGGAAAATTGGCTAGTGTCCATCCATTTGTAATAGATTACAAATGTCCCTTATGGGGAGATACTACATGTCCCAGTGGGGAATTAAAATGATTATTCCTAAAACTCCTCGGGATTTTTAGAGTTGGCCACTGTGGAGCGCCCTGCCCAGAAATTAACATGGCTGAATGACACCCCAATTTGGGTAGCACAGTGGTCAATGAAAAAGGAAAAGTTGAAGGCGCTTGAGGAACTTGTGGAGGAGCAATTAGCAAAAAACCATATTGAGGAAACAACAAGCCCTTGGAATTCCCCAATCTTTGTAATAAAGAAACCAGGGAAGGACAAGTGGAGATTGTTACATGACCTCAGAGAAATAAACAAAGTGATTCAGGACATGGGTTCTCCTCAACCTGGGATGCCATCCCCAAAAATGATACCCCGAGATTGGCAATTAGCTGTAATAGACATCAAAGATTGTTTCTTCCAAATCCCCTACACACTGAAGATGCCCCAAGGTTTGCCTTCTCAGTTCCCTTGATAAATCGAGAAGCCCCAATGAAGCGGTACCACTGGAAAGTGCTTCCACAAGGCATGAAGTGCAGTCCTACCATCTGCCAGTGGCATGTAGCCTCATTGCTGTCCCCTGTGAGTGCACAGAGAAGGGAAGCCATAATCTGACATTATATTGATGACGTGTTAGTGTGTGCTCCCAATAACCTGATACTCCAACACACACTTGACCTAGTGGTTAAAGTTTTAACCTCTGCTGGATTTCAGTTGCAGGAAGACAAAGTTCAGAGGATGCCACCTTGGAAGTACCTGGGCTTGGAAATTACTGCACGGACCATAGTCCCACAGAAATTAGAAAGCAATTGTAATCCCAAAACCCTAGCAGACCTCCAATCCCTGTGTGGGTCTTTAAACTGGATAAGGCCCTGGCTAGGCCTCACTAATGAAGACCTACAACCTCTCTTTAATTTATTGAAAGGGGAGAGAGAGCTGGTTTCTCCCAGGAAACTGACCCCAGAGGCAAAGATTGCAATCGAAAAGGTACAAAAACTTTGGCAGAGAGACAGGCTCACCGTTATCAACTTGAGCTGCCTTTCAAATTCATTGTTTTGGGAAAACTGCCACACCTGCACGGTCTAATATTCCAGTGGATTGAGTGGCAGAGAGATTCACTCTTAATCATAGAATGGGTCTTCATCTCCCATCAAGGATCCAAGACCATCGCTTAGCCACAAGAGCTGATGGCTCAGCTGATTCAGAAGGCAAGGATGAGGCTGCGTGAGCTGACTGGTTTTGACTTTGCATGCATTCACCTGCCGATCAAGCTTTCTGAGGAGGGAAGGAACTCCCTGAAAGGCTGACCAAATAGATGTTTGAGCACTTGCTCCAGAGCAATGTCAGCCTCCAAATATCTCTAGACAGCTACAGTGGACAAATATCAGTCCATGGCTTGACTCATAGATTGTTCAATGAGGAATTCCATCTCATTTCTCCTTAGAAGAGAAGTAGGAGACCTCTTGAAGCTCTCACGGTGTTCACAGATGCATCAGGGGCCTCTCATAAGTCGGTGATGACTTGGAGAAATCCCCAGACTCAGCATTGGGAAGCTGATGTTGAGTTTGTGGACGGTTTGCCTCTAATAGCTGAGCTGGCTGCAGTTGTGAGTGTCTTTGAGAAGTTCTCAGAGCCATTTAACTTGGTAACTGACTCAGCTTATGTCGCTGGAGTGGTGTCTAGAATGGAGCAGGCAGTACTCACAGACATCGATAATGAGCATCTCTTCAGGCTGCTCTCAAAGCTAATCTATTTAGTTTCACATAGAGAGCATCCCTTCTATGTGATGCATGTGAGGTCACATACCGATTTGCCAGGAGAAATCGCAGAAGGGAATCATAAGGCAGACTCCCTTGCAGCTCCAGCTGAGAAAGCACGCCTCCCTGACATCTTTCAACAGGCAAAGCTGAGCCACCAGCAATACCACCAGAATGCACCAGGTCTGGTCCGTCAGTTCCAGCTAACACGGAGTCCGGCTCGAGCCATTGTGGCCACCTGTCCCAGCTGCCAGCTCCAGGCCATGCCATCACAGAGTATGGGGATCAATCCTCGAGGACTTGGCAGCTGTGAAGTGTGGCAAACAGATATCACACACATTCCCAGTTTTGGATGCCTCAAATATATCCATGTAAGCATTGACACATATTCAGGTGCAGTTTATGCCTCTGCCCATGCAGGAGAAAGGGCTGTGCATGCCAAACAACACCTAGTGCAAGCCTTTTCAGTGTTGGGGATCCCTAGGGAAATCAAAACAGATAATGGCCCAGCGTACGCATCCAAGGAGTTCCTGGAATTTGTCCAGTAGTGGGGAGTGGAACATAAAACTGGCATCTCCCACTCCCCCAGAGGCCAAGCTGTGATTGAGCATGCCCACCAGACGCTCAAACAGGTCCTGGCTAGACAGAGCAGTTCAACTGTGTGGATGTCTCCACAGCAAAAGTTCTGCAAAGCCCTGTTCACTATCAACTTCTTGAATTGCTCATTTGAAAATATGAGTCCTCCTGTAGTACATCACTTTAACAGCAGTAAACAGTTCAAATTGTCTCAGCATCCACCAGTTTTGATTAGGGACCCAGAAACATGCAAAACCAAACGTCCCTATGAGCTTTTTACCTAGGGTCGTTGTTATGCATGAATATCCACTCCCTCAGGCCCTCGGTGGATTCCCCAAAAGTGGGTGAAACCATTTGTTCCAAAGAATTCAGCTCCAGCAGAAGGAGATGAGAAGCAAGTAACCATTGCTTGGAAAAGGAGACGCCACCGGAAGGAAGAGAAAAAATCTTAATAAAGGACTACATTCCGACAGAAAGACTTTTAATGTGTTTTAAAATGTTTGTTTTTCCTTTTAGAGAAAACCTTCCCTCTACTCAACCCTGTGAGGAACCCCTTTCAAGTTGTCTTCTTGTTAACACTGAACAGTTTGGCAGCTGCCTGGATCGTCCCTCAGCCACGTCAAATCATCTGGGTGACCCTGGCTCAGACGCTCCAACAGGAAAACATATGTCTGTCCACTGCAGCAGCAAAAGACCCTATGTCCATCTGCCTGGTAGGAGTTCCATTGAAGGCTGGAGAATATTTAGCCAGCTTTGAAATAGAAATTCTCAGTGAACTTATCGAGTCACACACCATTTCATTTTACAAAAATCCCCGGCAGCATGCTGTAATGAGTAAAAACCCCATAGAGGATGTCACGGTGTGACTTGGGTTTGCCAACCTTAATATATTTAATTTCTTTTTGAGACAGGACCCAGAAGTAGAGACAAGGCAGGCTCAAAACTTAAAAAGGTACAAGAAGAAAGTTATTAATAATACAAAAAAAAGAAAAAAAAAGAATTAGAATTCAGGATAAAATTCCTAGATTGTTCCCTCCTCTGCTTCATTCCACATTTCTTACCAACCAACATACAGAGAGAACACTTCAGTCAGTTATACACTTAAATAATCAGTTCAGTTTACTTCAGAGAGAAAAGTCCCTTTTCTGGTTATGGCTTAGAGGGTGTCTTCACCATCACAGTCTGCATCTTCCCGAAAACCACAGAACTATGAATTTTTTCCTCCCATTTACACAGTCCTTCCAGAGCCGTGTTATAGGTTACGTTACACACTTGGGGGATCACTTTTAAAGGCAGGCTGCCGAAAAACAAAATTCTCTTCATCTGCTTCTCTATCAAATGTCTCTGTTCATATTCCAGTCCCAAAACAGAGAGAGCTCAATTTCCTCGAGGCAAAAAGTCTTCTACTCAAGCATCCAAACCTCCCCAAGTATATTTCACAGTTTAAAGGAACTTTAGTGAAGTCACAATCCCCACAGCCCACAAAAAAGGTTTTCAGCTACTTGCATCTTTTCAGTCTCTTCCCACCAGGAACTTTGTCTTCATCCCGCTGACTTCTGTAGTCTCCATGCTTCATTTCTTCTCATTCAGGGGAACTTAGGAGATCCAGGATTCCATCCAGGCATAAAGAAGTTACAATTGTATCCAGATTGCAAAGAAACAAACGTGGGCAGCTGGAGTTCTTTCCTGCCACGTGGAAAGGCGAGCTGAGCCCAGCCAGCAGGGCCGGGGCCGTGTGGCTGGTGCTGGGGCCATGTGGCCAGTGCTGGGGCCATGCGGAGCTTGGGGGCCCCCCAAGCCAGGGGCTCCCCGCAGAGCTGGTGTTGAGCCGGGCCCCCGCCCGTCGAGCCCGGGGCCGGGGTCCCGAGCTGGCCCCCCCCGCAGAGCTGGGGTGCCGGGCCGGACCTCAGACTGAGCCTGGAGCCGGGCTGGATCTCCTCAGCCAGGGACCCCCAGACCTCCAGAGACCAGAAACCGAAAGAGGCCACTAACTCGATGCAACTGTGATTTGTGAAAGCGAAATAACTTTTTCATTGGTTTCCCGAGATGTCCATCACCAAATCAGCTCTCTGATTGGTGCCAGCAGCTCACAGGGGAAGCTCCCAGAGACGGGACAGTGCCTCCCACTCCCCAGCCTCATGGAGCCATCCCTGAGGTGAAACCACCCCTCCCCCTTACCATGTGAAACCAACACAGAGGAGTTGCTACCAAAGTTGCCCAAAGCAGCTCAGGAACCCCAGGAATTAGACTTATTGGGTTCCTGCCCAGCACAATACTGCATTCATTTTATGATCGTCCCAAACCTACTGACACTAACGAGTTCCATTTCACAACACAATTTCGTAGAAAATACATGGCTAGAAATTGGTGTAATATGTTAAACCATGTGGCTATAGACACCCCAACTTATTCAAGTCCCAAAAGTCTCCCTAAGGGATTCTTTTTATTTGTGGAGACCGGGCATGGGCAGGGATTCCTTCTCACCTTCTCGGAGGGCCATGTACCTTCGGGCGATTGTCCCTGTTAGCACCCAACGAAACTTTAATTAACAACTGGACTCACAAGAACAAATCAGCTAACAAAATACAAAAGAGTAGTGCTGACAATTTGGATCCAAACTGTAATGATGATATTTTCCATTGGGCCAAATCAAAAAGAATAGCTGTGAGTGTGTTTCTTCCGTGGGTAGCAGCACCCAAAGCTCTTGGTGAATTAGGCCACCTAGAGTATTGGGTTGTAAAACAGGCAAACTTAACATCAACCGCCATCACTTCCCTCTTAGAAGATAAGGAAATTACAAGGCAGGCCACACTCCAAAATCGTGCTGCTCTAGATTTTCTTCTGCTACTGCATGGACATAAATGCCAGGAATTTGAAGGACTTTGCTGCATGAATCTGACCTCAAAAGCTCCTAACGTCCACGCTGCCCTCCGAAACATAAATAGCCTGATTGGATAAGTGAAGCAAGAATCACAAGATTGGTTCAATGAACTGTTCAAAGGCTGGGGGTTCTCAGGGTGGTGGACTTGTATAGTTAAAACCATTTTGGTATTCTTTATTATTCTCTTCCCTGTAATAATGGCTTTTGGGATCCTACGTCATTTAGTTTTCAAAGCCATTAATAGTATAATTCCTTCTACCTCCATAGTCAATCATATAGAAACGAAAAACATAAAAAAAATCTAATTCTCCCACCAATTATAAATGGAAGGTAAAATCATAATTCAAGTAAAAATAAATCTAATATCTTTCCCCCACTTATAAAACAGAAAACAGGGAGATGTTATAATTCAATACCACGGGTAGAAGGAAGGCTTTAGCTCTTCCCGCTTGTCGCTATCCTATTGGCAGAAAGCCAACTCCCCTCCCTGACCCTTCCCTAGAAAAGACCGTTATCTGAGCTCTTCTTCCTCTTTGGTCCCTGGGACCACCATGCATTAAACTATGAACCTTGAGAAAGGCAAAGAACCTCGTTTGATCCTATGTTTATCTCATGCTAGTGCGCAACTCCCTCTTTGAGATTATTAAATAGTTAGGATGGAGTTACAGCATTTTAGCAAGTAGACAACAGTTCACCTCAGAGGGAAATCGCTGCAGGTCACAAAACGCGAACCAGGAAGACGCAGAGTACCAGAGTGCTCTGTGCAACATACCGTTTGTAAGTGACTCTTGGTAAGAAGGGAAGATCAATGTGCATGGTACTCATAGAAGAAGCTGGGCGGACAGGGAGGTGCACTTTTCTTCTAAGCCACCTTTACCGCAAAAGTCTGCCTGGCTTCCTGTAAAAGTGCCATGCACCCTTTCAAGTCTGCATAGCGAAAAGTACGGAAGTGTACTTAAAGCTAAGGAGAAAGCGTGCACATCACACATTTCTCCCCTTCCACTGCACATACCAATGTCTTCTCTGCATCTCAGAGTCTAACAGCAAGCCTCATATTTACCACAGAAGGCTGCATGAAGAGTATGTATTTTAGCAGCAAAGCTCTCAGATGTTGAACTTCCTTCTTACTACTAGTCACTGACAATCGGTCGGCTGTTTCAAAGGGAATTGCAGAACACGTGCATTTAGAACATCTTGAGTTCTGAACAGCTTTGGAACAGTAAAGGTGCAGGGAGAAGACTTGCACAAGGTTCTGACATGGTCAATAGCTAGCAGTTGCTTTTTCATGGAGCAAGAGCGATCTCAGATGACGCCGCTTGTGAACAAGTTAAGGAGAGCACATTGGTATGTATACTGCAAGGGGAGAAATGCTGTGTGGTGTGCATGCTCTCTCCTTAGTTTTAGGTACACTTCTGTGCTCTTTGCTATGCAGAGTTGAAAGAGTACATGGTACTCTGACAAGAAGCAGGGCCGTCTGATATGGAACAGAGGGTTTAGAAGAAAAGTGCACATCACAGGAGTGTTTTGACAGTAGCAAAACCTAAGAGCAGAGCATTATCTGTGAGGAGTAGACGTCAGTTCATCTCTGTTAGAGAGAAATCGCTGCAGGACACAAAGCGCGATCAAGGAAGCCGCAGAGCACCAGAGTGCTATGGGCAGTGTACCGGTTGTTAGCAACTCCTGGTAAGAAGGGAAGATCAATGTGCATGGTACTGTCCCGGGTTGGTGTTACGTCGACTCCTCTCCCTGCCACCTCGCTGTCTGCACGGAGCTGCCTGCCGCCGTTGCTGCACCTCCCCTGTCCCGGCTTGTCCTGGCTGGCTGCTGGCTTGCTGCTTGGTGCTTCGGTGCTCTGCGGCTTCCTTGTTCGTGCTTTATATCCTGCAGTGATTTCTCTCTAACGGAGGTGAAGTGTCATCTACTCTTCTAAGAGAACACTCTGCTGGTAACTTTTGCTACTGCCAAAAAACGCCTGGCACATGCACTTTTCTTCTAAACCCTTCATACCTAGATGATTGCTATGCTTCTTGTAAGCGTGCCATGCACTCTTTCAACCATGCATAGCGAAGAGCACTGTTGTGTACCTAAAGCTAAGGAGAAAGTGTGCACACCACACAGTAGTTCTCACTTGCCACTGCAAATACCAATGTCTTCTCTGCATCTCAGGTATGTACCATTAAAGGCTGCATGTCAAATAGGTATGTTGTAACAAAGCTAGCTCATGATGATCTTCCTTCTTGCCACTAGTCACTGACAACCGGTACGCTGCGCAGAGCACTCCGATGCTCTGCGGCTTCGTTGTTAGCGCTTTGTGTCCTGCTGCGATTTCTCTCTAACAGAGGTGAAGTGTCGTCTACTCCTCTCACAGAACACTCTGCTGGTAACTTTTGCTAGTGCCAAAACACGCGGGGCACGTGCACTTTTCTGTTAAACCCTCTGTACCATAGATGATTGCCCTGCTTCTTGTACGTGTACCATGCACTCTTTGAACTATGCATGGCAAAGAGCACTGCAGTGTTGTATCAACTGTAACTCCCTCCTAACTATTTACTAATAGGGAGCTAGAGTTGTACATGTGATAAACAAAGGATCAAAAAGAGGCTCTTTGCCTTTCTCAAAGCTCGTTGTTTATTGCATGGTGGTCCCAGGGAGCAAAGAGGAAGAAGAGCTCAGATAACGGTCTTTTCTGGGAAAGGGTCTGGGAGGGGGATTAACTTTCTGGCAAGAGGATAGGGACACGAGGTTAAGGGAACAGGGAAGACGAGGGGGGAAAGAGGCCCCTATGGCTTTCTGCCAATGGGATAGGGACCTGGGAAGGGTTAAGGAATTCCTTATACCTCTGGTATTGGGTTACAACATCTCCCCGTTTTTTTGTTTTTAAGTGGGAGAAAGATATTAGATTTAATTTGACTCGAATTTTGATCTTGCACACCATTTGTAATTGGTGGGAGAATTAGATTGTTTTATGTTTTTCATTTCTATGTGATTGACTCCAGAGGCAGAAGGAATGATACCATTAATAGCTTTGTAAATTGAATGACATAAAATACCGAACGCCATTATTACAAGGAAAAGAATAACAAAGAATAACAGAATCGTTTTAACTATAGAAGTCCACCACCCTGAGAACCCCCAGCTTTTGAACACTTCATTGAACCAATCTTCTGATTCTTGCTTCACTTGTCCAATTAGGTTGTTCATATTTCGAAGGGCAGCGTGGATGTTGGGAGCTTTTGAGGTGAAATTCATACAGCAAAGTCCTTCAAATTCCTGGCATTCATGTCCATGCAATAGCAGAAGAAAATCTAGAGCAGCACGATTTTGGAATGTGGCCTGCCTGGCAATTTCCTCATCTTCGAGGAAGGAGCTGATGACAGTTGAGGTTAAGTTTGCTTGTTTAACAACCCAACACTCCAGGTGACCTAATTCACCAAGAGCTTTGGCTGCTGCAACCCATGGAAGAAACACAGTCACAGCTAATCTTTTTGATTTGGCCCAATGGAAAATTTCTGCATTACAAGTTGGGTCCACATTGTCAACTCTCCTCTTTCGTATTTTGTCAGCTGATTTGTTTTTGTGAGCCAATCACTAATTAAATTTTCTTTGGGTGCTAACAAGGA
Source organism: Luscinia luscinia (assembly GCA_034336685.1). NCBI lineage: Eukaryota > Metazoa > Chordata > Aves > Passeriformes > Muscicapidae > Luscinia > Luscinia luscinia. The sequence goes on along the minus strand of JAKWBO010000028.1, from coordinate 3,527,700 downwards.
CAACCGCCCGAAGGTACATGGCCCTCCGAGAAGCTGAGAAGGAATCCCTGCCGATGCCCGATCCCCACAAATAAAAAACAATCCCTTAGGGAGACTTTTGGGACTTGAATAAGCTAGGTCATTGGCTGAAGTCTGGTTTAGAATATTACACAAATGTCTGGCCATGAATTCCCTACGAAATTGTCATATGAGATGGAACTCGTTATTGTCAGTAGGTTTTGGGAAAATACTAAAATGAATACAACATGGTGCTGGGTAGGAACCCAACAGCTCTAATTCTTGGGTTTCCTGGGCTGCTTTGGGCAAATTTGGCAGCAGCTCCTTTAAGGGATTTCTTCTGATCTCTGCTGGCGGCCTAGGTGAAATGGTGAAAGAGTCAAGCGCTTCATTGGGCATTTGTATGTCAAAGCTGCCTTAATATTCTCCAACCTTCAATGGGACTTCTACCAGGGAGGGGGACATAGGATCTTTTGCTGCCGCAGTGGACAGACATATGTTTTCCTGTTGGAGCGACTGAGCCAGAGACACCCAGGCAGCTGCCAAACTGTTCAGTGTTAACAAGAAGACAACTTGAAAGGGGTTCCTCACAGGGTTGAGTAGAGGGAAGGTTTTCTCTAAAAGGAAAAACAAACATTTTAAAACACATTAAAAGTCTTTCTGTCGGAATGTAGTCCTTTATTAAGATTTTTTCTCTTCCTTCCGGTGGCGTCTCCTTTTCCAAGCAATGGTTACTTGCTTCTCATCTCCTTCTGCTGGAGCTGAATTCTTTGGAACAAATGGTTTCACCCACTTTTGGGGAATCCACCGAGGGCCTGAGGGAGTGGATATTCATGCATAACAACGACCCTAGGTAAAAAGCTCATAGGGACGTTTGGTTTTGCATGTTTCTGGGTCCCTAATCAAAACTGGTGGATGCTGAGACAATTTGAACTGTTTACTGCTGTTAAAGTGATGTACTACAGGAGGACTCATATTTTCAAATGAGCAATTCAAGAAGTTGATAGTGAACAGGGCTTTGCAGAACTTTTGCTGTGGAGACATCCACACAGTTGAACTGCTCTGTCTAGCCAGGACCTGTTTGAGCGTCTGGTGGGCATGCTCAATCACAGCTTGGCCTCTGGGGAGTGGGAGATGCCAGTTTTATGTTCCACTCCCACTACTGGACAAATTCCAGGAACTCCTTGGATGCGACGCTGGGCCATTATCTGTTTTGATTTCCCTAGGGATCCCCAACACTGAAAAGGCTTGCACTAGGTGTTGTTTGGCATGCACAGCCCTTTCTCCTGCATGGGCAGAGGCATAAACTGCACCTGAATATGTGTCAATGCTTACATGGATATATTTGAGGCATCCAAAACTGGGAATGTGTGTGATATCTGTTTGCCACACTTCACAGCTGCCAAGTCCTCGAGGATTGATCCCCATACTCTGTGATGGCATGGCCTGGAGCTGGCAGCTGGGACAGGTGGCCACAATGGCTCGAGCCGGACTCCGTGTTAGCTGGAACTGACGGACCAGACCTGGTGCATTCTGGTGGTATTGCTGGTGGCTCAGCTTTGCCTGTTGAAAGATGTCAGGGAGGCGTGCTTTCTCAGCTGGAGCTGCAAGGGAGTCTGCCTTATGATTCCCTTCTGCGATTTCTCCTGGCAAATCGGTATGTGACCTCACATGCATCACATAGAAGGGATGCTCTCTATGTGAAACTAAATAGATTAGCTTTGAGAGCAGCCTGAAGAGATGCTCATTATCGATGTCTGTGAGTACTGCCTGCTCCATTCTAGACACCACTCCAGCGACATAAGCTGAGTCAGTTACCAAGTTAAATGGCTCTGAGAACTTCTCAAAGACACTCACAACTGCAGCCAGCTCAGCTATTAGAGGCAAACCGTCCACAAACTCAACATCAGCTTCCCAATGCTGAGTCTGGGGATTTCTCCAAGTCATCACCGACTTATGAGAGGCCCCTGATGCATCTGTGAACACCGTGAGAGCTTCAAGAGGTCTCCTACTTCTCTTCTAAGGAGAAATGAGATGGAATTCCTCATTGAACAATCTATGAGTCAAGCCATGGACTGATATTTGTCCACTGTAGCTGTCTAGAGATATTTGGAGGCTGACATTGCTCTGGAGCAAGTGCTCAAACATCTATTTGGTCAGCCTTTCAGGGGAGTTCCTTCCCTCCTCAGAAAGCTTGATCGGCAGGTGAATGCATGCAAAGTCAAAACCAGTCAGCTCACGCAGCCTCATCCTTGCCTTCTGAATCAGCTGAGCCATCAGCTCTTGTGGCTAAGCGATGGTCTTGGATCCTTGATGGGAGATGAAGACCCATTCTATGATTAAGAGTGAATCTCTCTGCCACTCAATCCACTGGAATATTAGACCGTGCAGGTGTGGCAGTTTTCCCAAAACAATGAATTTGAAAGGCAGCTCAAGTTGATAACGGTGAGCCTGTCTCTCTGCCAAAGTTTTTTGTACCTTTTCGATTGCAATCTTTGCCTCTGGGGTCAGTTTCCTGGGAGAAACCAGCTCTCTCTCCCCTTTCAATAAATTAAAGAGAGGTTGTAGGTCTTCATTAGTGAGGCCTAGCCAGGGCCTTATCCAGTTTAAAGACCCACACAGGGATTGGAGGTCTGCTAGGGTTTTGGGATTACAATTGCTTTCTAATTTCTGTGGGACTATGGTCCGTGCAGTAATTTCCAAGCCCAGGTACTTCCAAGGTGGCATCCTCTGAACTTTGTCTTCCTGCAACTGAAATCCAGCAGAGGTTAAAACTTTAACCACTAGGTCAAGTGTGTGTTGGAGTATCAGGTTATTGGGAGCACACACTAACACGTCATCAATATAATGTCAGATTATGGCTTCCCTTCTCTGTGCACTCACAGGGGACAGCAATGAGGCTACATGCCACTGGCAGATGGTAGGACTGCACTTCATGCCTTGTGGAAGCACTTTCCAGTGGTACCGCTTCATTGGGGCTTCTCGATTTATCAAGGGAACTGAGAAGGCAAACCTTGGGGCATCTTCAGTGTGTAGGGGGATTTGGAAAAAACAATCTTTGATGTCTATTACAGCTAATTGCCAATCTCGGGGTATCATTTTTGGGGATGGCATCCCAGGTTGAGGAGAACCCATGTCCTGAATCACTTTGTTTATTTCTCTGAGGTCATGTAACAATCTCCACTTGTCCTTCCCTGGTTTCTTTATTACAAAGATTGGGGAATTCCAAGGGCTTGTTGTTTCCTCAATATGGTTTTTTGCTAATTGCTCCTCCACAAGTTCCTCAAGCGCCTTCAACTTTTCCTTTTTCATTGACCACTGTGCTACCCAAATTGGGGTGTCATTCAGCCATGTTAATTTCTGGGCAGGGCGCTCCACAGTGGCCAACTCTAAAAATCCCGAGGAGTTTTAGGAATAATCATTTTAATTCCCCACTGGGACATGTAGTATCTCCCCCATAAGGGACATTTGTAATCTATTACAAATGGATGGACACTAGCCAATTTTCCATCCGGCCCCTTGATTTGCACAATGGTTTTCAATATATTTGCTAATTTAATTCATCCTATACCTTGAATTTTTCCAGCCACAGGTTGCATTTCCCAGTGTGACGGCCTTTTGGGTATGATCGTCACATCTGTCCCTGTGTCAAGCACCCCTTCCACATGGAGGTGATCTGATCCATGTGTTAGGTTGCATGCCAAAGAAGGTTTTTTCTCACCCACTGCTTCTGCCCAGTAGGCCTCAGGTGATTTCCCATCTGCTGTGACTTCCGCTGGAATGGGAATGGCCTGGGCTAAAATTTGCTCTTTGCCCAGGTAGAATGGTGGCTGAGGACAGTGTGCTAATATTATGAGGCAGGATATTTTTCCTTTCATAACCATGGGAGCTACTTCAATTTCCAAGGGTGTGTGTGCTGTGTCTCCAACAACAAAATACTCACTCTCTATTTCCATGTGAAATATGGTCACGTCTACTAGGCTGCTTGACAGGTCCACTGTAATAATTGTCCAATCAGTAGTCCTGAAATGAAAACCTTTAGTAGTCTCCAGCCTGACACGACCGCAAGGCTGCAAGACCTGGTTAACAGAACATTTGACATTTAAATTATCTGGTATACCCAAACTTTTTATCCCATCCTCCCCCTTTGTTTTTAAGAGAGAGGCTTTTGCCACAGTAGTGCCCACAGTATTTATATCTTTGCGCGTTATGGTGTTAATAGCAGGCACGCGCTGTAAACTTAGTTTTTTTGTTTGTTGGACTTCTTTTGTTTCTGGTTAAGAGGGCATTCCCTAGCGAAATGTCCTTGCTTTTTACACTGGAAGCAGGTTACATGCTGCAGCTGTTCAGGTGGCACCGGCTACTTCTTCACTCGTGGTGTCTCAGCTGCTGCAGGCTTGGATGATGCTGGCCTTGGATTCCTTTCTGGTGCATTGAACAGTTCTGCTTTGCTGGTGCAGGCTTCTATAATTTGTGCTAGGGTTGGTTCAGGATACATAGGAAGACTTAGAATGACTCTGCGACAGGCTTCATTGGCATTTCTTTGTGCCATCTCTTTTATCAATTCAGCCTGGGTTGCTGGATCATGCATTTGTCTTTCCACCTGTGTGCACAGACTATCTACAAATCTTAAAAAATTCTCAGAATCATATTGTTTAACATTAATATAACTACCAGTTACTTCAACTGTTGGTAATTGATTAAAGGCTTTTTCTGCTATATTGCAAATCTTATCTAAAACAAATTTAGGTAATACTTGAGTTTGTTTTTCAGGGCAATGCCAAGTCCCTTCACCACATAAATGATCAAGTGTAATATCATTATCTTCAGAATTTTTGGAATTGTGAGGGCTTTGGTGAAGCTCTGTTAAAAGAGCCCCCAAAGAACGTTTCCAAATATTAAACCAGAAATCATATTCTGAGGGAGTTAGCAAACACCTGAAAAGATCTTTTAAATCGTGAGGTATCATCTCATTTGAAGTAAAAGTTGCTTTCATCACGCCTTTAAAAATCTCGCTGCTTCTACCACATTCTCTTTGTACTTTACAAATTTCCTTTTTATCTTGATATGAGAGAGGTTGATAGTCTCTTTTTTCCATTTCTTTTACCTACATAGATTGCAGGAGCAGCAGATGTTATATAATCTCCTTCTAAGTTCTGCGCTTCAGGGCTAGGTATGCCTTCATATGCAGGAGCTGCGTGTCTTCCCCAGCTGCTGTTAGCCAAGGCTTCTTCTCCCCCATGTGCTGCAGCCGCTGGGCTGTCACTCTCCCCTGGGGCCCCGCTATAGCCTGGAGGATTGGTATCTGTAACCTGAGCCGGGAAGAGGTGACTAAGGGAAGCTGTGGGTGTAGGGTTACACAGGAGCAGAAACGGGTAATGAGAGGGGAAGGGGAAGGGGTCAGGAAAGGGAATTGAGGTGAAGAAGGGGTTATGGGATGAAGAAGCTGGAGCATGGCTGCCGCCATGGACCATGTGGTCTCCATCACCGGGAGACAAAGTAAAGTTACTTTTCGAACTATTATCAGAGTGCTCTTGAGGTAAATTCGCTGAAAGAGATGGGTATAAAGAGGATTTTTTGACAGACTGCTCAGAATTTTAAGAGTTTGGATCCTTTTCAGGGACAGGGGAATTTGGAGGAGATGGAGGGCGTTTCAAAGATTTTATCTGTGGCTGTCCTTTGTTCTCTGTTTCTAATAAACATCTACAAATTTATAAGAATATCGGAAGAAATAGAGCAGCATTTGAATCAGATTTTTCTACTTTAGATGTTAATAAATTTCCAACATTTTTCCAAAATAAAACTGAATTTATATTTTGTTATTTGCAGTCTGGAATTTCAAAAAAAAGCCAGCAGACAAAATGTTTTAACAGTTTGTTAGAAACTGTAATTTTTTCTGCATTTAAAATTTCCTTAATTTGAGAAAATACACTCTTTTGATGTGCCGATAAATGTGAGCCCATTTTGATGTTATAAGAGCAATTTGCACAATATCCTATACTCTCACGTATTTTTCACACAAACAAAAATGGCTCTTTTCTGACCCGAATTTAAAAAACCGGCCAGAAAAGGGAGTGCGGGCTCTCCACGGTCAGGATTAAGCAACCCCAAACACTTGGCCCGCGTTCCACCGGCCGTGCCAGCTTCGGGGTACCCCTGCCGCCTCAAGCGGGGTTTTGGGGGACCCCCAGGAGCTGCTCAACGCCGGAGCCACCTGCAGCAGCAAGCGGGGTTTGTGTAGCGGTGCTGCGCGCGGCGGCGGGCACCTTCTCTGCATGAAATCCCGCAGCTGCCATGGTGCCGCAGGGTCCTAAAGTCCGCCCTGCTGCCGCGCCGCCGCCTCCGCCTGGGGAAACCCCTTCCCTCTGGGGTCCCCGCCTCCCACGAGGGACATTATCTGTCCTGACGGACTTCGGCTTCTCGTGTGATTCGTGAAAGTGTTTATCTTCCCAGTCGGCTCCCTCCAGCGCAAGAATAGAGTTATCGGCTGTATCCCCCTGCTCAGGGCTGTTTAAAAACCCGCTAGCCAAGTGTAGTGGGTAGTAGATCAAACCAACAAGCGTAATAAACGCCTAAAAATGGGATTATAGCTACCTCTGGGCTCGTAATTGAAAGCCCACACGAAAGATGCGCCAACTGTAAAAATTGTTACCCCCTCCTAGCTATTTACTAAGAGGGAGCTAGAGTTGTACATGAGATAAACAAGGATCAAAAAGAGGCTCTTTGCCTTTCTCAAAGCTCGTTGTTTATTGCACGGTGGTCCCAGGGAGCAAAGAGGAAGAAGAGCTCAGATAACGGTCTTTTCTGGGAAAGGGTCTGGGAGGGGGATTAACTTTCTGGCAAGAGGATAGGGACACAAGGTTAAGGGAACAGGGGAGATGAGGGGGGAGAGAGGCCCCTATGGCTTTCTGCCAATGGGATAGGGACCTGGGAAGGGTTAAGTAATTCCTTATGCCTCTGGTATTGGGTTACAACACAGAGTACCTAAAGCTAAGGAGAAAGCGTCATACCACACAGTATTCTCACTTTGCACTACACATAGAAATGAGTTCTCTGCATCTCGGATATGTACCGCAGACTGCTGCATGACGAAATGGTATGTCGTAGCAAAGCAAGCTGACAATTATTCTGCTTCATACCTCTAGTCACTGACAAAAGGCACGCTGCACAGAGCACTCCAGTGCTCTTCGGCTTCCTTGTTCGCACTTTATATCCTGCAGTGATTTCTCTCTAACAGAGGTGAAGTGTTGTCTACTCCTCTCACAGAACACTCTGCTGGTAAATTTTGCTAGTGCCAAAACACACCTGACACGTGCACTTTTCTGTTAAACCCTCTGTACCATAGATGATTGCCCTGCTTCTTGTAAGCGTACAATGCACTCTTTGAACTATGCATAGCGAAGAGCACTGCAGTGTACCTAATGCTAAGGAGAAAGCGTGCACAGCACACAGTAGTTCTTACTTGCCACTGCACATAACAGTATCTTCTCTGCATCTCAGTTATGTACCACAGAAGGCTGCATGTCAAATAGGTATGTTGTAACATAGCTAGCTGACGATGATCTTTCTTCTTGCCACTAGTCACTGACAACTGGTACGCTGCACAGAGCATTCCAGTGCTCTGCAGCTTCCTTGATGGCGCTTTGTGTCCTGCAGCGATTTTTCTCTAACGGAGCTTAAGTGTCGTCTTTTCCTCACACAGAACACTGTGCTGCTAGGTTTTTCTATTGCTAATATACGCCTGGGACTTGTACTTTTCTTCTAAATCCTGTGTTCCATACCAGTCTTCCCTGATTCTTGTAAGAGTGCCATGCACTCTTTCACCTCTGCCTAGCGAAGTGCACAGAAGTTTACCTAAAGCTGAGTAGAAAGCGTGGACACCACACAGTAGTTCTCCCTTTCCACTACACCTAGAAATGAGTTCTCTGCATCTCGAATATGTACCACAGAAGGTTGCATGGCGACTAGGTATGTAGTAGCACAGACAAAAATATTAAACAAAAATGTGCTTAACTTTATTTTGTGGGAATATGCAGGATGATACCTACTCCTCTGATTTACACTTTCATGGCTGCTATGCTGGATTCCTTCAATTTTGACAAGGCCAGAGTCCAATTCTGCAAAATAGCATTAGCTGCTGCAGAGCTGCTGGCAGGATACCTGTCTCCATGCTTGAAGGTTTTCAGAATTGGGGAACAAAAGGCAAGCAGTATTTGGAAGATATGGGTCCCCACACAAAGCCACTGGGATCAGGAAAAGACATTGTATTTTGTGTAGTTCAGGAAAAATTCTTCCATCCTTCATTTGGAAGAAGTAATCAAAAGGAAAATCCTTATAGCCTGAACCTTTATACCCCACCAACTTCCACAATGAAAAAACCTAGAGGCTTCCATGAATATCTGACTTAATCAAAACTCTGGCATACTTTTAATTCGTAGAAGCCTGTTTCTTGTGTCTAAGTAGTTGAGAGTATGGGATGAGAGTTTCCCTAACCTGAAGAATGCTTAATCAGGTCAGGACCAAGGCAACAGCAATAAAACAAAATTTTCATTGAAAATGTCATCCATATTCCTCACCCCTCTCCTGTCTGTAGCAGAGAACATTATGAAGATACTGGCTAAACATTGCAAAAGTCACCGTTACAGCTGTTGAGCCCAAAAGGAAATTATTTCCAGCACCTACTGACAATTGGCAAGATAACTGATCCAGACGGCAGTTTTCAAAGCCCAGAAGCCCATTCATTAATGCTGGCTTTGATAAAGTTTCCTCAAATACAAAAATTATCCTGACATTCTTCTAGCATTTCAATTGTTTTTTAATGCAGATTCCTGCTGGCATAGCCATGTTTGGAGAAGTCCTTAGGAAAGTATCAGTTGTCAATATCACACCATTCATCAGCTCAAAAGCCAAATGGATTTCTCAGAACTCCTGCTTATTTAGCCATCCTTCTCTGTAGTCCTCCCAGTGGGATAGGATGGAATTAAATTTAAACTAGGCTTTCAATTCTTTCCTTGGAGATAATTGAGTTTGGAAAGTCATACCGGAGCATGATCGCCCCGGCAAGAGGCTGAAGATGATGGGAGGTGAAGGAGCAGCAGAAGTGAGCTGGCATGCTTGTCCTGGTGAAGGTGTCCCTGTACATGGCAAGGGGCTTGGACACACTGCAGTCTTTAAGTCCCCTTCCCACCCTAACCATCCTATAGTTCTGTATCACATCAGGTGCAGAAAATTTCTCCTAGGAAAAGGCACAAGCTGCTCTCTTTCATTCTGGTGCCACAGAAAATAACTGCTGCACGTCTAATAATGGCATCCTTTTTCTTCTCAAAGGAATCAGACCCTAAGGATTTTGAAAAGCCTAGCGAGCAAATTACCTCATTTCTAGAGGGCCTATATTTTCTAAATAAAAGAAGCACAAGGAGAAGGTGGGTTTACATTATTAATTTCTTGTGATTCCATGAAACCTCATGTCAGGGACAAACCTGACTTGGCTACAATGGCTGCGGTAGCCTCAGCATAGACTTTAACTTAAGAGTAGCACACACAGACTACCTTGAGGAAAAGGTATTTCCTGGCTCAGTTACACCTGCATCTCTGGTAAAATGAGTCATTCCTAACCACTGCGGCAAGGCAGAATTCTTTTCACTTCCCCCTCTCTCTCTGGCCGTCATGGAGGACCAGCACTCTACCGGATTTATCTAGACAGAAGATTCTAGATGGAAGCAGGGCCGCTCTACAGAAGCTTTCCTCGGGCCAGCATTCCAGTTAGCTTCTCAGAAAACCACACCCCGCCCTCGCAGAGTAGAAAAAAAAAATCCTTCTGACTGACCCTGATACCGAAATAATGAGAAAAAGGACTAATGTAGATATAGTAGTAGTCATGCTAAGGCTTAGAAAAACTGCAGTTTTCGGACAGGCCCTGAGAACCTACCTTGTGAAACAATAGTGAAAAGAATTAGTAGAGCATATAGAACATTTAGAACTGTGAAAACAATAATCAAAGGATTTAGTAGAGCATATAGGACATCTAGAAACTTTCAAGATAAGGCTAAAGTATAATAACAATAAATAAAGGGTTCTGGTGGTGGGCAAACATACAAGGGGGATTAAGGGGGGTAGCCTATAGTTCTAAGTAGACAAGCATGCAGAATTTATAACTTTTAGGAATGATACCTGCAAGATTTATGTATCTGTATTGTTTTGAAGAATGTGTATTTCTGCACGTAGACCACTTTGTAAAAAGGTATAAAAACCTGATGGAAAAAGGGAGCTGTGGGATCCTGACTTTGGACGCTAGTCCGCAGGTTCCCCGGGCCCTGAATAAAGCACCGCATAAACTGACTCTGTTAGTTTGTGTTCTGTTTGGGGCATCGGGCAGCAGTTTTCTGGCGACCCAGATGGGACTCCGGAGGTGGCTGGGGCGGTTCGTGGGCTGATCCACTCCACGCCGGCACCAGGTGATTTCTGGGGAGAACATCAACCCGTGCCCGACCCCGCGCCTGACGGACGACCTGGAGGTAAGCCCGAAGGTGCTTTATTCTTTTATTGAGGGGAAGGGGGGCCTGCCGATTAAGTCGGAACGGCGATTCCGCACGGGGGTCACAGACGTCTTTAAGGTTGTGGAAAAGCCTAGGCGCTGACCGTCAGACGCGGCAATGACTGCGCAGGTTCAGCACTTGCCACTCGCGGCGACGAGAAAGGCAAGATTGGTGGATTGGTGGAAAAGGGTGTGAGTGTTGTGTGTGGTGTGCAGTGTGGTAAGGTTTGTGGAAAGGGTGTGAGTGTTGTGTGGTGTATATTATAAAAAAAAAAAAAAAAAAAAAAAAAAAAAAAAAAAAAAAAAAAAAAAAAAAAAAAAAAAAAGGTGAAATGATGTCTTTAAAAACGTTTAGAACTATGGCAAGTTCTGGGATAGAAATCCCGGACGATTCGCCTTTGGGCTGTTTATTACAACATTGGAATGAGGGGAATTTTGGTCAAGAACTAAGTAAAAGGAAATTGATTGATTTCTGTAATTATGTATGGCCTTTATATGAACCCGATGGTATGCAATGGCCTAGGAACGGTACACTGAATCCTGACATTATTACACCTCTGATGCATTTTCTGCAAAGTAATGAAAAATGGGATGAAATACCGTATCTAGACCTCTTTTATTATTTGAAAGATAAACCGGAGTGGCAAAAGGAGTGTGGGATCATGGTTTTGAAAACATTAAAGCAGAATTGTGATGGATGTAAGGGTTGGCAGAAAGAGAAGGAATGCTCGGTTAGGTTTTCGGAACCTGAGGAGGATGTTTCTTTGCTGATAGCCCCTAGTGCCCCTCCGGTGGAGGAACGTGGAGGAAGTATGCCAGAGGTAGAAAGGGGGGATCGGGAAGCAAAAATAGAAACCACTGATATACCACGGACCCCCTTATGTGAAAGAACTCGGAGAGGGCGGTGGGAGGTGGAAAGGAAGAAAAAGGAAGAAGGTGCTCATTTAATGGTTCCGCTCCGTGAAGCTGTCGGGCCGCAGGGGGAACGGGTCATAGTGAAAGTTCCCTTCTCTCCGAATGATTTATTAATTTGGAAACAATCAGCGGGGGCGTATCGGGAGGATCCTGAACGAACTGCGCGGGTGGTAAAAATGGTAATTAAGACTCAGAACCCAGATTGGAATGATTTACAAGTTTTGTTAGACACAATAATGGATTCTACTGAAAAGGAAATGGTGTTTAAAGCTATGACAGAGAAAGCACGAGAAATGATTAGGTTGCGGCTTGTGGATGGTACAGTAAATGATTTGGTACCTAGGGAAGATCCGGAGTGGGATCCCAACTCGACGGGCGGTTCTCGGAGACTTAAAGCTTATCAGGATTTGTTAACAGAAGGAATACGGAATGGAATACCAAAAACTTTGAATTGGTCTAAGTTGTATTCGGTCAGGCAGGAAAAGAATGAGTCTCCGTCAACCTTTTTAGAGCGGCTTAAGGAGACAGCTCGTAGATACACTAATTTAGAAGTTGAAGGGGAATCGGGAAAATTACAGCTAGCATTAATTTTTATGGGGCAGTCTCAGGAAGATATTAGAAAGAAATTACAAAAACTGGAGGGAGAGGATACTCGGAATTTAGATAAACTGTTGGAAGTTGCGTGGAAGGTATATAATAATAGGGAAAAAGAAACGGCCAGGAAACAGCAGGCTACTATGTTGGCAGTGTTACAGCAAGCGGCTGGAAATAATATGAGAGGGGGGAGTCGTGGACGTGGACGAGGAGGGGGAAGGGGAATAGCAAAGGGGGGAATGCCAATGGGTGCGGGAGGACTTATGGGTCAATTTAATATGGGAAGAGGGAAAATACAACTAGGGATAGATCAATGTGCTCTATGTAAAAATAGAGGACATTGGAAAAATGAGTGTCCTCTCAACCAAGGCATGGGTTTTGGGGGAGGAATTATAGCCAGCGGGAATGGAAATCAGGGATTGATGAATAATACAGGTGCTTTCCCGGGAAATCCCCAAGGTGTCGCCCAAGCCCTCATGATGGGGAATTACCAAAATCAGAGCTGACTAGACCAGGATTTAAAGGTAATAATGGAAGTAGATGGGGAACCATTAGAATTTAGAGTAGATACGGGGGCATCATATTCAGCTGTTAACACTAAGCTAGGACCTTTGAGTGATTCTACTATCCAAGTAGTGGGGGTTACGGGACAAGTTGAGGAACGAACATTTTTGCGACCATTAGATATAAAATTTGGGGGGAAAGAATTTGATCATCAATTTTTATATATGCCAAATAGCCCAGAATCGCTATTTGGGAGGGATCTATTGTCAATGTTAGAGGCAAAGATAATATTTGAAAAAGGTAGAGTAAGATTGGAATTTCCTGAGGAGAATATTGCTAAGTTGTTTGTAGTAAAAGAAGTTGAAGCAGCAGAAATACCACAAGAAATAGAACAAGCTGTAGTACCATGGGTATGGGAAACAGGAGTACCTGGAAAATCAAAAGCAGCACAACCGGTTGTAATAGAACTAAAGGAAGGAGCCTCCCCAGTAAGGGTAAGACAATATCCTTTGAAATTGGAAGCACGAATAGGAATAGCACCCATGATTGAACAATTTCTTAGCTTGGGAATTTTACAGGAATGTGAGTCAGAATTCAATACTCCGATATTCCCAGTCAGAAAGCCAAATGGTAAGTATAGATTAGTTCAAGATTTAAGAGCAATTAATAACATCACTAAAGATATACACCCAGTAGTAGCTAATCCGTATACATTGTTGACAGCTGTGTCGGAAAGGTTTAAGTGGTTCACAGTGATTGATTTGAAAGATGCATTTTTCTGTATCCCCTTGGCACTTGAAAGTAGGAAATACTTTGCCTTTGAGTGGGAGAACCCAGACACGGGACGCAAGAAGCAGCTCACCTGGACGCGTCTACCACAAGGATTCAAAAACTCACCAACTATTTTTGGAAATCAATTGGCTCGAGAGTTAGAAGAATGGAAGACGACTCAGGTAAAAGAATCACCTTTCTTATATGTTCTCCTACAATATGTTGATGACATCTTTATAGCCTCCACAGAAAAGGATGTTTGCCTCAGACTCACTATTGGATTACTTAATATGCTGGGACAAGCTGGATACCGAGTATCGAAAGAAAAAGCTCAGCTGGTAAGAACCCAAGTAATTTACCTAGGCTGCGAAATTTCACAAGGGGTGCGAAAGTTGGGAGTTAATCGAATACAAGCAATTTGCACCATACCTACACCACGAAATCCACAAGAGTTAAGATCCTTTTTGGGCATGGTAGGGTGGTGCCGCCTGTGGATCCCAGAATTTGGACTAAAAGCAAAACCCCTATATGAGGCAGCCAAAAGCCCTGTGTTTCAGTGGGGACAAACTCAAGAAAAAGCATTCCAGAGTCTGAAACAAGCCTTAAAGGAAGCCCCAGCACTAGGATTGCCAGATCTTACAAAACCTTTTCAACTATACGTAAATGAGAGACAGAGACTGGCAATAGGGGTGCTCACCCAAAAACTGGGCTCATGGAAGCGCCCGGTGGGGTACTTCTCAAAGCAGCTAGACACTGTAAGTGCCGGATGGCCAGGTTGTCTTAGAGCTGTGGCAGCAACAGTGCTTCTAATTCGGGAAGCCAGAAAATTGACTCTGGGGAAAAGGATGGAAGTATTTGTTCCCCACATGGTCATTGCGGTTTTGGAACAAAAGGGGGGGCATTGGCTCTCATCAAGCCGCATGTTACAATACCAGGCACTTCTCCGAGAACAAGATGACATTGAATTAAAAATAACTAATCATCTCAACCCAGCAGAATTTCTTAGGAGCAGCAGCCAGGAAGAAGGAGGCGAATTGACACATGACTGCGTAGAAATCATTGAACAGGTGTATGCCAGCCGGAAGGACCTGAAAGACGAGCCTTTGGAGAATCCGGAATGGGAACTGTTTACAGATGGATCCAGCTTTGTGGAAAACGGAACCAGGTATGCGGGATATGCAGTAGTGACTTTGACACAAATAATAGAAGCTCAAGCTTTAACCCCGGGAACTTCAGCCCAGAAAGCTGAGATACAAGCTCTGGTGAGAGCCTTAGAATTGAGTCAAGGGAAAAGAGTAAACATTTGGACTGATTCAAAATACGCCTTTGGAGTAATACATGTACATGGAGCACTATGGAAAGAAAGAGGACTGTTGAATTCTCAAGGATCGGAAATTAAGCACAAAGAACAAATATTAGCACTATTGGAAGCAGTGCATAAACCTCAGGCAGTGGCAGTGATGCATGTAAAAGGACATCAAAAGGAAGAGGGAAAAGCGTTTCAAGGAAACCAGTTGGCTGACAGAGTTGCCAAACAGGTTGCCCGAGAGGTATGGACACAATTAGCTTTATTGCCAGTGCGAATTAACCCTGCAACTTCTTTTCTTGAGCAGAAACCATGGTATACACATGAAGATGAGAAGCTTGCTCAATTTCTCCAGGCCCAGAAGAATGAAAAAGGATGGTATGTCACAGCTGTAGGTCAGGTTCTACTGCCAACAAAAGTAATGAAAACAATTTTAGAAATCGAACATAACAAGTGCCATTGGGGAGCAGACGCATTGGTACAATTTTTAAAACATGAGGTGATTTCCAACCAGATGTTAACAATGGCAAAACGGATTAACGCCACGTGTCCTGTCTGTATTAAAAATAACCCAGTGACACGAAGGCAAATCCAACTAGGAAAGTTACAAGTAGGGCCGCAACCAGGAGACTATTGGCAAATAGATTTCTCAGAGCTACCAAAAGCACAAGGGTACCGTTATTTACTGGTGTATGTGTGTACTTTTTCAGGGTGGCCGGAAGCTTTCCCGTGCAGGACTAACCAGGCAAAGGAAGTAATTAAAACCTTACTACGAGAAATCATTCCTAGATTTGGGATCCCATTAGGAATGTCCTCAGATAGGGGACCTCACTTTGTAGCTGGAGTAGTCCAAGAGGTAGCCAGAGTATTAGGGATAGCCTGGGATCTCCATACGCCCTGGAGACCACAATCTAGTGGCCAGGTAGAACGGATGAATCAGACATTAAAAGGGCAGATTAAGAAAATTTGTCAGGAAGCAAAGATACAGTGGCCCCAGGCACTACCTTTAGCCTTGCTAAGAATCAGGATTAAACCCAGAGAAAAGATAGGAGTAAGTCCATACGAAATTTTGTATGGCAAGCCATATCATGCTGCAACTTACAAAGGGGACCCTCACTTAGTAGGAGATCAAGTATTGTTGAGTTATATTTTGTCTTTAAATAAAGTCCTTACAGCGCTGCGGGGAGCATTGCAGTGGAACCGGCCTCTGCCCTTGGAAAATCCTGTCCATGACATCCAGCCAGGAGATCAAGTATATGTAAAGAACTGGAATACAGAACCCTTGAAAGAAGTATGGGGCGGTCCTCACCAAGTGATCATGACTACCTACACGGCAGTGAAAGTCCAAGGGATCGACAACTGGATTCACTACACTCGAATCAAGAAGGTCCCGTCAAGATGGGAAGTACAGCCTCTGTCTGCAACAAAGCTGGTGTTCAGGGCAAGGACTTAGTTCTTTTAACATTAGTCTGTATAATGCAGGTGGGAGAAGCATTTGTTAAAATTACAGTTCCGGAGCCAGATGTAATGGTGCCAGAAGGTGCGGGAATAAATTTAACCTGTTTGTTTTCTGACAACCAGAGAGCTGGATTAAAAGAAGTAAAGGTAGCCTGGAGACAAATCACCACAGACGAAGTATTTACAGAAGGAATCGTGACATTTTGGGATATGGAACAGCAAAGAGGTAACACCACACTGACAATATCTCATATGCAAGCTGATCAGGTAGGACAATTCTCATGCATTGTGTGGATCAGAGAAAGCTTTGATTATGGGGACATAAATGTAGGTATTTTAAAGGAAAATAAAACCCGAAGGGGGTACTCGGTGCAGGTAATACCAGTCAGTGCACGAGTAAATATGTGGAATGAATTGAGAGATACAAGCCTGGCACTACAGAGAAACCAGGAACAACAAAATTTAGTAGTAGGGTTAATTCGAGATTTTGGACAAATACAAAACGTATCAAAAATAACGGCATGTTTACCTCTGCCACAAGCTGCAGGGGAACCAATCCCTTGGGGAGTGATTCCAGTAGGAAATTTACCCCTAATAAAAAGAGGTAAGAATGGAAGTTGTGAATTAAAATTACGAAATAAAATCGAAATTGAAGAAAAATGGGAAAAGGTTGGAGAAACATTAAAATTATTAACCTATAAGGACTGTCTAATTAGCCATGGGAGGATAGGACAAATTAGGGATTGGGGAATTCAATTAATGGCAGGGGGAAAAGTAAAACCTGAAGATGCTGCTAAGTGGGAATGTTTTATACCACATTGGCAAAAGAAAAGAATACCTAAAAATGAAAGCTATTATGAAATGATATGCCAGAACTCATCCCGGCAGGAATCCTCATGGGACAGTTGGAAAACGGTATGGGGCCCCAGCATATTAGAATATTATAGTTACATTGGACAAGTTAATTGGTGTGTCCAATGGACGGGAAGCAGAAATGCCACTCACACAGAAGTATCTCAAACCAGCACATCCACAAAAACTTTGAGCGCCACAAAAGAAAATTGGAACTGCACCCAAATTCTCACCTGTGACACTCCAGAGAATCAAATTAGTTTGGCATCGGTCAGAATGCTTATAAAATGGGGTTGTGAGTGTAGAAAACTTAACCATACAATTCCAGGAAGTGCTTTCCGCAGGACCAGAAGGGTAAAACTTTGAGCTGTAAGGATACAACTATCAGGAGTCCAGGAAATTTAGTATGGATTATGGGACATGGACAATGGACAACACATTTGCCATTAGACGGGCCTGTAACACAAATTACCTTAGGGGTTCCCACATTATGTCCTTTTTGGAAACAGTCTAAATTAACGAAGAAAGAGATGCAATCACGAGCAAAGAGAGAAACAAATAAAGTAGCAGAAGAACTAGGACAGGGAAATGAAGATGAATGGCATGAACCCTCATCAGGAGTTAAATTTGGGTGGGTATTGGAATCCTTGTTTGCACCAATTTCTACATATAGAAACCGGGAGATGCTGTACAAATTACTAGGACAAACTGAGAGGCTAGCTACAGTTACAAAGAAAGGATTTAAGGATCTAAATTTACAATTGCAGGCAACAACAAGAATGACAATCCAAAATAGAATGGCATTAGATTTGCTTTTATTAAAAGAACATGGAGTCTGTGGATACCTCCAAGGAAAGGTTGATCATTGCTGCATACATATCCCAAATGTCACAGAAGAAGTAGAAAAGGACATAAGTCAATTGGAACAAATTGAAACAAAAGTGCATGAAGTCCAGGAAGAAGCTGAACATAATTGGGTAGGAGCACTGTTTAGCTCCCTAGGAATCCAAGTCTCTGGTTGGATATCATCAATTGTACAATATGTAATAATGATTGTATTAATTATTGTAGTATGCATGATTATGTATAGATGTCTTTTAGGAATGATTGCCAGAGAAGGAACTAATACTCGACGTGTCATGAGAGCACTGACCCGGAAAGAAGTAATCCTGCCAACTCGAAAAGAAGACTCACCGTTCTACATAGAAACCACAACTTGAAGAATTGAGCATCCTTGCAGAAAATCTGAAGAATGCTCAAAAGGGGGGAGTTGATACCGAAATAATGAGAAAAAGGACTAATGTAGATATAGTAGTAGTCATGCTAAGGCTTAGAAAAACTGCAGTTTTCGGACAGGCCCTGAGAACCTACCTTGTGAAACAATAGTGAAAAGAATTAGTAGAGCATATAGAACATTTAGAACTGTGAAAACAATAATCAAAGGATTTAGTAGAGCATATAGGACATCTAGAAACTTTCAAGATAAGGCTAAAGTATAATAACAATAAATAAAGGGTTCTGGTGGTGGGCAAACATACAAGGGGGATTAAGGGGGGTAGCCTATAGTTCTAAGTAGACAAGCATGCAGAATTTATAACTTTTAGGAATGATACCTGCAAGATTTATGTATCTGTATTGTTTTGAAGAATGTGTATTTCTGCACGTAGACCACTTTGTAAAAAGGTATAAAAACCTGATGGAAAAAGGGAGCTGTGGGATCCTGACTTTGGACGCTAGTCCGCAGGTTCCCCGGGCCCTGAATAAAGCACCGCATAAACTGACTCTGTTAGTTTGTGTTCTGTTTGGGGCATCGGGCAGCAACCCGAAACAAAGGAAAGGGATGCCAGCGGCAGCTCCGAGCAGCTGCACACTGCAGCGGGGCCGCGCCGCCAGCACAGCGGGCTCCATTCCGCCAGAGACGTGCCCGGTGGGCTCGGGGTCCACCCTGAGGCGGAGGCTCCGCTCCCACAGCCCCGCCCCCACAATCGCTCCCGCCCCAATCGCGGGATAGCCCTCGCCCGTCGGCGCTCCTCTCCCTCGCGGGCCACAGTGCGCTTGCGCGGCCCGGGCGAGATGCCGTGGCCCGAGGGGCCCCCGACGCTGCGAGCCCCTTGGACAGTGGCTCGTTTCCTTCAGCCGCTCCATGTTCAGCGACAGACAGCGCGTCGCGCTCGGCGACACCTCCCCCGCCCCCCCACCTCCCCGGGCTTCCGGGGCTTCCCGGGCTACCGCGCAGGTACCGCGCGGGCCGGGCCTCGTACGGGCCGGGCAGGCGGTGGGCCCGGGGCTCTACTGCCCTGCTCCATCGGCAGAAGAAATAGAGAAATTTTCATGGTCTCTGTTACAGCCATGTGACATTTAAGTGTTTTTCCTTCTCCTGCTCCTTATGGCACAGATTCTTGCCCTTGTGTTATAAATGAGTGCAATGGACCATGCGAGATCGAATCAAAATTGAGAAATTTATTAATTACAGAAGGCAAAAGTAAAGGTCAGCGCTGCGCTGGGCGGCAAGAGAGTCAAGCCGAGCTCGCTCCACCAACTGCCGCGCCGTCCCCGTTCAGCTTGTCCCCTTTAAGTTCGTCGGTTTTTCGGATTACGTGCCTTTCCTCTAGTCACCCGCGCGTGCTCTTCCAGTTGGTAGGGGTCCCCCTCTTCCTTCTGGTGGTCGTAGGATGAAGATAAGGAGCGAGTCTTAACCCCCTCCTCCCTATAGGGTGATCCGGCGGTTTCCTGGAAACTTACTAGCAGTCAAAGCGATATGCGATTTATGCAAGCAAAGCAAAGCGGTTGGTCTTATTCTCAGGGTCTGGCTAGCAAAACAAAACAATTTGCAGCATCCTGACAAGCAAAGCAAAGCAATAAAACAATTTTATGACTTCCTGGCTTCCACAGGCCCAGGCGATATTCTTTTTCTTCTCAAGGTCTGTCAGGCGAACAAAAGGTTCCTTATCTATCACACTTGTGTTACAGGAAGCTCTGATGTGTCAATGGAGATGCTCCAGGTATTGCGAAGTTTTCAAGTTTTAAGGTTTTCTTCTGCTTGAAGAGGGGATCTCCATCCCTCCTGTTATGAATAAATCATTCATAGAAAGTTTTACCCAGCTCCTGTCTGTGCGGGACGGCTCCTCCCAGCCCCCCCTTCCCCCGATCCCGCTCTCCGCTCCTGTCCGCGCGGGACGGCTGCCCCGATCTAGATCCAGCTCCCCGCTGCTGCCCCTCGGGACAACTACTGCCTCTGGTCCCGTCCTCGCTCCTGCCACGTCCCCACCCCCTGCTCCTGTCCCCGCGGAATTGCAGCCGATCCCAATCCCGTTCCTGCTCCCCTTCCTGTCCCTAATGGCCGATCCCGACCCCATTCCCGTTCCCGCGGGAGGGAGGGGGATGCTACCCGTGGCTTCGGCCCCGCACTGGTATTCCGGGCAAAGCAAGTGGTTTCACAGGGATAAAAAATTTCCCGGGGACATTCCCTAGAGAAAGTTTTACAGCGGTTAAAGTTGTATGTTTTTATAAATGTTTCCAGTTGTCTGTAATGTTAATTGTTAATGTTAAGTTCTTGGCCTCACCCTGTTTTCGGCCCCAATTGTCCCTTTCCCCTCGCGTCGGGTTAATGCCCTTGCTGCCTCCCTAAAATGGCGCCTGTGACAGGAGGAGGAGTGACGTCAGTGGAGTACATGCAAATGAAAGACGCAGAGAATGCTGTAACATCATTCAGAGCTGACACCCCTAAAATAACGAGCCCAAATAACATCTGAGACTGAAAATTTTGTTCCACAGCTGGGAAAAAGAAAAAAATTGAGAAGGCAAGGTCACCATCTGGAACTGCACCGTGATCTGAATAGCACCCTACCATCAGGACCTCCCCTTGCAATAACGAGCCGTGGTAGTTTTTCCAGAGACCCGTGAGGACGAAAGACCCAGTTCTGTTTGTGAAGACAGAACTGAACTACCTCTTCTCCTCCATGTCACCTTTTGGGAGCAGCAGTGGTGTGCACAGCTTGTTCAGGTCCCCTGGCCAGAGCTGGTCTCTAATAAAGGCCTTATAAAGGAGCAGGTCTCCTGGCCCATTTAGATCACCTCCCTAGAGAAAATTCAAAGAATTCTGGTCTATAAATTGCAGGAAGATAAAATTTAAATGTGGGAGGCTGTAGTCTAACAAAAATCAAACAGAATTAGTAAAAACAAAGAGTTTCTCTTCAGGGAATATTTTAGAGTGTCTGCACAGACAAAAATATTAAACAAAAATGTGCATAACATTATTTTGTGGGAATATGCAGGATGATGCCTACTCCTCTGATTTACACTTTCATGGCTGCTGCGCTGCATTCCTTCAGTTTTGACAAGGCCAGAGCACAATTCTGTAAAAAACATTAGCTGCTGAAGAGCTGCTGGCAGGATACCTGGCTCCATGCTTGAAGGTTTTCAGAATTTCTGGCATGCAGCAGTTACTTTCTGGGGTTTTGTAGTTTGAAATTTTCCTGGATTTTTCCTGATGTTTTTCCCAGTAATGCCTGGAATTTTGACAGGTTTCAGGTGTTCCAGTGCAGATATTAGGAATACTTCTGGCCATTTTCATGTCGATTTTCAGGGGATTTTTCCGTCTCTTATGGCGAATTTTAAATGATTTTTCTCCTGTGTTAGGATAAATTTTTCCTGGATTTTCCTCATGCATTTCCCAGCAATCCTTGGGATTTTGGAAGAGTTTAGGTGTTTTAGTATGGATTATAAGAGTTTTTGGACTATTTTTAGTGTGATTTTAGGAGTTTTTGCGCCATTTGAAGTCACATTATCTTGGGATATTTTGCCTGTTCATTTTCTTGGACTTTTGCTTTGAAATCCCTGGACTCTCCTTGGATTCTGGGGCCATTTTGTTTTTTTAGAGGAGATTTTAGAATGTTTTTATGGCCATTTTTTCTGCAATTTCTAGGGAATTTTTGTGTTACTTAGTGTGGATTTTTGGGCGATTTTCTAGTTTTTAAAGCTAAGTTTTCCCAGGATTTTTCCTGATGCTTTTCCCAACAATCCTTAACATTTTCATAGATTTTAGGTGGTTTTGTGCAGATTCCAGTACTTATTGTGCCATTTTGTGCGCCATTTTAGGGGGGTTTGGGCCGTTTTAAGTCGCATTTCCTTTGGAAATTTGCCGGCTTGTTTTTCCAGTTTTTTCCTTGGAAATCCCTGGATTCTCACGTGGTTGTGGGACTGTCCTGGTTTTGGACGAATTTATGGGAGATATCTCGCAAAATAAACCCCCAGAGCTCCTTCCCCCTCCCACTACCAGGTTCGGGAAGAGCTTCCTCCGAGGGAAGAAAAGTGGAAAAAACTTGTTTATTTTAACAAACACACAGAAAAAAAAACACTTCCCAGCACCAGGAAAGAACAATCCCCAGATGACACAGAACGTTTTCACCAAGGTGAGTGAGGATGGACGAGCTCGGTCAGTCCCTGCTGGGAAGGGTGCAAAGCTTCTTTGGAAGGCTTCCAGAGGCAGTGTCTGATGTTCAGATCCCTCCGTCTGGAGCCGGTGCAGATCTACGGGATGAAGGGAAGAAGGGAGAGAGAAAGAGGGAGCAGCTGGGGGCAGGAGAAGCTGGGGCAAAAGCTAGGGGAAAAAGCGGCAGCCAAAGCGGCAAAAGCAGCAGCAAAAGCAGCAGCAGCAGGCCAGCAGCAGCAGCAGCAAAAGCAGCAGGCCAGCAGCAGCCCAGCAGCCGGGGTCCCGCTGGGGCGGGGAGAACGGCCACGCGGCAGCAGCTCCCGTGCAGACAGAGACGGGTGGGGGGGCAGGGACAGGAGTAGTCATAACACTAACTCAGGACATTCCACCCCTTATCCCACATCGTGAACATTGACACACGATTGGGATATATACACCACTATACAATGTAAAAGCTTTCATCTACTTGCTCAAACCTTCAACACTTACACGTTTCCTCTCATTTTACTTACTCAGGCCTTCAACACTTAGTTTATTCCTTCTTTCTAACCCCACAATCAGATCTCCCTGAGGTACACATCGTGTTGTTCCATCTTACACGTACATCCTGGTCCTTGAGCAAAGACAATCCCACGAATGGGTTTGCCTGTACTCGAGGCAGGATTAACCCATACTGCCTTTCCTAACAAACCTCTAACTTGGGCCACTGGGACTTTATCTCCATCCATTATATTAAGGGAATCAGACTGGGCAGGACCTGCTCGGTTGATGGAACCTCTGGTGTTAACTAACCAAGTAGCCTTTGCTAGATGTTGTTCCCAGTTTTTAAAAGACCCCCCACCCAATGCTTTCAAGGTGGTCTTCAACAATCCATTGTACCTCTCCACTTTACCCGCAGCTGGTGCATGGTAAGAAATGTGGTACACCCACTCAATACCGTGTTCCCTAGCCCAGGTGTTGATGAGGTTATTTTTAAAATGAGCCCCATTGTCTGACTCAATCCTCTCAGGGGTACCATGCCTCCAAAGGACCTGCTTTTCCAGGCCCAAGATGGTGTTGCGGGCAGTAGCATGGGACACAGGGTAGGTCTCCAACCAGCCGGTGGTGGCTTCCACCATGGTCAGCACGTAGCGCTTGCCTTGGCGGGTTTGAGGCAGTGTGATGTAATCAATCTGCAAAGCCTCCCCGTACTTGTACTTGGACCAACGTCCACCATACCAGAGGGGCTTCACTCGCTTGGCCTGCTTGATGGCAGCGCAGGTGTCACAGTCATGGATAACTTGTGTTATGCTGTCCATGGTAAGATCCACCCCTCGGTCTCGTGCCCACTTATAGGTGGCATCTCTACCCTGATGGCCTGAGGCATCATGGGCCCATCGTGCTAGGAACAACTCTCCCTTGTGCTCCCATTCAAGATCTATCTTAGACACCCCTATCTTTGCAGCCTGATCTACCTGCTGATTGTTTTGCTGCACTTCATTGGCTCTACTTCTGGGGACATGGGCATCTACATGGCGAACTTTCACAGGTAGTTTCTCTAACCGAGTAGCGATGTTTTTCCATTCTTCAGCAGCCCAAATTGGTTTTCCTCTGCGCTGCCAGTTTGCCTCTTTCCATTTCTTCAACCGTCCCCACAGAGCATTGGCCACCATCCAGGAATCAGTGTACACATAGAGTTTCGGCCATTTCTCTCTTTCTGCAACGTCTAGGGCCAGTTGAATAGCTTTAAGTTCAGCAAGCTGACTTGATCCGCCCTCTCCTTCAGTGGCCTCTGCGACCCGTCGTGTCGGGCTCCATACAGCTGCTTTCCACCTCCGGTTCATCCCTACGATGCGAGAAGAACCGTCGGTGAATAGAGCGTAACGTGCTTCCTCTGCCGGCAGCTGATTGTATGGTGGAGCTTCTTCAGCCCGGGTCACTGGTTCTTCTTCCTCATCCGTGACATTGAATCTTTCACCTTCTGGCCAGTTTGTAATTATTTCTAAAATCCCAGGACGATTGAGTTTTCCAATCCGGGCCTGCTGCGTGATGAGGGCAATCCACTTGCTCCATGTGGCACTGGTGGCATGGTGGGTGGAGGGAACCTTTCCGCTGAACATCCACCCCAGCACTGGCAGTCGGGGTGCCAAGAGGAGTTGTGCTTCTGTGCCGATCACTTCTGAAGCAGCTTGGACTCCCTCATAGGCAGCTAAGATTTCCTTCTCTGTTGGGGTATAGTTGCCTTCCGATCCTCTGTAACTTCTGCTCCAAAATCCCAGGGGTCGGCCTCGGGTCTCACCAGGCACCTTCTGCCACAGACTCCAAGACAAACCGTGGTTCCCGGCTGCAGAGTAGAGCACATTCTTCACATCTGGCCCCATCCTAACTGGGCCAAGATCTACTGCATGGGCGATTTCTTGTTTAATCTGGGCGAAGGCTTGCTGTTGTTCAGGGCCCCAATGAAAATCATTCTTCTTCCAAGTGACCTGGTAAAGAGGGCTCACAATCTGACTGTACTCGGGGATGTGCATTCTCCAAAAGCCTATAGCACCCAAGAAAGCTTGTGTTTCTTTCTTGTTAGTGGGTGGAGACATAGCTGTGATTTTGTTAATAACATCAGTGGGAATCTGACGTCTTCCACCTTGCCACTTCACTCCTAGGAACTGGATCTCACGAGCAGGTCCCTTAACTTTACTCTTCTTAATGGCAAAACCGGCTTCCAGGAGGATTTGGATAATTTCCTCTCCTTTTTCAAACACTTCTTCTGCTGTATTTCCCCACACAATGATGTCATCGATGTATTGCAAATGTTGTGGAGCCTCACCCTTTTCCAGTGCAGCCTGGATCAGCCCATGGCAGATGGTGGGACTGTGTTTCCACCCCTGGGGCAGTCGGTTGCAGGTGTACTGTCAATTTCCATTCTCCATCAGGCTTGCGCACAGGCCAGATGGGGCTGTTCAAGGGTGAGTGGGTTTTGCTAACCACCCCTTGGCTCTGTAGCTCCCGGATCATCTTATGGATGGGGATCGCAGCATCTCGAGTTGTCCTATATTGCCGGCGATGTACTACTGAAGTGGCAATTGGTACACTTTGCTCTTCCCCTTTCAGAAGTCCTACAGTAATCGGATTTTCAGATACTCCAGGCAAGGTATTCAGTTGCCAAATGTGCTCTGACATCACAGCAGCTATTCCAAATGCCCACTTAAGACCTTTTGGGTCCTTAAAATACCCACTTCTGAGGTAATCTATTCCCAAAATACATGGGGCCTCTGGGCCAGTCACAATAAGATGTTTCTTCCACTCCTTTCCAGTTAAACTCACTTCAGCTTCCACTATGGTAAAGTCCTGCGATCCACCTGCCACACCAGCAATAGAAACAGATTCTTCCCCCACATATCTTGATGGAATTATCGTACATTCTGCTCCTGTATCCACTAAAGCTTTATACTTCCGTGGTTTCGATGTGCCAGGCCACTGAATCCACACAGTCCAAAAAAACACGGTTCTCCCTTGCCTCACCCTGGCTAGAGGTAGGGCCCCTCCTAGCCTGATTATTCTTCTTTTCCAGGGCATAGGTCTTAGAAGTTCCCTCAAGAGGGTCAGACATGTCATTATCATTATCATGTTTGGCATTTTCACTACGAAAAACAGGAGCGGCTCTCCTTTTGGCGGAACTTCCTCTTTTAATCTTGCTTTCCTTCAGATCATGCACCCGTTGTGCCAGAGCAGCCGTAGGCTTCCCATCCCATCTCCTCATGTTCTCTCCAGAATCCTGCAGGAAAAACCACAACTCGGCTCAAGGAGTATACCTCCTCTCCCCATCGGGGAAATGTCCGCGTTGGTTGCCAGGACGTCTAATTTGCACTGCTGAAATTTGGAGGAGGTCCTCCTTAATCTCCTCCCTGAGCCTTTTATGATTTTACTCTATCTTGTCCTCTAAGTTCTGCAAGCGTGTTTCCATGGCTGCGATTCAGGCATGTGTTGGGCCGTGCACAGCATCCGCATAGGCTCGAAGCTTCTTAGCCATATCAAGAACTGTCTCATGTACCTCTTCTCGCCTCATTATTGCTAAGGCAGAGGCATATTCAGATGGCCCGAGTCTCACAAGTTTTCTCCACATCGCCGGTGTGCATGGAACCAGGTCCGGATTCCTAGTTGTTATATCCTCCGAAAAAATGATCTCCGCCACTGCCATTTCCCTTAGTCGTTGGATCCATTGCTCCATGGTTTTCCATCGGGTTTGTTGCATATATAGGTCATTGGCACACAGATATCTTTGTGCCACACTGTCTAAAACCCGTGCCCAGAGGCTTTGAGGGTTAGCCTCCCTCATCTTTCCCTGATTGATGACAGGATCATGTGACAGGGATCCCAGGTGTCTCGCTTCAGTGCCATCCAGGATGGTTGCCTCGCCTGCCGCATCCCAAAGCCGGACCAGCCAACTAATTATGGACTCATCGGGTCGTCTTGTATAATCCTTCCTCAGACCACGATGATCCTTTAGGGACAGGGACTCATTATTAGTCTCTGATCTCACACTAGTTGTTTTTACTCTTGATTTTATATCAGGAGGCGTTGAGGGTCCTTCTCCTGCATCCTCCTCATCATCATCCACAGGCCGATCGGTCTTCTTTGTGCACTTTCCACTTCTGGTGCTAGTAGCCATGACCATTGGTTGAAGCTTATTATCTAATTTCGCCCCTGTCCTCAAGTCTGGAGTGTTTACTACATCCTGAGTCACTGGGATGGTAACTAATCTATCTCCGTGTTCCCTGTCTGCTGTCTGTCGTCCTACACTATCTAACAGGCTACGGATAAGCATACGCCAGGGCCCAGCTCACAGCAGTGATCTTTTTTTCCTTAGGGTTATCATGGCAATTCTCTTTCAAATATTTTACCACCTCAGCTGGGTTTTGAATTTTCTCCTGTGGAAAGTCCCAAACTAAAGGATCAGAAAATTCCTTTAACATTTGGACCAGGTACTGCCATTTCCCACACCATTCAGGACTCTTCACATTTTGCTTTGCTCCTAAATCAAGAGTTACACCAGCCCCTCTAGAAATCTCAGCTCTCATTTTATATAAACTTTAAACAGTGTATAAAAAGCTTACGAAATTAAACATCAGAAAGATAATCTCTTTAGTATTCAGGGAAACCTGCACATTTTCTAATAAAGATGTAAAAAATTCAGAGGAGACAAAGGAAAGCAAAGGCTGAAAAGCCTCCTCCCCTGCTTCTCCTCTAACAAACTGAGTGCATATCCATAACCAGGATCCAGAAGATATCCCTGGAACCGATTCCAGCATCTTTATAAACCTCTTACAAGCCATCGCAACCAAGCCCAGTCCGATAAATATTTTGGTCATTATCCCTCTAGTATAAAAACTACAAATAAGGGACAGTACTGGAGCTATTTCTGGATAAGAAAATAACCCCAAAGACCAGAGAGGTATTAAAACCTCAAAAACCCTAGTATCCAAAAACCACATACCAGCTTCCATCCCAAAAAACATTATAAATCTATACCAATACACAGTTACAAAGGTAATAAAGTTTTTCCACTTCTCGTGCCCCTAATGTTAGCGCCAAGATTTGTCCTGGTTTTGGACAAATTTATGGGAGATATCTCCCAAAGGAGTCCCCCTAGGAAAATAAACCCCCAGAACTCCTTCCCCCTCCCACTACCGGGTTCGGGAAGAACTTCCTCCGAGGGAAAAAAAGTGGAAAAAACTTGTTTATTTTAACACACACACAGAAAAAAAACACTTCCCAGCACCTGGAAAGAACAATCCCCAGATGACACAAAACGTTTTCACCAAGGTGAGTGAGGATGGACGAGCTCGGTCAGTCCCTGCTGGGAAGGGTGCAAAGCTTCTTTGGCAGGCTTTTAGAGGCAGTCTCTGATGTTCAGATCCCTCCGTCCGGAGCCGGTGCAGATCTTCGGGATGAGGGGAAGAAGGGAGAGAGAAAGAGGGAGCAGCTGGGGGCAGGAGAAGCTGGGGCAAAAGCTAGAGGGAGAAGCGGCAGCCAAAGCGGCAAAAGCAGCAGCAAAAGCAGCAGCAGCAGGCCAGCAGCAGCCCAGCAGCCGGGGTCCAGCTGGGGGCAGGGGAGGAAACGGCCACGGCGGCAGCAGATCCGTGAAGACAGAGAGGGGTGGGGGCGGGCCAAGGGGGAGGAATAGTCATAACACTAACCCCGGACAGGGACAGATAGCATGAGTTTTTCTGGCCATTTTTGGTGCAATTTCTTGTGGATTTCTGCGATTCTCAGTGCGAATTTTAAAGGATTTCTCCTGTTGTAAATGCAGAGTTTTTCCTGGGTTTTTCCAGATGTTTTTCCCAATAACGCCTGGAAGTTTGACAGCTTTGGGGTGTTCCAATGCAACTTTTGGGAATTTTCGGGTCATTTTTAGTTTGATTCTTAGGAGATTTTTCGTTCCTTAGTGCGAATTTTCAGGGACTTTTCTGGTTTGTTAGGCTGAATTTTTCCTGGATTTTTCCTGATGCTTGTCCCAGCAGTCCTTGGAATTTTGGCAGAGTTGAGGTGTTTGAGTGTGGATTTCAGGAGATCTTGGGCCATTGTTCGTGTGATTTTGAGGCTTTTTGGGCTGTTTTAAGTTGCATTTCCTCCAGATTTTTGCCCACTCACTTCCTCAGATTTTTCCTCAGAATTTCCTGGAATCTCACTGGATTTCAAGGCCATGTTTGTTTTTTTAGTGCAGATGTTAGGAGCTTTTCTGGCCATATTTTTTGCAATTTTTAAGGGATTTTTGCGTCTCTTAGTGCGAATTTGTTAGGCTGAACTTTACCTGGATTTTCCTGATGCTTGTCCCAGCAGTCCTTAAAATTTTGGCAGAATTGAGGTGTTTTGATATGGATTTCAGGAGATTTTTGGGCCATTTTTTGTGCCATTTTTGGGGCTTTTGGGCCATTTTAAGTTGCATTTCCTCCGGAAGTTTGCCAGCCATTTTTCCAGTTTTTTCCTCAGAATTTCCTAGAGTCTCGCTGGATTTTGGGGCCAGGTTTGGTTTTTAAGGGGCGATGCTAGGAGTTTTTCTGGCCATTTTTTGTGCAATATCTGGGGGATTTTTGCGTCCCTTAATGCGAATTTTTAGGGATTTTCCTGGGTTTTTAAGGTTGAATTTTTCCTGGATAATTCCTGATGATTTTCCCAATTATTCCTGTAATTTTGACAGCTTTGGGGTGTTCCAATGCAACTTTTGGGAATTTTCGCGTCATTTTCAGTTGGATTCTTAGGGGATTTTTCCTTCCTTAGTGCGAATTTTCAGGGACATTTCTGGTTTGGTAGGATTAATTTTTCCTTGATTTTTCCTGATGCTTGTCCCAGCAGTCCTTGGAATTTTTGCAGAGTTGAAATGTTTGAGTATGGATTTCAGTAGTTCTTGGGCCATTTTTTGTGCCGATTTTGGGGGTTTTGGGCCATTTTAAGTCGCCTTTCTTCCGGAAGTTTGCCAGCCATTTTTCCAGTCTTTTCCTCAGAAATTCCTGGAGTCTCACTGGATTTTGGAGCCATGTTTGGTTTTTTAGTGCAGATGTTAGGAGTTTTTCTGGCCATTTTTTGTGCAATTTCTGGGGGATTTTTATGTCCCTTAGTGCGAATTTTTAGGGATTTTCCTGGGTGGTTCAGGTTGAATTTTTCCTGGATTATTCCTGATGTTTTTCCCAAAAATGTCTGTAATTTTGTCCGGTTTGGGGTGTTTCAGTGTCGATTTTAGGACTATTTCTGACCATTTTCATATTGATTTTTAGGAGATTTTTGCGTCTCTTAGTGCAAATTTGTAAGGCTGAATTTCCCCTGGATTTTTCCTGATGCTTTTCCCAGCAATCCTCATGATTTTCATAGATTTTAAGTCTTTATCTAGAGATTCCAGGGGGTTTAGGGCCATTTTATGCGCTATTTTAGGGAGGTTTTGGCCATTTTAAGTCGCATTTCCTTTGAAAATTTGCCTGCTCGTTTTTCCAGCTTTTGCCTTGGAAATCCCTGGACTCTCGCTGGATATTTGGGCAGATAGTGGGAGTTTTTCTCGCCATTTATGGTGCAATTTCTTGTGGATATTTGCGATTCTCAGTGCGAATTTTAAAGGATTTTTCCTGTTGTAAATGCAGAGTTTTTCCTGGGTTTTTCCAGATGTTTTTCCCAATAACGCCTGGAAGTTTGACAGCTTTGGGGTGTTCCAATGCAACTTTTGGGAATTTTCGGGTCATTTTTAGTTTGATTCTTAGGAGATTTTTCGTTCCTTAGTGCGAATTTTCAGGGACTTTTCTGGTTTGTTAGGCTGAATTTTTCCTGGATTTTTCCTGATGCTTGTCCCAGCAGTCCTTGGAATTTTGGCAGAGTTGAGGTGTTTGAGTATGGATTTCAGGAGATCTTGGGCCATTGTTCGTGTGATTTTGAGGCTTTTTGGGCTGTTTTAAGTTGCATTTCCTCCAGATTTTTGCCCACTCACTTCCTCAGATTTTTCCTCAGAATTTCCTGGAATCTCACTGGATTTCAAGGCCATGTTTGTTTTTTTAGTGCAGATGTTAGGAGCTTTTCTGGCCATATTTTTTGCAATTTTTAGGGGATTTTTGCGTCTCTTAGTGCGAATTTGTTAGGCTGAACTTTACCTGGATTTTTTCTGATATTTTTCCCAATAATGCCTGTAATTTTGACCGATTTGGTGTGTTTCAGTGTCGATTTTAGTATTATTTCTGACCATTTTCATATTGATTTTTAGGGGATTTTTGCGTCTCTTAGTGCGAATTTGTTAGGCTGAATTTTACCTGGATTTTTCCTGATGCTTGTCCCTGCATTCCTTGGAATTTTGGCAGAGTTTAAGTGTTTGAGTATGGATTTCAAAAGTTCTTGGGCCATTGTTCGTGTGATTTTCAGGCCTTTTGGGCTGTTTTAAATCGCAGTTTTTCCAGATATTTTGCCCACTCACTTCCTCAGATTTTTCCTCAGAATTTCCTGGAATCTCACTGGATTTCAAGACCATGTTTGGTTTTTCAGTGCCGATGTTAGGAGCTTTTCTGGCCATATTTTGTGCTATTTCTGGGGGATTTTTTTGGTTCTTAGAGCACATTAGTTAGGCTGATTTTAGGGGTTTACTGTTTTTATATTACTTTGGCAACTTAAAGAATTTCTCCCATTATCATGCCAATGGAGCTGGCTGGGTCAAACCCAGGACCTTTTGATGACTCTGAGCAAAACGGGTAAGTGGGAGCTGGGCTGCCGGAGGGGCTCTCCTGCTTCTGGAGGGGACTCGTGTTTCCGGTGAGCTCAGAGAAGGACGCCCCGTCTGCAGCCACGCTGCTGAACCCAGGAAAGCCAGATCTTCTGTGATCACCTGCCCTGCATCTGCCCTGCTACAGCCTCCTGCCTCTATGGACACCACTGATCACCCCGACACAACTGTGAGTGAGGAGCTGCCCGCTCCAGCCCGTTCCCACCCGAGATCGGTGTGACTGCTGCCGCGCTTCCGCCTGTGCGCCTGCCTCTCTGCGGCCGCGGGCTTTGTTTATCTGGAGCACTGGGACCGAGGGCAGAGAGAGTGTGCCCACAGCTAAAGAAAGGACTGGGACTGAGTTATCTGTTCTGTGTTGTTGGTAGTTTTAACACCTGCTGTTGTTTCTGTTTGTAAGGTTAGATATATTCGTAAAGGAGCTGTTATTCCTACCCCCTTATTTCTGCCTCAGTGTCTTGAATTCAAACATTTATAATACTTGGGTAGGGGGCTGGATTAAGGTCTCTACTTCAAAGGAAAACTTCTGCCTTTGTTGGCAGACACCTGTCCTTCAAACCAGGACAGATTTTGGCGCCCAACGTGGGTCTCGAGGGCACTGAGAAGAGAGTTAAGACAGGAGTAACCGCTCTTTTAAGTGACAACATGCTGTCGGGTTTAATCTGGTTTGGGCTCCATGCGGCCACAGATACCTCTCTCCCATTTGCAAGCCCTTATTTGAATATTGGCTTTCTCACCGAAGCTACTGTAGCTATTATCTGATTAATTTGGTGGATTGATTATGTCAGGAATTCATGGGTTTTTAATTTTTTCTGGGAAGTGGCCACATGGATCCAGAGCTATCGTACTCTAACTGCGTATTTCTGGGGTTATTTCAATAATGGTACTTGCTGTGAGGTAATGAATGCAAGGGAAATTTTCTCCCAACCCATCACCCAGTTTTTTGAGGCTACCTCACCAGTTTTCAAGGATTTCAGATCTGCTTTAATTGCTAGTGTTATTATACAGTGGCTGGTGTTGCTGATAGGCCTGTTCTACTTAGCAGTCAGGAACAAGGGAATATTGGCTTGGATAACAAGTCTGATACCTGCCCCAGGAAATAGAGGTGCTGCCTGCCCCAGAGCCTAACCCTACCCCAGGGACTAGGGATGTTGCCCCAGAACCTGCCCCTGCCCCAGGGACTAGGGATGTTGCCCCAGAGCCTAACCCTGCCCCACGAACTAGGGATATTGCCCCAGAGCCTACCCCTACCCCAGGGACTAGGGATGTTGCCCCAGAGTCTCCCCCTGCCCCAGGGACTAGGGATGCTACCCCAGAGCCTGATGATGCCCCACAGCCCACTGCAGAAATGAACCACACAGAGTGGGTGGGGGATCTAATGAAGGATATAAGCCAGATGTTGAAGGAGCACAGCCAGATGTTGAATGAGCACTTTTCTCCAGCTGGTGAGAAACCCTCCCCCTGCCCTAAAGAGGGAGAGTCAGATGGTGCTGCAGTGGAACCCGTAGATGTTGTATCTGTCCAGGTTCCAGCTGAATCACAGGGGCAGCCACAGCCAGCAGCAGTTGCCCCTGTGGAAACTAGAAAATCTAAGATTAAAACAAGGCACCTAGAAAATGGGGATCAGCAAGGAGGGTCCTCACAACCAGCTAGGGAGCCAGAGGTTGAGATGATCACCGAGTCCCTCTCATACGATAGTCTCCGTAACCTGCGTAAAGATATTGTACGGCGGGGCCGTGAGCCTTTTACAACTTGGCTACTCTGGGTCTTGGACCTTACGGGAACAGGTGTGCAACTGGATGGAACTGAGGCCAGGAATTTGGGATCCTTGGCCCAGGACTCAGGTGTTGACCAGATATTCATAAGGAAGCAAGGCCTCCTTTCCCTCTGTTACCGGCTTTTAATGAGTGTGAGAGAGAAGTTTGTCCACAAAGAGAGAATGCAGGAGCACTACCATAGAATGCGCTGGAAGACCCTGGAGGAAGGGGTCCAGCAGCTGAGAGAAGTGGCAGTATTAGAGGTACTCTTTGGGAGGGATGGACAGCATGGCAATGACCCTGACAAGGTCAGGTGCACAGGGCAGATGCTGTGGAATTTGGCAACCCTGGGGCCATCTCAATGTACCACCTTCATTGCAATGATCAATGCTGATAGCCACCAAGAGACAATGGGTTCTGTTGCCAAGAAACTCAGAAATTTTGAGAGTATGATGAATGGCCCAATGCAAGCCAATGTCTCTGCTGTGGCCAGGCACCTAGAAGAGGTCCAAGATAGGATGGAGGGGATGAGGGAGTGTAGAAGTCCATCTAAAAGCCTCGTTTGTTCTGCCCAAAGACCTTCGCCTGAGGCCTAAGAAGACCCCTCAAACTGCAGTTTAAAGGCGCTGGCCAGGGATGAGAGGAACACCAAGTGATTGTTCGCAGGTGATGCTCATTGGTCCAGGACTGGTTTCTCATGAGACTGGTTTACGGCTAGTCATGCTGCCCTGAACTGTTTACTCAACAAGGCTCCCACAGGTGTGAGAATAATGAACTGGTCAGAGATGGAGTGCTCTGTGTTTGTTTCACCAACAGGGAGTTTGCTTGGACATGTTTTGGGATTGTTTTCCCCAACGGAACCCGAAGTGCACCTGAAACTCCCCACCTGTTCTGGCCAGTCACCCATGCCTTGGAAAAGACTATAAAAAACATCCTCAAACAAAGACCCCTGAGATCTCCCCGGATGGCAACGGACATCTATTGGCTGGTTCCAGGAGGATTCTCTGCCCGTTTGGTAGCTATAATCCCAAACCCTTTTCTCTCTCTTTTCTCTTTGTCTCTCTCACTGTCCCCCTATCGCATTTTGTTGGCACTGAAAAAAGTGCATTTTTTGCAAAAGTAAACTGGTTTTGTCCCCTGCTGTGTCTTTTGCACTTTGAGATCACTAAAAAGAACCTATCAGGACTCCGCATGTAGTGTGGACCCTGACATTTAATTGGCATAGTCGGCAATTCATATTCCCTGATACTGGAGGAGTTGGAGGCTTTTCTGTGCACTTTGTACCAGGGGAAGACCTGTACCACTTCAGCCGCACTCAGCGTGTCAGTACCGGAAGGACTGAACAGTGTTGGAAAGCAAGGAAGCTGGTATTGGGTTCTTCCCGCAATCTGCACACAGACCCAGGTGGAGAATCAACTCCATTTCAGTTATCAGAGAATTTTTTGTAAAGGATCTCAATTGTGCAAAAGATGAGAGTTGTGTTTTTTCTTGTGTATGTGTTGTTGAGCTGCTTGGTGTAGTTGAGGAGACAACCATTTTGTAACTAAGGAGAACCTCCCAGGCAGTTTTTGGTCCCCTCATCCATCCAGGGAAGAGAGGGGGTTGTCCTCAGCGAAAGGCTGGGTGTAATCTTGACCTCCCTGAAGTGGTTTTCCCCCCTCGCACATAATCGTAAATCGCAGAATATTGATGTTCTTGTTGTTTGTTATTTTGTCCCCTAACATAGGCAGGGAAGAGAGCGGATTGTCCTCAGCTAAAGGCTGGGTGTTTGTTGTTTTGTCCCCTAACCCAGGCAGGGAAGAGAGGGGATTGTCCTCAGCAAAAGGCTGGGTGTTTGTTGTTTTTCCCCTAACCCAGGCAGGGAAGAGAGGGGATTGTCCTCAGCGAAAGGCTGGGTGTTTGTTGTTTTATGGTTGACTACTTGGGATCGCGAAGAGACAAGCTATTTTGTAACTAAGGTAGTACCTCCCAAGTAGTGTGGTCTCTTCACCCGCTCAAGGGACAAGAAGGGAAACACAGTTTTAGCTGTGCTTTTTGTGTAACTTTAAGTGTGCCTCCCTGAGAGTGGTTTTAGTCCCTTCGTAAAAATGTCTGAAAAAGATAAAGATGCTTCTTATGCTCTGCTAGCTAAGTACAATGCCAGACCCTCCCAAGGGGGACAAGATTGGGCCTGCAGTAACTGGTTTAATTTAGAAAATGTGATTGATAGAATACTGTCCTGGGTTAATGATTTGACTAACTCCTTACCCTGCCCCCCTTGGCCATGAAGCTGTCTGCTCCCGGGGAGGGCCGCCTGGGCTCTGCTCTGCTGAATGGCCTTGGTTTGCCAGCGGGCTTAGCTTGGGGGAGGGGGGTTGCTCGCACGGCTGCACGCTTGGCTCTAGCTGCTGCTGCGGGTGGCTATCGCTGCTGTGGTAGTGGCTCGTGGCC
This sequence comes from Luscinia luscinia, assembly GCA_034336685.1. Taxonomy (NCBI): domain Eukaryota; kingdom Metazoa; phylum Chordata; class Aves; order Passeriformes; family Muscicapidae; genus Luscinia; species Luscinia luscinia. The sequence continues at coordinate 3,491,928 of JAKWBO010000028.1, read as the reverse complement.
TGGTTTGTGAGTTAGCTGGTTTTTTGCTTGATTTTTTTTTGACTTTATATTGCTTAAATTATTTGGTTTAGCTCGCTGCTGTTTAAAGCTTGCTGGCTATTCCGGCTGTTTTTTTCTTTCTCTCTCTCCCCTCTCCCTTCTCCCCCTCACCCCGAGGATTCAGCACCAGCTCGGAGGAACCCTGCGGCCTGCTCGCTGGACACTGCCAGAGAAGCGCTTCGCCCTTCTAGTGAAGATCAAAGCGTCCAAGTTTCTCTCTCGGTGAAAACTTTTTGTCACCTGGGTCTGTGCTGGGAAGTGTTTCTCTTGTATGTGTTAATAAATAGGTTTTTTCCACTTTTCCCCCTGAGTAAAATTTTTTTTCTTATTTCCTGGGAAGCTCTTCTGGAGGTTTTTTCCCTAAGTTTGTCCAAACTTGGACATTCCTTATTTGGTGGCCCGTACAGGGAAGGAGAAAGTGGAAAAAACTTTAATAACATCTTGTTTTTAATTGGCCTGTATTGATATCAGTATGTTTTTTGAAGCCGTGATGTCTTTTGGATTGGAAGCCTGCCTGTATGTTTGCTCTTTAGAGTTTTTTGAGATCTTAATACCCCTGTGGTCTCTGGGCCTGTTCTCTTACTCAGAGATAGCCCCAGTGTTGTCTCTAGCACGTAGTTTTTTCATGAAAGGGGTATTAACCAAAATACTCATTGGGCTAGGCTTGGTTGTAATGATCTGCCAGAAGTTTATGAAGGTGTTAGAATCCACTTCAGGGATGTACAAGTCGTGGTTTGTGTTGTGCACTCAATTCATTAGAGGAGAAGCAAGCAAAGAGGATTTTTTGCCTTTATTTTCCTTCTTCTCCCCTGAATTATTTACATCTCTGTTAGAAAATGTTCAGCTCTCCCTGAGTGTAAAGGAAACCATCTTTCTGGTATTTAATTTAGTAAGTTTTTTCTATACTGTCTGCAGTTTATACAGAATGAAAGTTAAGATTTCTAGGGATGCAGGTGTTACAACCCCTGATTTGGTAGCAAAGCAGAGTGTGAAGAATTCTGAGTGGTGTGGCAAATGGGAGGAACTGGGCCAAATTTTAAAAGAGTTTTCTGAACCTATAATCTGGGATTTTTCATCTGAACAAATTCAAGACCCAGTCAAGACTGCAAAGTACTTAAAAGAAAAGTGTCAGGACAATTCTAAGAAAAGAGAATCACTGCAGTGAGCTGGGCTCTGGCGTACGCTTATCGAACCCTGTTAGATAGTGTAGGACAACAAACAAAGGAGAGGGAACAGGGAGATAACGTAGCTATTATTCCAGTTACTCAGACTGCAGTTAACACCTCAGGCTCCAGGACAGGGGCAAAATTAGACAGCAAGCTTCAACCTATGGCTGTGGCTACCAGTACCAGGAGTAGAAAGTGCACAAAGAAAACAGATCGGCCGGTGGAGGATGATGATGATGAGGATGCAGGAGAAGGACCTTCAACTCCCCCTGATATAAAATCCAAAGTTAAAGTGACTGATGAGAGATCAGAAACTAATAATGAGTCCTTTTCCCTGAAAGATCTTCGTGGTCTAAGAAAAGATTATACAAGGCGACCTGATGAATCCATAATTAGTTGGCTGGTCCGGCTTTGGGATGCGGCAGGTGAGGCAACCACCCTGGATGGCACGGAAGCGAGACATTTGGAATCCCTGTCTCAAGATCCAGTCATCGATCAAGGTATGATGAGGGGAGCTAATCCTCAAAGCCTCTGGTCACGTGTATTAGACAGTGTGGCACAAAGATACCTCTGCGCTGATGACCTGTACATGCAGCAGACCAGATGGAAAACCATCGAGCAGGGAATCCAACGTTTGAGAGAGATGGCGGTGGCAAAAATTATTTTCTCAGATGACGTAACAACTAGAAATCCAGATCTGGTACCGTGCACACCGATTATGTAGAGGAAGCTTGTGAAGTTTAGACCATCTGAATATGCCTCAGCTCTTGCAATCATGAAACCAAAAGACACATATGAGACAGTGCTTAATATGACAAAAAAGCTTTGGGCGTACGCTGATGCTGTGCATGGCCCAACGCATGCCAGGATTGCAGCCGTAGAAACACGTTTACAGAACTTGGAAAATAAGTTGGAGGAAAACCATAAGAAGCTAAAAGAAAAAATCAAGGAGGATCTCCTCCAAATCTCAGCTGTGCAAATCAGACGTCCTGGCAGTCAACGCAGATGCTCCTCTGCTGAGGAGAGAAGGTACACCCCACGTGCGGAGTTGTGGTTTTTCTTGCGTGACTGCGGAGAAAACATGAAGAGGTGAGATGGAAAGCCCACAGCTGTTCTGGCACGACGAGTGCGTGATTTGAAGGAAGACAAGGCTCAACAAGAAAGTTCCACCAGAAAGAGAGCAGCTCCAGTCGCCCGGAACCACAGTGCCACATATGAGGAGGATGATGACAACATGTCCGATTCACTTGAAGGAACTTCTAAGACCTATGCCCCCGTCAAAAAGGACAAACAGGCTTAAAGAAGCCCTGCCTCTAGCCAGGGTGAGGCCAGGGAAAACCGAGTGTTTTAGACCGTGTGGATTCGGTGGCCTAGCACATCAAAACCACAGAAGTATAAAGCTTTAGTAGATACAGGAGCACAGTGTACTATATTTCCATCAGGATGTGTCGGAAAAGAAATCGTTTCTATTGCTGGTGTAACAAGTGGATCACAGGACTTTACCATAGTGGAAGCAGAAATGAGTCTAACCGGAAGAGAGTGGAAGAGATACCCGATTGTGACTGGCCCAGAGGCCCCGTGTATTTTGAGAATGAATTTCCTTCGAAGCGGGTATTTTAAGGACCCAAAAGGCTTCAAGTGGGCATTTGAGATAGCAGCTGTGATGACGGAGAGAATCCGGCAATTGAACACCCTGCCCGGACTATGTGAGAATCCAATTGCCGTGGGACTCCTGAGAGTAGAAGAGCAGAGGGTACCGATTGCCACTTCGATAGTACATCGTCGGCAATATAAAACAACTCGGGATGCTGTGATCCCGATCCATAAGATGATCCAGAAGCTAAAGCGCCAAGGGGTGGTAAGCAAAACCCACTCATCCTTCAACAGTCCCATCTGGCCTGTGCGCAAGTCTGACGGAGAATGGAAATTGACAGTAGACTACCGCGCATTAAATGAAGTCACCCCACCGCTGAGCGCTGCCGTGCCGGACATGCTGAAGCTCCAGTACGAGCTGGAGTCCAAGGCAGCAAGGTCGTATGCCACCATTAACATTGCTAATGCGTTTTTCTCCATTCTTTTGGCAGCAGAATGCAAGCCGCAGTTTGCTTTCTCCTAGAGGGGCGTGCAGTACACCTAGAACCGACTGCCCCAGGGGTAGAAGCACAGCCCCACCATCTGCCATGGGCTAATCCAGGCTGCACTGGAAAAAAGTGAAGCTCCAAAACATTTGCAGTACATCGATGACATCATTGTGTAAGGAAACACAGCAGAAGAAGTGTTTGAGAAAGAAAAGAAAATTATCCGAATTCTCCTTAAAGCCGGTTTTGCCATCAAGAAAAATAAAGTTAAGGAACCTGCTCGTGAAATCCAGTTCCTAGGAGTGAAGTGGCAAGATGAAAGACGTCAGATTCCTACTGATGTTATTAATAAAATCACAGCTATGTCTCCACCTACCAACAAAAAAGAAACGCAAGCTTTCTTAGGTGCTATAGGCTTTTAGAAAATGCACATCCCCGAGTACAGTCAAATTGTGAGCCCTCTTTACCAGGTTACTCAGAAAAAAAATAATTTTCATTAAAGCCCAGAACAACAACAAGCCTTCATCCAGATTAAACAAAAGATCGCCCATGCAGTAGCTCTTGGCCCTGTCAGGATGGGGCCAGATGTAAAAAATGTGCTCTACTCTGCAGCTGGAAACCACGGTCTGTTTTGGAGTCTGTGGCAGAAAGTGCCAGGTGAAACCCGAGGCCGACCCCTGGGATTCTGGAGCAGAAGTTACAAAGAGTCTAAAGGCAATTATACCCCGACAGAAAAGGAAATCTTGGCTGCTTATGAAGGAGTCCAAGCTGCTTCAGAGGTAATTAGCACAGAAGCACAACTTTTTCTGGCGCCCCGGTTGCCAGTGCTGGAGTGAATGTTCAGTAGGAAGGTTCCTTCCACCCACCATGCCACCAGTGCCACATGGAGCAAGTGGATAGCCCTCATTACGCAGCGCGCCCGGATCGAAAAATTAAATCGCCCAGGATTCTTAAAAATAATTACCAATTAGCCAAAGAGAAAAAGTTTTGGTGTGACAGATGAGGAACAAAAACCAGTGACCCGGGCTAAAAAAGCACCACCTTACAACCAGCTACCGGCAAAGGAAATTCGCTATGCCCTGTTCACCAACGGTTCCTGTCGCATTGTAAATACAAATCAGAAATGGAAAGCAGCTGTATAAAGCCCTACACGACAAGTTGCAGAAGCTACTAAAAAAGAAGAAGGGTCTAGTCAATTCGCTGAACTCAAAGCTGTCCAACTGGCTTTAAATATTGCCAAAAAAGAGAAGTGGCCAAAGCTCTATCTTTACACTAATTCCTGGATGGTAGCCAACGCTTTATAAAGATGGCTGCAAAAATGAAAAGAGACGAACTGGCAGCGCAGAGGAAGACCAATCTAAGCTGCTGAAGAGTAGAAAGACATAGCTACTCGGTTAGACAAGCTACCCGTAAAAGTTCGCCATGTGGACGCCCATGTCCCCAGAAGTAGAGCTAATAAAGAACAGCGAAATAACCATCAAGTAAATCAAGCAGCAAAAATAGGGGGGTTGGAAATAAATTTAGATTAAAAACATAAGGAAAAGTTGTTCCTGGCTCGATAGGCCCATGATGCCTCAAGCCATCAAGGGAGGGATGCCACCTATAAGTAGGCACGAAACCGAGGGGTGGATCTTAACATAAACAGCATTACTCAAGTTATTCATAACTGTAACACCTGCGCTGCCATCAAGCAGGCCAAGCAGGTAAAGCCCCTCTAGTATAGAAAACGGTGGTCCAAGTACAAATATGGGGAAGCTTGGCAGATTGATTACATCACACTGCCTCAAAGCCGCCAGAGCAAACGTTATGTGCTGACCATGATGGAAGCCACCACCGGATGGTTGGAAACTTACGCTGTATCTCACGCTACTGCCCGCAACACCATCCTGGGCCTGAAAAAACAGGTCCTTTAGAGGCATGGTACCCCTGAGAAAATCAAGTCAGACAATAAGACTCATTTTAAAAATAACCTTGTCAACACCTGGGCTAAAAAACACGGTATTAAGTGGGTGTACCACATCCCTTACCATGCACCAGCTGCAGGTAAAGTGGAAAGATACAATAAATTGTTAAAGACCACCTTAAAGGCATTGGGTGGGGAATCCTTTAAGATTTAGAAGCAGCATTTGGCAAAGGCCACTTGGTTAGTCAACACTCAAAGTTCCACCAACCGAGCAGGTCCTGCCCAATCTAAGTGCCTTAATACAGTAAATAGAGACAAAGTCCCAGCGGCCCATGTCAGAAAATTGCTAGGGAAGACAGTATGAACTAATCCTGCCTCGAGTACAGGCAAACCCATTCGAGAAATTGCCTTTGCTCAAGGACCTAGATGTACTTAGTAAATAATGCAAAAAAATAAAACAACCCGCTGTGTACCTCAAAAAAATCTGACTGTGGAATAAAACAGAAAAAAATATGTAAATGTTAAAAGTTTAAGCAAGTCAAAAAAAGTGTTCATATTGTGTTTCATAAGTGTATATCCCAATCGTGTGTCAATAATCACGATATAAGATAAGGGGTGGAATGTCCTGGGTTAATGACTAACTCCTCACCCTGACCCCCTTGGCCATGAAGCTGTCTGCTCCCGGGGGAGGGGCCGCCTGGGCTCTGCTCTGCGGAATGGCCTTGGTTTGCCGCGGGCTTGGCTTGGGGGAGGGGGGGTGCTCGCACGGCTGCGCGCTTGGCTCTAGCTGCTGCTGCGGGTGGCTATCGCTGCTGTGGTAGTGGCTCGTGGCCTGGTTTGTGAGTTAGCTGGTTTTTTTTGCTTAATTTTTTTTTTTTTAACTTTATATTGCTTAAATTTTTTGGTTTAGCTCGCTGCTGTTTAAGACTTGCTGGCTATTCCGGCTGTTTTTTTTCTTTCTCTCTCTCCCCCTCTCCCTTCTCCCCCTCACCCCCGAGGATTCAGCACCAGCTCCGGAGGAACCCTGCGGCCTGCCGCTGGACACCGGCCAGAGAAGCGTTTCGCCCTTCTAGTAAAGATCAAAGCGTCCAAGTTTCTCTCTCTCGGTGAAAACTTTTTGTCACCTGGGTCTGTGCTAGGAAGTGTTTCTCTTGTATGTGTTAATAAATAAGTTTTTTCCACTTTTCCCCCTGAGTAAAATTTTTTTTCTTATTTCCTAGGAAGCTCTTCTGGAGGTTTTTTCCCTAAGTTTGTCCAAACTTGGACATGCAACATGAAACAAAATTCCAACTGGGCAAAAATAATACCATTCCCTGCTCAGTTTTGGGAGTCTGTCTTACGGCAGCTATAGAAACTCACTTTATGCGAAGGAGTGAAGAAAGAGCAATTATAGACTCTTTGCAAAATTTGGTAGAAGCCTTGCAAAAACAATTAGAGCAGGAAGCAAATCACGTAAAATCTTTGCAAAAACAATTAGAGCAAGAAAGAAACCGCAACTATTTGTTGCAGATTTCCCATGCATCACTGCATGCAGATACACCAAAAGAAACAGAAGAAAAGGAAACATATCACATAAAGCAGATATACCCCCAGAGAGAATTAGTACACGTACAAAATTGTGGGGAAAAATGCTGCTCTAAATTGAGACCTGTTGTTAAAATGGAATATAGATACCTGAGCGAAGAGGGTTTTGACCCCTACATAACCACCAAAGAAATACCATACACTGCTACTGAATTGGCCAAATTAAAGAAAGAATACTCACGTCTCCCCCAAGAATCTGAGACCAAGTATGTTTTTAGAGTTTCACTCACTGGGGGAGATCAAATTAGATTAAGTGAACAAGAAGCCAGTGGATACTGGGGGCCAGGAGTTTTCTTAACAACTGGAAACACTCGTGTTTCATGGTCTCTGACACAGCGTGCAGCCTACTGGGCTGGAGGACTTAGCCCCCTAGAAAGAGGTGATCCTCTAGCCATAACTGGCACCCCAGACGAACTCTTAGAAAAAATTCATAAAGCTGCCTGCTTGCAAATGATTCATGAACGAAAACTAAACCCTGTCTATGAGTCACCAATGCAATTGCCTGTAAAGCCTGAAATTATGACACCTTTAATTAAGGGTCTCCCTGAATCTCTTAAACCAACAGCAATTCTTATCCAAAAGACTATAGCGTCTATCTCTCTTCTGGAAAGACTTGATAGATTTCTTGGGTGACAACGTTCAAGCAGTGAAACCAGTTCTACTGAAAGCCCTGGCTTTACGCCAACTGCGGCTCCTGCTTAACCTTCAAGCCAGGATACTGATCATAAAGTTTGGACATGGGGGGAAGTTGCAGAGGAATTGATTAATTATAACAGAAAATATGGGCCAATCAAACTTCCAGAAGACAGGCTAGCAAAAACTAAAGGGGTCAGGCATATTGCCTCCCCTAATGAAAAGCAAGAAAGGGGAAAACCAGTCCATAACAATCTTATCAGCCGCCAGCAACTTTGGGCATTAGGAGTTAAAAAGGGAGTGCCACGAGAAGTAATGGACGGCTTGTCATACGAGAAATTAAACAAAACAATTTCCAATTGGCGCTGTCCCAAACCTGTAGTACTATACGCATCTAACTTACAACCCAGTGCATCCCCTTCACAAGCTTTAAGCGGCAAACCAAAACAACAAGCCTTGGGCAATAAGCCAAAACTTTCCCTTACACATGTACCAGACAATGAAGCATTGCAACCACAACTGGTGCCAGGCAACGAATCACATGAAACACAGCAACTTCTCCCTCAGCTTCAGGAAAATAAAACAAACCAGCCTCAGTTAAACTAGAAACTCAGTGTCTAACTTGTGGGCGCAGGGACGGAGATTACCTGTTTTTAAGAAAGCTCACAAAAGACCCAAGAACAGGTGATTTATTGATCACTGCAATAGTTGGCCCAAAACGTGCACTAATACCTTTTGTTGTTGACACTGGGGCTCAGATAAGTGCTTTAAAAAATCAAGATGCTCAAAAGTGTGGGGTTGTCCCTAGCAAAAGACGATGCTGTGTTATAAATGCTCCAGGGACTGCAGAGCCTATGAGCATTACTTTAGTAAAACTCACATTGCCTGGGGATGACAGCCCAATAGTTGTCCAAATGGTTATTGGAGATATCCCAGACAGTTTACTAGGACTGGATGTACTTGCAGGAAAACAGTGGGAAGATCCAGACAGTTTTTTGTGGTCCTTTGGAGCTCCTCGCCTTAATATCAGACTGCTCCAAACCGCACCTTCCCTACCATTCAGTAAAATCACTTCTGTAAATCAATACCCTTTGCCGTCTGGTGCTAAGGAAGGCATTAAGCCAGTGATTCAATAATTAAAAGATCAAGGAGTAATTATCAACACTCACAGTCCTTTTAATTCTCCAATTTGGCCGGTGAAAAAAGCTAATGGAAAGTGGAGGCTGACGATTGATTATCGCCGCCTAAATTCTAACACAGACCCCCTCACAGCAGCAGTTCCAAACTTAGCTGAATTAATAATATCAATTCAAGAAAAGGCTCATACCTTTATGGCTGTGATTGATGTAAAAGACATGTTTTTTATGATACCTATACAGCCAGAAGACATGGATCGCTTTGCTTTCACATGGGAAGGACAACAATACACATTTACTAGGTTACCTCAAGGGTACCGACACTCTCCCACCTTAGCCCACCATGCTTTAGCTCAAGAGCTAGAAACCATATCCAAACCTGACACTGTAGCTGTGTACCAATACATAGATGATGTATTGATAGGAGGAGAAGAAAAAGAAGAAGTGAGGGATGTGCAACAGAAAATAATTTCCCACCTAGAAAGCCTTGGTTTGCAGATTCCTTCAGAGAAAATACAGAAACCCTCACAAGAAGTCAAATTTTTGGGGATTTTCTGGAAGGGCAGAATGACATGTATTCCCCCCGATACTTTAACCTCTTTAGATCAGATTAAAATGCCTGAATCCAGAAAGGAACTTTAACAAGCTTTAGGATTGTTAGTACTTTGGAGAAAACACATTCCAGACTTTTCAATTATTGCTAGGTCTCTTTATAATCTGTTAAGAAAGGGAGTGAAATGAGACTGGAGCCCAGCCCAGGAGGAAGCATTACAATTATTGATTTTTGAAGCAACAGCCCATCAGGCCCTAGGCCCTATTCACCCAACAGATCCTTTCCAGGTAGAATGGGGTTTTGCTTCTTCAGAGTTGTCTGTACACATATGGCAGAGAGGGCCTGAAGGCCCGACAAGACCTGTTAGTTTTTACTCCCGTAGCTTTAAAGATGCTGAAAAAAGATACACAGTCTGGGAGAAAGGACTGTTTGTTGTTAGCCTGGCTCTTATAGAAGTAGAAAAAATCACAAGACAACAGCCAATTGTATTGAGAGGTCCTTTTAAAGTAATTAAAACAGTTACCTCTGGGACCCCTCCTCCTGAAGGTGTTGCCCAACAGGCCTCTGTGAGAAAATGGTATGCTCAAATAGAACACTACTGTCACATTTTCTCAATCACTGAAGGTGCTGTGAAAAATTTGTCAATACAAGAAACAGAGAACTTGAATAGCAGCCAGGAAAAACCAGCTTCAGTAATCAAGGTAGGCCCTCCCTTCTCCCCTGAGCAGACAGCGAATGCTTGGTTCACTGATGCTTCAGTCAAAAGAGAAGGAAAAGTGTGGAAATATAAAGCTGTAGCCTTACACACTTCCTCCGGTGAACAGATCATTACAGAAGGGGAAGGCAGTGCCCAAATTGGGGAGCTTATAGCTGTTTGGAGTGTTTTTCAAAAGGAAAAACAAAATACTTCCCTTGTTTCTATTTCCACTAATTCTTATGCTGTTTTTAAAGGCTGCACAGAGTGATTGACCTTTTGGCAACAGAATGATTGGGAAGTTAATAGGATTCCAGTGTGGCAGAAAGAAAAATGGCAAGACATTTTACATATTGCAAGTCAGGGAAGTTTTGCCGTGGGGTGGGTAGCCTCTCACCAGACAGATGGGAATCCAGCAGGAGAATGGAATAACAGAGCTGATGAATTAGCAAGATTGAGCCCCATGAAAAGGGAAGAAATTATTGAAGATTGGGAACGGTTGCTGGAGTGGTTACATATAAAAAAACAGCACACAGGTGCAAAAGATTTGTACAAAGAAGCTCATGCTCGAGGTTGGCCTGTTACCAGAGAAATGTGTAAAACTTGTGTATCAGCCTGCGAGCAGTGTTGCAAAAGGCTGGAGAGACATCCTTTAGAGGATGACCCATTACACTTGAGAGGAGGAAAAGGCTTATGGGATGCATGGCAGATAGATTATATTGGTCCCTTTAAGCGATCAGGAGGAAAACATTTTGTGTTAGTGGGAGTTGAAATAATGTCAGGGTTAGTACAGGCCGAGGCCTCCAAAAGGGCTACAGGAGAAAATACTGTTAAAGCATTGCAGATATGGTTTGGGACCTTCCCAAAACCACAAGAAATTCAATCTGATAACGGGCCCCATATTACTGCTAAAGTAGTGCAAGATTGCGCAAAAAGTGAAGGAATAAAATGGGTTTTCCACACCCCTTACTACCCTCAAGCCAACGGAATCGTAGAAAGGACCAATGGTCTCCTGAAACGGCTTCTGAAACCACAGGAAGGAAACTGGGATGGACGGTTGCCTAAAGCCGTTCAAGGTGTAAATGAAAGATGGGGGGTGAATGGGTGCCCAAAAATCAATGCTTTTTGCCCCAAAGCTCCAACCATAATTCCTTCATTAAAAGAACCTGATAATCCTAAGAATACAACTCATTATCCTGGACAACCTGTCTTAGTAGACCTCCCTATGGTAGGAGAGGTACCACTTGTGCTGAAAACTCCTTTGAATAAATTTGCATGGGTAGCATCTGATGCTGTGGGAAAACAACATCAGATAAATACCCGTTGGATTATTCCATCATTTTAACGCCCTGCCACTAGATGGCAGTTTTTACTGTGTTTATAATTGCAGGTGAACTCCGAGGGACACTTCAAATGACATGAAAGCCAGATAACCATGTTAACATTAATAATACTCCTCTACATCGTACCACACTTGCATGGCCAAAGTCCAGCTGAATGGCCATGGACTCAAGCTACCATCAGGTACACCAGTGCTCAAGGATCCTACCCTGGAAATCATCGCCCAAACCTGGCAACCGTAGTGTTGCATGACTCAGAGGTATACCATCAAAACGAGTGAGGCTGGGACCGAAAGGACTGGGTCCGGATGCTAACTGGGACAATTGGAGAAAAATTGAGGTAGGATGCAGAAAGGTAGAAGGATCCTCCCATGAGAAAGCCACCTCCATTGCAGTAACTGGAAACCATTTGGAACCAGACATAACAAGTAGTTTGCACCCCAACATTACAAAATTCCTCTGTTCTACTACAGCTTGGAAATGCAAAAAGCAAACTCCTTTTCTGTTGTGTTGTCGGCAGGATAATGTTGGTAATTACGCCCTAGACCCCAGCACCAACAATGTTGAAATCACCAAGCTTTGTCAGCATGAACCTACCGACTGCTGGTACAATTTTACCTTAACCAAACCAACCTATGTGACATGTAATTGGCAAAATGACCCAACAGATCCATCAGGCTTACAAGGTCTGACTTACAAGTTCAAAATAAATGCTGTAGCAAAACCTATGTTAACTGCAGTAATTATACACCCTGGTATGCAGTTTCCCCTAGTGCTGGATAGCAAAAATAAAGTTTTTCCTCCCTTTACACTAATACAAGGCTCTGATATTGCCATCCGATGTGAGTTAATTGTTGGATCTCTTGTTGAATCCATACACAGTTCTGGTATAGGACCTCATGGCCGTGTTTTACACTGTGAGACTCAAAATCAGAATTGTTGATTGAACCTAACTGATGTGCAATTCTCTCACAAGGTGATATGTGGTGAGAACAGCACTAAATACTGGGGAGAATTTGATGTCAACGTTGTAATGCCTACAACACCCGCTACCCAACCACCGGTTGTGCTGAAGCCAAAGATTTTTGAAATTGGGCCTTACATAATTAAGAAAACTGGACAACAACAAATATTTTTTAATCCCACGTGGTCCCTTAAACAAGTTAAATTATTGATGCAGAACAATGTTTCAGAAATTCAGCCAAAATGTTCACCTTTTTTACAAATTTCGTTTCAGAGGTGGACCACCTGGCTGTGGAAGCGGACTCCTTCCAAAAAACGTATGGCAAGAAACATAACCGGTGTTGTGGGAACAGGATCGGGAATTCTAAATAGCATTGATTGAGAGGTATTAATGAACAAATTGGTTGCCACCACCAGAGACCTGACCAAATTGAAACAACCTCTGCAGTCCTCTTTGACAGCCCTGGGGATGCAACAGTGGTTATTACCAGATTGGGAAAAGGCAAACAAATTGATAATTCATGCTCTTGGTGCTGCTCAAAGCAACGTCTCCCTAGCCCTCAGCTGTTTCCAGACACAGCTTTGGATGCAAACAGTTGTTGCCTCAATTATAAGGGAAGGGGAAGAAGGCATTTTCCCTACTGAAATCTGGACAATAATTTGGGACAATGCTAATGATTTTGAAAGGAAGTTTCAGTCCTGGTGGAATTTGGTAAATTTTACCTACAACCCCAGTACAAATACAGCCACGGCCTTTATGCTGACAATACGCAACGCTTCAGTGCATTTGATATACCCTATCATTGCATTAGGATTGAATCACGATGGAACTATTCTCTATCCTTTCGAGCATAGGGAATGGGCCCGTCAAATTGGTGAGAAATGGCAAACTGTTAATTTGGAATCTTGTGTTGTTTGGGAGCAACAGGGTTTCATTTGCGAAAGCAATGCCATTGTGGCCCAAGACATCTGTTTAGACACAGAGCAAAATATCTGTCATTTTGAAACACATCTTGATGAGACTCCTGCAACAGTACTGGTATACATAGGTAATGGATGTGTGTGTGTAAGAACTGCTTGTAACTTAGTGTTTGTAGAAAATGCAGCAGTGAATTTAAAGAATCATTCAGATTTTTGTGTTTGCAATTTTACCACGATTATGGGCTGTGACTTCTCCTATACTGTCCCAGTTATGTCTCATCACCTTTTGCAATCCAATTTTACATTGCTTCACCAGTTAGCGCCTGCTCCCATTGGGATGAACCTCACTTTGACTAAACAATTGTTGCTTCACCAGGACTTAATTGGAATCTTAGAAAAGATCAAGAAAAATGGACAGAAGACCCTGGTGGCAGTTCATCATGATGTGAAAGAGATACATCGAGTTTTAGAAAGGGTAAAAAGGGATGCTGAACACAGGTGGTGGGATACTCGTTTTGGATGGTCACCTACTGCTACCAGCATCCTAAACAAAGTGTGTCATCCCATTGTTGTGCTTTTGCTTTTGGTTTTGATCGGTTTTGCTTTGTCAGCCATTCTATACATCCTGAATTGGAGAATGGTAAAACGGCTGACACAATTGGCATCAACAGTGGAAGCACATAATCTGATCACTACTCCATCTGCTAAAGATACCCCCAAAGTTGTTGACACCAGACAAATTATAAGAGCAGTAAAAGTTAGGCCTTTTATAGCAAACTGATGAGAATTGTTTGTTTCTTGTTATGATTGGTATTATTGGTTTTAATAATGTTAAGTTTTTGTTTGAAAATGGTTTTAGAAAAACAATTGCTTTAATCAATTTTGTTAAAAATGTTATAATCAATATTGATTTGCTTTAATTTTAATTGTTTGAAAGTTATTTTATTGATTTGTTTTAATTGATTTGTTTTAATTTTTAATTGTTTGAGTTATTTTACCTAATATAATTGTGATTTGTTTGAAAAATTGTTTTAATCAATTTTGTTGTGGTTATTTTGCTTTATTATTTTTGTGTCTATTTCTTTCCTTCTTCCTTTCCTCTTTCCCGTCATATCCCTAATTTTTCTGTCCCTGTTTTCCGGGATATGCTACCAATGACGGGTCCTGAAGACAACGTCACAACATTATGCTGATGGAGTTTCTCGGCGACGCTCATTGGTCACGGGGTGGTGTAAGAGTCCGTTTAAAAGCCTCGTTTGTTCTGCCTAACGACCTTCGCCTGAGGCCTAAGAAGACCCCTCAAACTGCAGTTTAAAGGCGCTGGCCAGGGATGGGAGGAACGCCAAGTGATTGTTCGCAGGTGGTGCTCATTGGACCAGAACTTGTTTCTCATGAGACTGGTTTATGGCTAGTCATGCTGCCCTGAACTGTTTACTCTACAAGGCTCCCACAGGTGTGAGAATAATGAACTGGTCAGAGATGGAGTGCTCTGTGTTTTTTTCACCGACAGGGAGTTTGCTTGGACATGTTTTGAGATTGTTTTCCCCAATGGAACTCGAAGTGCACCTGAAACTCCCCACCTGTTATGGCCAGTTGCCCGACGCCTTGGAAAAGACTATAAAAAACATCCTCAAACAAAGACCCCCGAGATCTCCCTGGACGGCAACGGACATCTATTGGCTGGTTCCACAAGGATTGTCTGCCCGTTTGGTAGCTATAATCCCAAACCCTTTTCTCTCTCTTTTCTCTTTGTCTCTCTCACTGTCCCCCTATCGCATTTTGTTGGCACTGAAAAAAGTGCATTTTTTGCAAAAGTAAACTGGTTTTGTCCCCTGCTGTGTCTTTTGCGCTTTGAGATCCCTAAAAAGAACCTATCGGGACTCCGCATGTAGTGTGGACCCTGACAGGGAGGAGATAAGGGAGGAGATGAGGGAGGAGATAAGGGAGGAGATAAGGAAGATCAGTGCAGCACCAGTGCGAGTCACAGGCCCCAAATCTATATCCCAACGCCCTGCAGCTAGGGAGAGAGGGTACACTCCCCGAGCTGACCTGTGGTTCTTCCTGCAGAGCCATGGGGAAGACATGGGCAAATGGGATGGGAAGCCCACTTCTGTCCTGGCAGCACGGCTGCGTCAGCTCAGGGAGGGAAATGCTAACCGAAGGAACCGCACTAAAATGAAGGTAGCCTCAACCTCCCATGGTAAAGGTGCAGGGTATTACAGAAGGGAGGATGATCTGTCAGATCCTCTGGAAGGAACCTCCACTATGCATGCCCAGGAAAGAAATAATAACCAGGGTTAGAGGGGCCCTGCCTCTAGCCAGGGAGAGGCATGGGATGACAGGATCTATTGGATAGTGTGGGTGTGATGGCCTGGCACATCAAAGCCACAGAAACATAGAGTGTTAGTTGATACTGGTTCACAATGCACCCTGATACCATCAGAACATGTGGGGAAGGAACCTTTTTCCATTGTTGGGGTGACGGAGGGATCACAGGAATACACTTTGCTGGAAGCTGAGATTAGCCTGACAGGGAAGGGGGTGGCAGAAACATCCTATTGTAACTGGCCCAGGGGCACTGCGCATTCTAGGCATAGACTTCCGCAGGAACGGCTACTACAAAGACCCAAAGGGGTTCAGGTAGGCTTTTGGAATAGCTGCTGTAGCGACAGAGAGCATTAAGCAGTTGAACGCCTTGCCTGGACTATCAGAAAACCCATCTGCAGTGGGACTCTTGAAAGTAACAGATCAACAGGTACCAATTGCCACCATGACAGTGCACCGCTGGCAGTACCAGACAAATCGAGATGCTGTGATCCCCATCCACAAGATGATCCGTGAGCTGGAGAGCCAAGGGGTGGTCAGCAAAGCCCACTCACCCTTCAACAGCCCCATCCGGCCTGTGCGCAAATCTGATGGAGAATGGAGATTGACTCTGGGCTACCGTGCATTGAATGAAGTGACTCCACCACTGAGCGCTGCCGTGCTGGACATGCTGGAACTCCAGTACGAGCTGGAGTCCAAGGCAGCAAGGTGGTATGCCACCATTGACATTGCCAATGTGTTTTTCTCCATTCCTCTGGCAGCGGAGTGCAGGCCTCAGTTTGCTTTCACCTAGAGGGGCGTGCAGTACACCTGGAACTGGCTGCCCCGGGGGTGGAAACACAGCCCCACCATCTGCCACGGACTGATCCAAGCTGCACTGGAAAAGGGTGAGGCTCCAGAACATTTGCAGTACATCGATGACATCATTGTGGGGGAGAACACGGCAATGGAGGTATTTTAGAAGGGGGAGAAAGATCATCCAGATTTTGCTGGGAGCCAGTTTTGCCATTAAAAAGAGCAAAGTCAAAGGACCTGCCCGAGAGATCCAGCTCCTGGGAGTGAAGTGGCAAGATGGAGGGCGCCAGGTCCCCAATGAGGTCATCAATAAGATCACTGCAATGTCTCCACCAACAAGCAAGAAGGAAACACAAGTTTTCCTAGGTGCCATAGGCTTTTGGAGAATGCACATCCCTGAGTACAGCCAGATTGTGAGCCCTCTCTACCTGGTCACCCGCAAGAAGAACAATTTCCACTGGGACCCTGAACAGCAGCAAGCCTTCGCCCATATCAAACAGGAGATCGCTCATGCAGTAGCCCTTGGCCCAGTCAGGATGGGACCAGAGGTACAGAATGTGCTCTACTATGCAGCTGCGAACCATGGTCTGTCCTGGAGCCTTTGGCAGAAGGTGCCTGGTGAGACCCGAGGCCGACCCCTGGGATTCTGGAGCAGGAGGTACAAAGGATCGGAAGCCAATTACACTCCCACAGAGAAGGAAATCCTGGCTGCCTATGAAGGAGTTCAAGCTGCCTCAGAGGTGATTGGCACGGAAGCACAGCTTCTCCTGGCACCCGATTGCCAGTGCTGGGATGGATGTTCAAAGGAAAGGTACCCTCTACCCACCACAACCGACGCCACATGGAGCAAGTGGATTGCCCTCATCACGCAGCGCGCCTGTATTGGCAACCCGAATCGCCCTGGGATTTTAGAGATAATTACAAATTGGCCACAAGGTGAAGATTTTGATCTTGCTGATGAAGAGGAGCAGAAGCAAGTGGCCTGGGCTGAAGAAGCCCCACCGTACAACCAACTGCCAGCTCATGAAAAATGCTACGTCCTTTTCACCGACAGTTCCTGCCGCATCGTGGGGATGAACCAGAAGTGGAAAGCAGCCGTATGGAGCCCCACACGACTGGTTGCACAAGCTACCGAAGGAGAAGGTGGATCAAGTCAACTTGCTGAGCTCAAAGCTCTTCATCTGGCCTTGGACATTGCTGAAAGAGAGAAATGGCCAAAGCTCTACCTTTACACTGATTCCTGGATGGTAGTCAAAGCTCTGTGGGGGTGGCTGGAGAAGTGGAAAAAGACTGACTGGCAATGTAAAGTAAAACCAATCTGGGCTGCTGATGAGTGGAAAGACATTGCCACTCGGGTAGAGAATCTACCCGTGAAAGTCCGTCATGTGGATGCTCATGTTCCCAAGAGTCAGGCTAATGAAGAACACTGGCACAACGAGCAGGTAGATCTGGCTGCATAGATAGAGGTCTCAAAGATAGACTTAGATTGGGAACACAAGGGAGAATTTTTCCTGGCTCAATGGGCCCACGATGCCTCAGGTCATCAGGGCAGAGACGCCACCTATAAGTGGGCACGAGACCGTGGGGTGGATTTAACCATGGACAGCATCTCTCAGGTTATCCATGACTGTGACACTTGCACTGCCATCAAGCAGGCCAAGCGGGTAAAGCCCCTCTGGTATGGGGGGTGATGGTCCAAGTACAAGTATGGAGAGGCCTGGCAGATTGACTACATCAAACATCCTCAGACCCATCAGGGCAAGTGCTACGTGCTGACCATGGTGGAAGCCACCACCGGGTGGCTGGAGACCTACCCTGTGCCCCACGCCTCTACTCGAAACACCATCCTGGGCCTTGAGAAACAAGTCCTCTGGAGGCATGGCACCCCTGAGAGAATTGAGTCAGAAAATGGCACTCATTTCAAAAATAGCCTTATAAGCACCTGGGCTAGAGAACACAGCATTGAGTGGGTGTACCATATTCCCTACCATGCACCAGCGGCTGGGAAAGTCGAACGGTGCAATGGTCTGCTTAAAACCACCTTAAAGGCACTTGGTGGGGGGACTTCCAAGAACTGGGAGATCAATCTACCAAAGGCCACATGGTTAGTGAATACCCGAGGTTCCACTAACCAAGCAGGCCCTGCCCAATCTGAGCCCTTGGGAACACCAGATGGAGATAAGGTCCCAGTGGTACACCTGAGAGGCATCTTAGGAAAAACTGTTTGGGTGAACTCTGCCTCCAGCAAAGACAATCCTGTTCGTGGGGTGGTTTTTGCTCAAGGACCAGGTTGCACTTGGTATGTGATGCAAAAGGATGGAGAGACCCGATGCATACCCCAAGGAGACCTTGTTCTAGGGTGAGCTATCTATGATACTGTGCCTGTAACTGCATGTATGTATATGATTTAAAAGTTTTAATTTGCTGTAGCATGTTGGCATGGGAAAAATTCGAGGTGGATAATGTTGTGGGTTAAATGTCTTTCTATTACTGTGTCAATTTAAAGAATTTTTCCCATTATCATGCCAAAGGAGCTGGCCGGGTTACACCCAAGACTTTTGATGACTCTGGACAAAGGGTGTACGTGGGAGCTGGGCTGGCGGAGGGGCTCTTGCGCTTCCGGAGGGGACTCGTGTTTCCGGAGAGCTCAGAGGAGGACGCCCCGTCTGCAGCTACACGGCCGAACACAGGGAGAGCCAGACCCTCTGCGATCACCTCCCTGCATCTGCCCTGCTGCAGCCTCCTGCCTCTGCGGACGCAGCTGATCACCCGGACACAACAGTGAGCTAGGAGCTGCCCGCTCCAGCCGCTTTCAGCCAAGAACAGCGTGGCCGCTGCCGCGCTCCGGCCTCTCTGCAGCCGCCGGGCTTTGTTTGTCTGGAGCACTGGGACCGAGTGCAAAGAGAGTGTGCCCACAGCTAAAGAAAGGACTGGAACCGAGTTATCTGTTCTGTGTTGTTGTCAGTTTTAACAACTGCTGTTGTTTCTGTTTGTAAGGTTAGATATATTAGTAAAGGAGCTGTTATTCCTATCCCCTTATCTCTGTCTCAGAGTATTGAATTCAAACATTTATAATACTTGGGGGTGGGGACTGGATTAAAGCCTCTACTTCAAAGGAAAACTTCTGCCTTTATTGGCAGACACCTGTCCTTCAAACCAGGACAGGGGCCATGTTTGGTTTTTAAGTGCAGATATTAAGAGTTTTTCTGGCCATTTTTGGGCAATTTCTGTGGGATTTTTGTGTCCTTTAGTGTGCATTTTTAAGCATTTTCCTGAGTTGTTAAGCCTGAATTTTTCCTGGATTTTTCCTGATGTTTTTCCCCATAATGCCTGTAATTTTGACTGGTTTGGGAGGTTTCAGTGCCAATTTCAGGGCTATTTCTGGCCATTTTCGTTTTGATTTTTTGGGTATTTTTGCGTCTCTTAGTGCGAATTTGTTAGGCTGAATTTCCTCTGGATTTTTCCTGATGCTTTGCCCAGCAATCCTCATGATTTTCATAGATTTTAGGTGTTTTTGTACAAATTCCAGCAGTTTTTGGTCCATTTTTTGCGCCATCTTAGGGTGTTTTGAGCCATTTTAAGTCGCATTTCCTTTGGAAATTTGCCCACTCGTTTTTCCAGTTTTTTCCTTGGAAATCCCTGGACTCTCACTGGGTTTTGGGGCAGATATTAGGAGTTTTTCTCGCCATTTTTGGTGCAATTTCTTGTGGTATTTTGTGTTTCTCTGGGCGCATTTTAAATGATTTTTCCTGTTTTTAAGGCAGAGTTTTTCCTGGGTTTTTTCAGATGTTTTTCCCAATAACGCCTGGAATTTTGACAGCTTTGGGGCGTTCCAATGCAACTTTTGAGAATTTTCAGGTCATTTTCAGTTGGATTCTTAGGGGATTTTTCCTTCCTTAGTGCGAATTTTCAGGGACTTTTCTGGCTTGTTAGTCTCAATTTTTCCTGGATTTTTCCTGATGCTTGTCCCAGCAGTCCTTGGAATTTTGGCAGAGTTGAGGTGTTTTAGTATATATTTCAAAAGATTTGGGCCATTGTTCGTGTGATTTTCAGGCTTTTTGGGCCGTTTTAAGTCTCATTTCCTCCAGATATTTTCCTCACTCACTTCCCCACATTTTTCCTCAGAAAATCCTGGAAACTCACTGGATTTTGGGTCCAAGTTTGGGTTTTTAGAGTAGGCGTTAGGAATTTTTCTGGATATTTTTTGTGCAATTTTTGAGGGATTTTTGTGTTTCTTAGAGCCAATTCGTTAGGTTGAAATTTACCTGGATTTTTCCTGATGCTTTTCCCATCATTCCTTGGAATTTTGGCAGAGTTGAGGTTCTTTAGTAGTTATTTCAGGTGTTTTTGGGCCATTATTCGTGTGGTTTTCAGGCTTTTTGGGCCTTTTTAAGTCGCATTTCCTCCAGATATTTTGCCTTCTCACTTCCCCAGTTTTTTCCTCAGAAAATCCTGGAATCTCACTGGATTTTGGGGCCATGTTGTGTTTTTTAGTGGAGATGTTAGGAGTTTTTCTGGTCTTTTTTTGTGCAATTTCTGGGGTATTTTTGTGTTTCTTACAGCGAATTCAGTAGGCTGAATTTCCCCTGGATTTTTCCTGTTGCTTTTCCCAGCAATCTTTTGGATTTTGGCAAAGTTGAGGTTTTTGTACAAATTTCAGGAGGTTTTTTGCCATTTTTTTTTTGTTATTTTAGGGGGTTTTGGCCATTTTAAGTCGCATATCCTCTAGAAATTTTCCCACTCGTTTTTCCAGTTTTTCCTTGGTGTCCTGGGTTGGTGTTATGTCTACTCCTCTCCCTGCCCCTCTTCGCTGTCTGCATGGAGCTGCCTGCCGTCGTGTCCATTCCTCCCCGCCCTGGCTGGCCCCGGCCTGCTGCTGCTGCTGCTGCTGCTGCTGCTGCTGCTGGCTTGCTTGTCTGCTTGGCTTGCCCGGGCCGCTGCCGCTGCTGCTTTTGCTGCCCGCTGCTTACTGCCCCTGCTGCTTGCTTCCCCGGCTGCTTATTTTTCCCCTCCCTTCTTCTCCTCATCTCGAAGATCTGTACCGGTGCCGGACGGGGACCTGAACATCAAAGACAGCCTCTGGAGTCTGCCAAAGAAGCTTTTAGCCCTTCCCAGCAGTGACTGTCTGAGCTCGTCCATCCTCACTCACTTTGGTGAAAACGTTTTGTGTCATCTGGGGACCATTCCTTCCTGGTTCTGGGAAGTGTTTTTCTTTTGTTGTTAATAAATAGGTTTTTTCCACTTTTCCCCCTGAGTAAAATTCTTTCCGAGCCCGGTGCGGGGAGGAATTGTGAGGGGGGTTTATTCTCTGGCGGGCTCCTTTGGAGGTTTTCCCCCCAATTTTGTCCTAAACTTGGACACTTGGAAATCCCTGGACTCTCACTGGGTTTTGGGGCAGATATTAGGAGTTTTTCTGGCCATTTTTGGTGCAATTTCTGGGGATTTTGTGTCACTTAGTGCAAATTTTTAGGCATTTTCCTGGGTTCTTAAAGCTGAACTTTTCCTAGATTTTTCCTGATGTTTTTCCCAATAAAGACCGGAATTTTGACAGCTTTGGGGTGTTCCAATGCAACTTTTGGGAATTTTTGGGTCATTTTCAGTTTGATTCTTAGGGGATTTTTCCTTCCTAAGTGCGAATTTTCAGGGACTTTTCTGGTTTGTTAGGCTGAATTTTTCCTGGATTTTTCCTGATGCTTTTCCCAGCAATCCTTGGAATTTTTAATTAATAATAAAGATTAAGCACCTAGTGTTGACTGAGAAACAGTTCTCATGCTCTGTGACAGGATTTCTTTTCTTTTATTGTCCAATGGACTGCTGTTCCATTTGAGAATTGAGAACCACACTATAAAATGTGATTCGCTCTTTCAATAAATCACTTCTTTAGCCACCAGCTGAAGAAGTCTGTCGTTATTTTGCGTGACTCCTAGCTTGCATAGCGACAAAGAGCAACTGGAGAGGACCAGACAGGGAACACAGAGGAAGGAATTTCTCTCTCAGGGAAGGGCAGTGGTGCAACACGTCCCCCAGAAGGAGTCTGGAGCAGCCCAAGGCTTCGTGTGGCCAGGCAGAGGCAGGCAGGATGCAGAGCTGTCAGCAAAGGAAGGGGCCAGCGAGGTGGGGCAGCCAGGGGATGACGACAGCCTGCAGGGACAGATGCGCAGGGTATGGACACCGTAGGACAGCCTGAGCTGCACAGGGCACAGGGATGGGCAGCAGCTGACAGGCCCTGCCAGAGCCAACTCCTGCAGCCCTTGGGCCATGGCTGCTGGCCCTGGGCCAGAGGCCAGCAGGGGACAAGTGAGCCTTGCTCTGCTGGGACCTCATTGCCTACTTGTCCTTGCTCAGCAGCCTGGCAGGGGCCACCCCATGGCCTGCCCTTGGCATTGCACATCCCCAGAGCCCAGTGCCCCTGGGAAGAGCCCTGAGCAATGAGGGAGGGACAAGATCTGCCTTGCCAGGGGCTGAGGCTCAGCCCTCGGCCCTTTGCATTCCTGAAACACATCCAGGTTTGCTCAGCATCAGAGACACCTTTCCCTTGTTTGTCCCACCTGTCATCAGTGCCACCAGTGTTCTGCTCTAACTGGAATCTGAGTGTTCAAATTCAAATTGCAAGAAATTCTCAGAACATTGAGTGTGTTAGTCAAAGCTTAAAATTAAAAACAGTTGAGATACCTTTAGCTTTAGAATTCAAGATACAGCAAAAATAAAGGGAGTTAGAAATGTAACAGGAAGATTTAGAGTGCAACAATGTAAGTTTGTGTGCTGTGATAAAATTCACTAAGAAAATTTTCACTGTATTATGAGTCAATACGATGAAATATCTTAGTATTGAATTAGAAACACAAATACCTCTGTTGACAGTGCTTTATTGGTTAATAAATTCTTAAAAGACCTTGTAACCATAAGTCTTGTGACTTCTAAGCCATGCGGTGAACATCTCTAAGACAAACTTATTCTTTCTGCCTGGATAGAAAATAAAAAAATAAACCAAACTTTCTAAAGCAACTTAGAAGTCTCATATCTCTGCTTCATTCAGAAAAAGAAAAAATACCAGCCAAAAAAGTAACATAAAAACAATAATCCCACTCTTTAAAAATATATAATAAAAACAGTAAACCCACGCTTTAAAAATATACTGTAAAAACAATAAACCCGCACCTGGGGACACTTTCTCAGTCACGTTGATCCATTAGAACTTCAGGAAACTTTGGACTTTGAATTTGACTTTGAATTCTTGAGAGGGTTCTTCTCCTCATTTACTTTTTTTTTCCCTTCCTGACATAATTGTCATCAATTTTGTGCTCTAATTCAACCCTTGGGAAACGTTCTCCCTCATGTTTATCAGTGGGACTCACTAAAAGTAGGAGAAACTTTGGAGTTTGCATCTGACTCTGAGTTCTTGAGAGGTTTTTTCAGCTCCCTGTGAGGTACTGATGTTCAGGGACAGCTCCAACCCCCGAGAGGGTCATTAAAGTCCTTGTGCTGTGTCTGTGCTGTTGAGCTGGGTCTGGCTTCTGGCAAAGGAAGCACTGCAGAGAGAGAGCCAATATTTCCAAAATATTATTTGGAGCTCCTTGCGAGCATCAAGTGCACCATGGGGCTCATTGGGATCAAGCAAGCCCTGAAAAACCATGGCTCTGCCTTGATTTCCATCTGGTCCAGTGCAGTTCATTACAAGAGTTTCAAATTCAGTTATGGAGAAATATTTCAAAGAGCTTCTAAGAGACATCCATTCCTATTATAAAGGATGTATTTTATTGCTGTTCTCTTTAGAGCAGAGGCGATTGCAGCATTCAGTGACTGATATTGATCCAGAGTCTCTCCTCAGGAGGTCTGGCCTGCTCAGAGATGCTGTGCCTTGAGGTCTGACCCAATGTGTTCGACCTTGCTCCTCACTCCCCAGCCACATCACCACATCCTATCTATCCTCAATCCCCTGGGACCTGCTTTGTTTGGAGAACTGGCTACACTCTGGAAAAAGAGATGTTTCTCCTTTCTTTTCTTCTTTTTTTTTTTTTTTTTTTTTTTTTAGTTTTTAAAGCAATTTGAAATTCCTAACTTTCCCCACTGAAAACAGACACACTCGTCAGGCTTGTGCCAGCCCAAGATGCCACCAAAACCATTGCAGAGCTGCCCTGGGCTGGCTTTGAGGGTAGATCATCATCCCAACCTGCACTGGGCCACTGCCAGGGCTGTGGCCATGGACACTGCATTGCCCCCACTGCTGGGTTTGGGTGCCACAGCAACTGTGAGAAGTTCAAGTTTCCTTGGAAACACTGGGGAGGACTGGGACATACTGGGAAGACTGGAAAAGCTATGGGAGACACTGGGACATACTGGGAGTGATACTGGGGAGGACTGTGACAACCTGGGAACATGGGGACGGCTGAGGGGGAATTTGGGTGGACTGGGATGGACTGTGGGGGTACACAGAGACACAGTGAGATATACTGGGCCATACTGGGGCAAAGTGGGGATACTGTGAGTGAAACTGGGGGATACTGTGAGTGAAACTGGGGGATACTGGGACAAACTGGGGACACTGGGAACGTTGTAGGGAAACCTGGAAGACACTAGTGCATAATGTGAATGACACTGGGGGACCTGGAAGGGATTGGGCATGAACTAAGGCACACTGGGAGGGACTGGGGTGTACTGGTAGGGCCTGGAAGGGCCCTGTAGAGACTGGGGAGATGGACCTGAGTAAATGCAAATGTCATCAGACCCTGGGGCCAGCAAGGGCTGGGGGACACAAGAGAAACCATTCAGGTTTGTCGTGGCCTCTGAAGTAAGCCAGAAAGTTTGTTCCCATGAGCTGTGAGTTTCCTGTCCCACTGCAGATGTTGTTGCTCAGAGCCAGGGCTGCCTGGCAGCCACTCCTAAACTACCCCAAGGATTTCATTGGCTTCACATTTGCTTTCTTTCCTCTTTTTTTGCTCCAGAATTCTTTCTCTTGTCCATCTCTGTCCCCTTCCCTGCAAACAGCCCATCTCTGTTTGTCCTTTCTTTTCTGGCCTCACTCCCCATTTCAGTTCCTGAGCTGGCACTATGGGAACGTCCCATGGGGAGCAGGATCATCCTACAAGTGCTTCAGGAATTGTCTGCAGGCTCCTGAGGTGCCTCATGATGCTCCCTTGCCAGAGGCACCACAGGCCAGGAGTGCACATCTGGGCTGGTGTGTCTGGGTGTGGGGCTCTGTTGGGGGTTGAGTGTTTTTCTATTACTGCATCAATTTAAAGAATTTTTCCCATTATCATGCTAATGGAGCTGGCTGGGTTGCACTCAGAACCTTTGAGGACTCTGGACAAAAGGGGTAGGTGGGAGCTGGGCTGGCGGAAGGGCTCTCTTGCTTCTGGGGGGGGAACTTGTGTTTCCAGCGAGCTCAGAGGAGGACGCCCCTGTCTGCAGCCACGTGGCTGAATGCAGGAGAGCCAGACCCTCTGCGATCACCTGCCCTGCATCTGCCCCGCTACAGCCTCCTGCATCTGCGGACACAGCTGACCACCAGAACCCAAACGGTGAGTGAGGAGCTGCCCTCTCCAGCCGCTCCCACCTGAGATTGGCGTGGCCGCTGTCGCCCCTTCTTGCCTCTGCTCCCTCCTCCCTGCAGCTGCTGGGCTTTGTTCCATCTGCAGCATCGGGACCAAGTGCAGAGAGAGTGTGCCCACAGCTAAAGAAAGGACTGGAACCGAGTTATCTGTTCTGTGTTGTTGGGAATTTTAGCATCTTCTATGGTTTCTGTTTTTACGGATAGATATATTAGTAAAGGAGCTGTTATTCCTACCCCCTTATCTCTGCCTCAGAGTCTTGGATTCAAACATTTATAATACTTGGGGGGGGGAGTGGAATTAGGGTCTCTACTTCAAAGGAAAACTTCTGCCTTTATTGGCAGACACCTGTCTTTCAAACCAGAACAGATTTTGGCACCCAACGTGGGGCAGAGGGCACTGAGCAGAGAGTTAAGACAGGAGTAACAGCTCTCTTAACTGGCAACATGCTGTCAGGTTTAATCTGGTTTGGGCTCCATGTGGCCACAGATATCTCTCTCCCATTGGTTCCATGAGATTCTGTTACATCACAATGGTCTCCTGGGTTCCAGAGTCCCCACTGTGTTTACAACTGACACTTGATTCCCCAAGATTCCATGGCGTCACTGTGCTCTCCCGTGATTCACAAGGCTGTGCTGTGTCACAATGGACACTTGCTTCCTCCAAGGCTGGACATGTCCCAGTGGGCACCGGGTTTCCAGCAGGCCACGCTTTGTCAAAATGGTGCCTTGGTTCCATGAGAATCCATTGTGTCACAGTGGTCTCTTCTGAGTGCCATAAGGATGTCCTTTGTCACAGTGGTGCCTGCCTTGCATGAGCCTTGGCCATGTCCCAGTGACACATGGGTTCCATGATGCCCTGCCGTGTCACAATGGACACTTGCTTCCATTGAGATTCCATTGTGACACAATGCTCTCCCAGATTCCATGAGGCCTTGTTCTGCCACATTGGTGTCTTGGTTCTACTAGGTCTGTCAGTATTTCTGTGGCCCTTGTGTTCCATGTGGCCCCTCTCTGTCAGAGCTGACCCTTGGTTCCATTGCGTTACAATGCTCCCTATGTTTCCATGACCTGCCCTGTGTCTCAATGGACACTGCATTCCACAAGAGCTGGCAATGTCCCAGTGGCACCTGTCTCCTATTCGGCCCCACTTTGTCAATATAAAGCCTTGTTTCCATGAGATTCCACTGTGTCACAATGTTCTACTTAGTTTCCTGAGAACCTGATGTGCTCACAATTGACTCTTGGTTCCTTGAGATTCAATTGCATCAGAGTGGTCTCCTTGGTCTCATAAAAGCCAGGTTTGTCACAACAGATCCAGGATATTCCATTGCAACACAATGGTCTCCAGCATTCCATAAGGCTGCACTGTCAAAGAGTGGACCCTTGGTTCCATGAGATCCATTGGGTAACAATGTTCTCCTGTGTTCCATTAGGCCCAGCTCTGGCACAATGGACACTTGCTTGCATGAGCCTCAGAAATGTCTCACTGGCAATTGGGTTCTACCAGGCCCCTCTGTCTTGAAAACTTACCTGTTGTTCCAGGACATTCCATTGCCTCACAATGGTCTCCTTGGTCCCATGTAGCCCCTCTGTGTCACAATGCAGCCATGGTTTCTTGACAATTCTGTTATAAATGAGTTAATGTTCTGGGATGGAGTTATAAGTTATTAATTATTATAATGAAGTTATGAACTGTTAATGAATTGTTATGAAGTTATGGATTGTTAATGAATGGTTATGTAAGAATTTTTAATGGATTGTTATAAGCAAGTTATGAGATAGTAGGTTGTCAAGTTTGTGGTGCTGAAGTGTGGGTGTGTGGCCACTGGGGGGAGGGCTAATGGGTGTTCGGTTGGTTGGGTTTAGGGAACTTTCTGGAATATTACCTCATGGGGTGAGGACAGCAATTTGAACTATGATTAGACGATGAGCTAGCCTATAAGAGCAGAGTACTCTGAAATGATTGGTCAAGATTGTACCCTCGTATGAACCAACCAGCGATTAGGAAAAGGACCAATCAGAGCAAGGATCAACAACGCACCAATCTGCAAGAAGCCAAGATTATAAAGATTGCCCAGGTGCTCAGCACCTGGTCTTCCGCGGGAAACTTGGGTCCAAAGGAGCACCCAGTGTGTCACACTGCTAATTAATTTTCTGGTTTGTCGCGTGGGGCTCGGGCTTATCTCGAGTCTCTGTTCTCAACAGTTAATTAATAAATGAGTTAACATGCAGAAGGTGCAAGCCTCGTTTATTACAACTCCATTGCATCACAATGATCTCCTCTGCTCCACTAGGACCAGTTGTGTCATAATGGACACTTGGTTCCATGAGCAGTGGCAATGTTCCAGTGGCACCTGTGTTCCATGACACCCTGCTCTGTAACACCTGACAGTTTGTTCCATGAGATTCCATGGAGTGACAATGGTCACATGGGTTCCATAAGGCCCTGCTGTTTTGACAATTGACATTTGGCTCCATCAGATTCCATTGTCCCACAATGTTCTCCTGGGTTTCAAGAGACCCCACTGTGTCACAATGTCCCTTGCTTCCACGAGCCATGGCACGGTCCCACTTGTCCCTGGGTTCCATGAGGCCGTGCTGTGTTCACAATTGACACTTGCTTCCATGAGATTCCATTGCATCACAATGGTCCCCATGTTTCCATGAGGCTGTGCTGTGTCACAATGGACACTGGATTCCACAAGAGCTGGCAATGTCCCAGGGGCACCAGTGTCTTATGAGGCCCCAGTTGGTCAAAGTAGACTCTTGGATCTGTGAGATTCCAGGTTGTCCCAATGGTCTGCTCAGTTCCATGAGGCTGTGCTGTGTCATAATGGGCACCGAATTCCACTTGCCCTGGCAATGTCCCAGTGGCACCTGGCTTCCATAAGGCCCCACTGTATTTGCAGCTGACACTTGGTTCCCCCAGGCTGCCTTGTGTCACAATGCTCTCCTGGGAGCCCTGAGGCCCTGTTGTGTCACAATGGACACTTGCTTCCAGGAGATTCCATTGCGTCATAGTGCTCTCCTGGGTGCCATGAGGTCTTGCTGTGCAATAATGGAGCCTTGTTTCCACTAGGCCTGGCACTGTCCCAGTAGCACCTGTGTGCCATGAGGTCCCGCTTGGTCAAAGTCGAACCTTGTGATGATGTTGGTAAGGGTCTGTAGTGACGCAGAGTCCCCAGGCAGGTACAAAGGAGAGACGCTGTATTGTAAAACCAGGCATTTTTAGCAGTTAGTGAATTATCAGTTACAGTGTTTTAAAGCATAACAAACATAATTCAACCAACCACCTGTCCAAGTTTAGGACAAATTTGGAGAAAGACCTCCAAAGGAGCTCCCCCAGAGAGTAAACACCCCCACAATTCCTTCCTTCACCAGGCTCGGAAAGAATTCTTCTCAGGGGAAAGTGGAAAAAAATTATTTATTAACAAACACAAGAGAAACACTTCCCACTACAGACCCGATGACAAAAAAAAAGTTTTCACTAAGAAAGAGAGAGAGCAAAGGTAGATGAACTCAGATGGTCTCCGCTGGGAAGGGCGAAAGCTTCTTTGGCAGGCTTCCAGAAGGCAGTCTCTGATGTTCAGATCCCCCCATCTGGAGCCGGTGCTGATCTTTGGGACAAGGGGAAGAAGGGAGAGAAAAAAAGGCATCTGGGCCGGCAGCCGGGGAGCAAGCAGCAGAGCCAGCGGGGCAGCGGCAAAGCCAGCAGGGCAGCGGCAAGCCAGGGCAGCAGGAGCTGGGGACAGCAGAAGCGGCAGCGGCAAGCCCAGCAGCCAAGCAACCGCAGCCCAGGGGCCCGCCAGGGCGGGGGAGGAACGGCCACGGCGGCAGGCAGCTCCATGCAGACAGCGAGGGGGGGCAGGGAGAGGAGTAGACATAATACTAACCCGAGACATTCCACCTCTTATCCCACATCGTGAACATTGACACACGATTGAGATATATACACCCACAATACAATGTAAAAGCTTTCATCTACTTGCTCAAACCTTCAACACTTACACGTTTCCTCTCATTTTACTTACTCAGGCCTTCAACACTTACGTTATTCCTTCTGTCTCACCCCACAATCAGATCTCCCTGAGGTACACATCGTGTTGTTCCATCTTTCTGCATTACCCACCACGTACATCCTGGTCCGTGAGCAAAGACAATCCCACGAATGAGTTTGCCTGTACTCGAGGCAGGATTAACCCATACTGTCTTTCCTAACAAACCTTTAACTTGGGCCACTGGGACTTTATCTCCATCCACTATATAAAGGCACTCAGACTGGGCGGGACCTGCTTGGTTGATGGAACCTCTGGTGTTAACTAACCAAGTAGCCTTTGCTAGATGTTGTTCCCAGTTTTTAAAAGACCCTCCACCCAATGCTTTCAAGGTGGTCTTCAACAATCCATTGTACCTCTCCACTTTACCTGCAGCTGGTGCATGGTAAGGGATGTGGTACACCCACTCAATACCGTGTTTCCTAGCCCAGGTGTTGACGAGGTTATTTTTAAAATGAGCCCCATTGTCTTACTCGATCCTCTCAGAGGTACCGTGCCTCCAAAGGACCTGCTTTTCCAAGCCCAGGATGGTGTTGCGGGCAGTAGCATGGGACACAGGGTAGGTCTCCAACCAGCCGGTGGTGGCTTCCACCATGGTCAGCACGTAGCGCTTGCCTTGGCGGGTTTGAGGCAGTGTGATATAATCTATCTGCCAGGCCTCCCGTACTTGTACTCAGACCACCGCCCACCATACCAGAGGGGCTTCACCCGCTTGGCCTGCTTGATGGCAGCGCAAGTGTCACAATTATGAATAACTTGTGTAAAGCTGTCCATGGTAAGATCCACCCTCAGTCTTGTGCCCACTTATAGGTGGCATCCCTACCCTGATGGCCTGAGGCATCATGGGCCCATCGAGCCAGGAACAACTCTCCCTTGTCTTCCCAATCCAAATCTATTTCCAACCCCCTATCTTTGCAGCCTGATCTACTTGCTGGTAATTTTGCTGCTCTTCATTAGCTTTACTTCTGGGGATATGGGCGTCTACATGCTGAACTTGCACAAGTAATTTCTCTAGTCGAGTAGCAATGCCTTTCCATTCTTCAGCAGCCCAAATTGGTTTTCCTCTGTGCAGCCAGTACGCCTCTTTCCATTTCTTCAACCATCCCCACAGAGCATTGGCCACCATCCAGGAATCAATGTACAAATAGAGTTTCGGCCATTTCTCTCTTTCTGCGATGTCTAGGGCCAGTTGAATAGCTTTAAGTTCAGCACGCTGACTTGATCCGCCCTCTCCTTCAGTGGCCTCTGCGACCCGTCGTTTCAGGCTCCATACAGGTGCTTTCCACCTCCAATTCATCCCTACGATACGACATGAACCGTTGGTGAATAAAACATAACATGCTTCCTCTGCTGGTAGCTGGTTGTACAGTGGAGCTTCTTCAGCCCGGGTCACTGGTTCTTGTTCCTCATCCATGACACTGCAACTTTCACCTTCTGGTCAGTTTGTAATTATTTCCAGAATCCCAGGACGATTTAGTTTTCCAATCCGGGCGCACTGAGTGATAAGGGCAATCCACTTGCTCCATGTGGCACTGGTGGTATGGTGAGTGGAGGGAACCTTTCCGCTGAACATCCACCCCAGCACTGGTAGTCGAGGTGCCAAGAGTTGTGCTTCTGTACCGATCACTTCTGAAGCAGCTTGGACTCCCTCATAGGCGGCCAAGATTTCCTTCTCCGTTGGGGTATAATTACCTTCAGATCCTCTGTAACTCCTACTCCAAAATCCCAGGGGTCGACCTTGGGTCTCACTTAGGCACCTTCTGCCACAGACTCCAGGACAGACCATGGTTCCGGGCTGCAGAGTAGAGCACATTCTTTACTTCTGGTCCTGACCTGACTGGGCCAAGGGCTACTGCATGAGCAAGCTCCTGTTTGATCTGGGCAAAGGCTTGTTGTTGCTCAGGGCCCCAGTGGAAATCGTTCTTCTTGCGAGTAACCTGGTAGAGAGGACTCACAGTCTGGCTGTATTCAGGAATGTGCATTCTCCAAAAGCCTATGGCACCTAGGAAAGCTTGTGTCTCCTTCTTGTTGGTAGGTGGGGACATAGCTGTAATCTTGTTAATAACATCAGTACGAATCTGACGTCGTCCATCTTGCCACTTCACTCCCAGGAACTGGATCTCCCGAGCAGGTCCCTAAACTTTACTCTTTTTAATGATGAAACCGGCTTCCAGGAGGATTTGGATAATTTTTTCTCCTTTTTCAAACACTTCCGCTGCTGTGTTCCCCCATACAATGATGTCATCAATATATTGTAGATGATCTGGAGCCTCACCCTTTTCCAGTGCAGCCTGGATCAGTCCATGACAGATGGTGAGACTGTGCTTCCACCCCTGGGGCAGTCGGTTCCAGGTATACTGCACACACCTCCAGGTGAAAGCAAACTGAGGCCTGCACTCTGCTGCCAAAGGAATGGAGAAAAACGCATTGGCAATATCAATAATGGCGTACCACGTTGCTGCCTTGGACTCCAACTCATATTGCAGCTCCAGCATGTCCGGCGCGGCAGCGCTCAGTGGTGGAGTCACTTCATTCAATGCACGATAGTCCACAGTCAATCTCCATTCTCCATCAGATTTGCACACAGGCCAGATGGGGCTGTTGAAGGGTGAGTGGGTTTTGCTGACCACCTTTTGGCTCTCCAGCTCACGGATCATCTTGTGGATGGGAATCACAGCATCTCGAGTTGTCCTATATTGACGACGATGCACTGTTGATGTGGCAATTGGTACCCGTTACTCTTCTACCTTCAGAAGTCCTACTGTAATTGGATTCTCGGACAGTCCAGGCAGGGTGTTTAATTGCCGGATGTGCTCTGCCATCACAGCTGCTATTCCAAATGCCCACCTGAGTCCTTTTGGGTCCTTAAAGTACCCGCTTTGAAGGTAATCTATGCCCAAAATAAATGGGGCCTCTGGACCAGTCACAATAAGATGTTTCTTCCATTCCTTTCCAGTTAAACTCACTTCAGCTTCCACCAAAATTAAAGTCCTGTATCCACCTGTGATGCCAGCAATAGAGACAGATTCTGCCCCACGTATCCTGCTGGAAATACATGGTGCACCAGTGTCGACTAAGGCTTTATACTTTGGGGGTTCAATTTTGCCAGGCCACTGAATCCACAGTCCAAAACACGATTCTCTCGCCTCACCCTGGCTAGAGGCAGGGCCTCCCTAAGCCTGTTTATCCTTTTGCTTCAAGTGGATCGAACATGTCGTATCCTCATACTTGGCATTGTGGTTCCGGGGCGACTGGAGCTGCTCTCTTTGGTGGAACTTCTCTTCAGTCTTGTCTTCCTTCAAATCACACCGTTGTGCCAGAGCAGCCGTAGACTTCCATCCCACCTCTTCATGTTTCTCCACAATCACACAAGAAAACCACAACTCAGCACATGGGGTGTACCTCTCCCCATCAGGGAAACGTCTGTGTTGGATGCCAGGACGTCTAATTTGCACAGCTGAGATTTGGAGGAGGTCCTCCTTAATCTCCTCCCTGAGCCTCTTATGATTTTCCTCTATCTTGTCCTCTAAGTTCTGCAAGCGTGTTTCCACAGCTGCGATTCTGGCATGGGCTGGGCCATGTACTGCATCTGCGTATGCCCGGAGCTTCTTGGCCATATCAAGAACTGTCTCGTATACCTCTTCCCGCTTCATTATTGCTAAAGCAGAGGCGTATTCAGGTGGCCCAAGTCGCACAAGCTTCCTCCACATTACTGGTGTGCATGGTACCAGGTCTGGATTCTTAGTTGTCATATCATCTGAAAAAATAATCTCTGCCACTGCCATTTCCCTTAGGCGTTGGATCCCTTGCTCTATGGTTTTCTATCTGGTCTGCTGCATATACAAGTCATCCGCACACAGATATCTTTGTGCCACGCTATCCAGGACCCGTGCCAGAGGCTTTGGGGGTTAGCCCCCCTCATCACGCCTTGGTCGATGACAGGATCGTGGGACAGAGACCCCAAATGCTTCGCCTCAGTGCCGTCCAGAACTGTAGCCTCACCTGCAGCATCCCAGAGATGAACCAACCAGCTGATTATAGATTCATCAGGTCGCCGGATGTAATCCTTTCTTAGACCACGAAGATCTTTTAGGGAAAGGAACTCATTATTGGTTTCTGATCTCACACCAGTTGTTTTGACTTTTGATTTTATATCAGGACGCGTTGAAGATCCTTCTCTTGCATCCTCATCATCATCATCCACTGGCCGATCGGTCTTCTTTGTGCACTTTCCACTCCTTATACTAGTAGCCACAGCCATTGGTTGAGGCTTATTGCCTAATTTCGCCCCTGTCCTCGAGCCTGGGGTGTTAACTACAGCCTGAGTCACTGGAATGGTAACTAATTTATCTCCCTGTTCCCTGTCTTCTGTCTGTGATCCTACACTATCTAACAGGGTACGATAAGCATATGCCAGAGCCCAGGTCACTGCAGTAATCTTTTTTTCCTTAGAATTATCCTGACACTTCTCTTTTAAGTATCTTGCAACCTCAATTGGGTCCTGAATCTGTTCAGGTGGGAATTCCCAGATTATGGGGTCAGAAAATTCCTTTAAAATCTGGCCCATGTTCTCCCATTTGCCATTCCACTCAAAATTCCTCCTGCTTAGCTTGACTCCTAAATCAGGAGTCTCCCCAGCCCCTTTAGAAATCTCGGCCTTTATTCTATATAAACTGGAGACGGTGTAGCAAAAACTTACTAAATTGAATGCCAGAAAGATGGTTTCCTTAATATTCAGGGAGATCTTAACGTTTTCTAATAAAGATGTAAATGATTCAGAGGAGAGGAAAGGAAATAAAGGCAAGAAATCTTCTTTGCCTGCTTCTCCTCTAATAAACAACACAAACCATTAATTATACATCCCTGAGGCAGATTCTAACATTCTTATAAACCTCCTGCAAACCATTACCACCAAGCCTAGCCCGATGAGTATTTTTGTTAATACCCCTTTAATACAAAAACTGCGTATTAAAGACAACATCGGAGCTATCTCTGGATAAGAAAACAAACCCAAGGACCACAGGGGTATTAACACTTCAAAAAACCCTAGTGACCAGACATACAGACAGGCTCCCAGAACCAAAGACATTATGGATTCAATAGACATACCAATACCAACAATTGAAAACAAAATATTCTTAGAATAAAGTTTTTTCCACTTTTTTCTAGTTTCCCCGTATGGGCCACCAAATTATTTGTCCAAGTTTAGGACAAATTTGGGGAAAGACCTCCAAAGGAGCCCCCCCAGAGAGTATACCCCCCACAATTCCTTCCTTCATCAGGCTCGGAAAGAATTCTTCTCAGGGGAAAGTGGAAAAAACCTATTTATTAACAAACAAAAAGGAAAAAAACACTTCCCACTACAGACCCCGATGACAAAAAAAGTTTTCACCAAGAAAGAGAGAGAGCAAAGGTAGATGAACTCAGATGGTCTCCGCTGGGAAGGGCGAAAGCTTCTTTGGCAGGCTTCCAGAAGGCAGTCTCTGATGTTCAGATCCCCCCATCTGGAGCCGGTGCTGATCTTTGGGACAAGGGGAAGAAGGGAGAGAGAAAAAAGGCATCTGGGCCAGCAGCCGGGGAGCAAGCAGCAGAGCCAGCGGGTTGTACCACAATGGTCTTCCTGATTCCATGAGGTTGCACTGTGAAACAGTGGACACTTGGACATCCCTGAGTTTCCTATCCATCACAGTGGTCTCTTGGATTCCATGAGACCCTGCAGTGTCCCTAGGGAGCCTTTGTTCCACATTTTTCCATTGTGTCACAATGGTCTCCTGCACTCTATGAGGTTGCAACATGAGACAGTAGACATTTGCTTCCACCTGATTCCACGGTGTCACAGTGGTCTCCTGGGTGTCACGGTGTGACTTCGGGTTTGCCAACCTTAATATATTTAATTTCTTACTGAGACAGGACCCAGGAGTAGAGACAAGGCAGGCTCAAAACTTAAAAAGGTACAAGAAGAAATTTATTAATAATACAAAAAGAAGATATAGCATTCAGGATAAAATTCCTAAATTGTTCCCTCCTCCCCTTCATTCTACATTTCTTACCAACATACATACAGAGAGAGCACTTCAGTCAGTTATACACTCAAATAATCAGTTCAGTTTACTTCAGAGAGAAAAGTCCCTTTTCTGGTTATGGCTTAGGGGGTGTCTTCACCTTCACAGTCTGCGTCCATCCGAGACCCACAGAACTATGAATTTTCCTCCCATTTACACAGTCCTTCCAGAGCCGTGTTATGGGTTACGATGCACACATGGGGGTACCACCTCTAAAGGCAGGCTACAAAAAAACCAGAATTCGCTTCATCTGCTTCTCTATCAAATGTCTCTGTTCATATTCCAGTTCCAGAACAGAGACCCCCATTCCCTCGGGGCAAAGGATCCTTTTCTCAAATATTTCAACCCCCCATGTATTTTCCACAGTTTAAAGGAACTTTAGTAAAGTCACAATCTTCACAGCCCACAAAAAAGGTTTTCAGCTACTTGCATCTTTTCAATCTCTTCCCACCAGGAACTTTGTCTTCATCCCGCTGACTTCTGTAGTCTCCAGGCTTCATTTCTTCTCATTCAGGGGAATTTAGGAGATCCAGGATTCCATCCAGGCATAAAGAAGTTACAATTGTATCCAGATGACAAAGAAACAAAAGTGGGCAACTGGAGTTCTTCTCTGCCACGTGGAAAGGCGAGCCGAGCCCAGCCGGCAGGGCCGGGGCCATGTGGCCGGTGCTGGGGCCGTGCGGAGCCTGGGGGCGCCCAAGCCAGGGGCTCCCCGCAGAGCCGGTGCCGGGTCGGACCCCAGACCGAGCCCGGAGCCGGGGCGGGGCCCCCAGGCGGGCCTCCCACCCCCCCGGAGGCCGGGAACCGAAAGAGCTGAATCAACTCGATGCAATTGTGATTTGTGAAAGCGAAATAACTTTTTCATTGGTTTCCCGAGCTGTCCATCACCAAATCAGCTCTCTGATTGGTGCCAGCAGCTCGCAGGGGAAGCTCCCAGAGACGGGAGAGTGCCTCCCACTCCCCACCTCATGGAGCCATCCCTGAGGTGAAACCACCCATTCCCCTTACCACGTGAAACCAACACACTGGGTTCCATGAGGTCCCTCTTTGTAGGAATTCAGACTTGATTCCATGAGATTCTATTGCATCACAATTGTCTCCTGGCTTCCATGAGTGCCTGCTGTGCTTAAAATGAACACTTGGTTTGAATAATGATTTTAAAGAGTTAAAATTTTAGCTAAGGGTTAGAAGCAAGTCATATTGATAAGGGTTAGATAAACAAATGATAGATTGTTTATTATTAGATGCCTAAGCTAAAGCTAATAGAGGCATTGTTTCCAATTACAAGCTTGTTTCGGTCAGAAAGAGATGGAGTAAGTGAACCGTTATTAGAACAGATCGAAACCAGTAGAAAAATGGCTAACACCTGAACTTCAGACCAATCCATCACAAAGCAGAGGACCTTAGATTGTGCCAGAGGGCCATGGAGACCTGATGAAGCCTTTCCTGACTTCATCTTCCAAGACTACTTACCCAATTCGAGCCCACTGACCCAATTCAAGAGAAGAATTTTGCACACGTGAAGGACTATTAGCCTCATTTTAATACGGAGTGGGGATGAGAGGTGCTGGGGTTATGCATATGTATAGAATGTAAGATTTTGAGAAATAAATAGAGGGCAAGGAATCTTGTACGAGGCTGCCACATCTCTAGTACATTACCTCCATGCAGCCTGCCCGTGTTTTTATAAACATACCACTTTCTAATTTTAACTAGTTAGAGAGTCTTTATCCGTGAACATATTGGTTTTAATGATTCCAGTTCCCTAAGATTCCATGGCGTCACTGTGCTCTCCTATGATTCACAAGGCTGTGTTGTGTCACAATGGACACTTGCTTCCTCCAAGGCTGGACATGTCCCAGTGGCACCAGGTTTCCATCAGGCCACGCTTTGTCACAATGGGGCCTTGGTTCCATGAGAATCCATTGTGTCACAATGTTCTTCTTAGTTTTATGAGACCCTGATGTGTTGACAACTGATCCTTGGTTCCTTGAGGCTCCATTGCATCACAGTGGTCTCCTTGGTTCCATCACTCCCAGGTTTGTCACAAATGAACTGTGCTGCGAGGTATTTTTCCCAGCCAGTCCCCTGTTTGTCGCACACCAAACCACTGGCCTGGGGTCCTACTTCCCCTTGGGTGCGCCACCTACTTCCCCCCCCGCCTGAAGAGGAACAATCTGTCAACCAGTGGCCCCGCCTTTCAGCTTGTCTCCGATTGACAGTCTTTTGCCTCTTGGGATCACCACCCACCACCCAATTCCCCTCCCACTAGGAGACGTCTTTCCCTTCCTAGGGGAACTACCCTCCGAGCTGCCCCAGTCAGGCCAACCCCTGCTTGGGTCCCACCCCATGCGCTGGCTTCCAAGCCAGAGGTTTGCCTATCCCTTGACTGAGACACCCCAAGGAGCCTCCTCCCTTGAGAAACGGGAGCTTACCCGGGTTAGGGCCCCTCGCCCCCACTAGCAATTACTCACTTCGAGCCCCACTGCCTCTCAGAGGGTCCTCTCCATCTAGGTTGCTGGGTCCTTGGTTGTTCTTGGGCGTATCCAGCAGTCCGTCCACGGTCTCAGGGAGATCTGGTTCCAAGGCAGCTAAAATCAGCTGGACGCGTCTTCCTAGGTCCCGTCCCTCCCTGAGACCGCTTCAGGGGGTGGATATCCCGGATGAGCCCCCAAAAAACCTTGTTATAAGCAAGGTCAATGTCTTTTTCAAAAGACCAACTCGTTTATTGGAAACAACAACCGAGAACGGGGAAGCAGGATAAGCTTGATTTCCACACGGAATCCCACATGTGACACAATGGTCTCCAGCACTCCATGAGGCTGTGCCATGAAACTTTGGACACTTGGTTCCATGAGTTTCCATATTGTCACTGTCAGGAAAATCCATAAATGCCAGAAGTTTATGACCGAAAAGGAGACAGAGGAGTCCTTCAACTTTATTTGAATAAAGGCAGAGAGTTCTCCAGGGCACACACCCACGGGGTTTTCTCTCTCGAGGTTTCAGAGGGTATAGCCTCCTTTCATCCTAAAATTCAAGGTACTAGGAAGGTACAGCCTTCCTGAACATCCTGCCCCATATCCCCCCTTGATTCTGACATTTCCCCCTGAAGTTCAGGAGTTCAGCTTTGTGCAGACCGTTTTCTGTTTCAGGAGCCAAGCTGTCTGGGCCTGGTAACAAACTTGCTGCCCAAAGTCAGTATAAACATTAGGATCCATTTCAAAGACCTTAACCCTCATCATTCCAGCTATCAAATTATTTGTAAAGACATTAGCACACATCTTTCCACTCATATTGGTGTTTCTCGTGCTGGTGATGGTCTTTTAATCCCAGCTTTCAGCCTGACTTCTCTGCTGTTGTAGTTCCATGGACACTGCTGGGCCTCATGGAATACAAGAGATGCTCCTGATGGAATTGAAACTCATGGGACCAACTACACACTCTTTTGCAGTGGGGCCTCATAGAATGCTGGAGACCATGTGATGCACTGGAAACTCATGGAACCAAGGGTCTGTTGTGACAAACCGGGGCCTGATGGAACCAAGGAGACCATTGTGATGCACTGGAAACTCATGGAACCAAGGGTCAATTGTGAACATATCAGACTCCCATAAAACTGGGGAGAAGATTGTGGTGCAATGGATTGTCATGGAACCAAGGCCTCATTGTGACAAAGCGTGGCCTGATGGAAACCGGTGCCACTGGGACATGTCCAGCCTTGGGGGAAGCAAGTGCTCATTGTGACACAGCACAGCCTCGTGAATCACAGGAGAGCAAAGTGATACTACGGAATTTTAGGGAACCATATTTCAATTGTAAACACAGCAGGGACTCATGGAATCCACCAAAGCATTGAGACATAATAGAATCTCATGGAACCAAGTCTGAATTGTTACAAAGAGGGGCCTCATGAAACCCAGGAGACCATTGTGGAAACACGTGGAATCAAATGTCAACTGTTTCATGTTGTGGCCTCAAAAGAGTGCTGAAGATTGTTGTGGAGCAATGGAAAAATATGAATCAAAGTCTCCCTCAGTGACACTGCAGGGCCTCATGGAAGCCAAGAGAGATCATTGTGATGGAATGAAACTCATGGAATCAAGTGCTCACTGTTTTGCACCGTGGCGTCATGGAATGCTGGAGACCACTCTGCCACAATGGAAATGCATGGCACAAAACTCCAGGAAAGGATTGTGATACAATGGAATGAAGGTTAAACCTTGACAAAACTGAGCCTGATGGAACAAGGAGACCACTGTGATGCAATGGAATCACTACGAACCAAGGGTCAATTGTTAACATATCAGGAGGCCCAGGCTTCGAAAACAAGAGAAAGAAATTTCCTTCCCAGGCCCCGCTGTGGTGCAACACGTCCCCCAGAATGAGTCTGAAGCAGCTCAAGGAAATGAGGTTTAAATCCCCTGCATTGTGCAGGATCTCTGTGGCTTCTCCCCTCTTTTGCATTCCTGAGCTGTGGAGCCATTCCAAATGGTCATGATGGCACAGCCCCTGTGCAGACCCAGCCCAGGACAGCAGCATTGAGGCTGGGAACAGCCCCTGTGCCATGGTACCTACAGCAGCCCTGGGGCTCTGTGACCCATGGCCTCCCTGCTGGGCAGCCTCTGCCAGCTCCTGCACAGCCCGTGGCACCTGTGGGCTGCACTGACAGCCCTGCCCCGGGCTCTGCCGGGCTCTGGGCCAGCAGAGAGGCCGGGCAGGGCTGGCCATGGCCGGGAACAGGCCCTGAGCCCCGCAGGAGGATGGAGCTGGGCCACAGCCAAACTCAGCCCAGGGCACACCTGGGCTCAGCAGCCAGGGCTGGCAAGGGCTGGGGACAGAGGCTGGCGCTGACAAATGTGCTGGGCCCCCTCCCTGCTCTGTGCATGCCACCAAGGGCACAGAGCAGCCTCCTCTCTGGGCCACTTGCCTGTTTCCAGTGCCTTCCCCAGGCGCTGGCCCTGCCCCACAAGGGCTGGGCTGAGTCCTGCCCCTGCACGCTCAGCCAGGCTGAGATGGACACTGCTGCTTTCTCTGGCAGGCTCTCTCAGGCCAGCCCAGCTCCCTGCAAGCTGTGCCAGCTGCCCTGAGCTCTGGGCAGCACCAAGGGCCTCTCCCCAGCACAGCCCAGCCGGCTCTGGCCCCACAGCTCTGCTCAGGGCAGGGGGCTCTGGGCAGTGGCCCCACGGCCTCAGCCCCTGGCAAGGGCACAGCAGCAGCTGCAGCTCAGACAGGACTCAGCCCCAGCCATGGGCAAGGTGCTTGGCCAAGGCAAAAGGAGGCTCCCTGTGTGCCCTGCTCCCCTCTCCCTGAGCTCCTGAGAGCTCTGCAGCCCCTGCTGCCATCCCATCTGCCCAGGCCAGCACAACAGCCCCAGCCTTGGGGCCCTCCAGGGCTGCTCCTGCTCCAGGACCAGGTCCCATCCCACAGCTCGGGCAGCCAGAAAACTGTGCCCATTTCTGATCATTCCTGCTCTGATGAAGATGGATCCTCAGCCACTTGGAGGATGTTGATGAATTTTACTGTTCCTGAGGCCTCTTCTTTCTTGAGCTCTTCAGTTCAGGAATTCAGTGGCAAAGACTCGTAAACATTTCTTCAAAACACCCAAAGATGGAAAGCCCCTGGGAATAATTTAGGTTTCCAATTCTTCTGTGTTTAATTAGATAGATTTCAGAAGTGTATTTAAAAAGAATATACTTTATTGGGAAAAAGGCAGAGAGAACTGTTTTGTCCGGTTTTCTTTTCCTTTTTATAGATGGATATCAGCAATTTCCAATTGATATTGATCCCCAGCACCTTTTAATGTAGACTGAAAAGATTTGAAAATCAAGAATCTTCATGGCTGACAATCAGACTGTGTCCCCACCCCCTCCCCACCATTTCCCTCATCCATACTCTGGGACTGCTATGGATCAGGAATGGTGTGGCCCGCAGGAGCAGGGCAGTGATTCTTTCCCTGCGCTTGGAATTGGTTGGGCAGAAAATGGAGTGCTGTGTCCAGTTTTGGGCCCCTCAATTTAGGAAGGACATGGATGGGCTGGAGCGTGTCCAGAGAAGGGCAACAAGGCTGGTGAGGGGTCTGGAACAGAAGTCCTATGGGGAGAGGCTGAGGGAGATGGGGATGTTTATCCTGGAGCAGAGGAGGCTTGGAGAGACCTCATCACTCTCTGCAACTCCCTAACAGGAGGCTGCAGCCAGGTGAGGGTCAGGCTCTTCTTTCCAGGGAACAGTGACAGAACAAGAGGGCACAGCCTTAAAGCTGCACCAGGGGACATTTAAGATGGACATTAGGAAATATTCTTCACAAAAAGAGTGATTGGGCATTGGAATGTGCTGTCCAGGGATGTGGGTGAGTCACCATCCCTGAAAGTGTTTAAGGAAAGACTGGATGTAGCAGTGAGTGCCATGGTCTGGGTGACAAGGTGGTGTTGGGTCACAGGTTGGACTTAATGCTCTCAAAGGTCTTTTCAGGCCTGGGTGATTCTGTGATGATTGTGACACTGCAGGGCCCTGGGGAAGCAAGGGGCCATTGTGACAATGCAGGGCCTCAGGGAACTGAGAGGACCATAGTGACACTGTGCATGACATGGCACCACAGAGCCAAGGGGCCATTGTGACACTGTGGGGCTACATGGAAGCAAGGAGTCCATTGTGACAGTCTGAGTCTTCGTGGAACCACAGAGGCCACTGTGACACTGCAGGGCCTTGTGGAACCAAGGGGCCATTGTGCCACTGCGGGACCAAGGAAAGCCTTGTGAAAGCCTGGGGCCCAATGGAAACAAGGGGCCATTGTTTCCACTGCAAGTACTCTTGGAACTGAGGGAACAATTGTGACACTGTGGTTCCCCATGGAACCAAGGGTCCCTGGTGACACTGCAAGATCTTGTTTAAACAGGGCTCCATTGTGACACTGCAGCACCAAGGAATTCATGGTGGCACTTGGAGGTGTCATGGAACCAAGAGGCCACTGTGACACTGCAGGGCCTCGTGGGACCATGCAGAGCATTGTGACAGAGCAGGACCTCGTGTAATGATGGAGCCACTGTGACACTGCAGGGCTCCGTGGAACAAAGGGGCCAGTATTGCTCCTCAGGGACTCATGGAATGAAGGAAACATGTTTGACACCATGGTGCCCCTTGGGACCAAGAGGCCCTTGTGACACTTTGGAACCAAGGAGAGCATTGCTGCACTGTGAGACCTCGTGGAAACAAGGATCCATTGTGGTACTGTAGGGCCTTGGGGCTCCAGGAAAAAATTGTGACACTGTGGGCCACAGGGATTCAAAGTAACTTTGTGTCACCAAGGTGTCCCATGGAACCAAAGGGACATTGTGACATAGGGAGGCCTCAAGGAATCATGGAGACCATTGTAACACGCCAGGGACTCATGGAACTGTGGTGACACCAAGTTGGCTGGGAGTGTTGATCTGCCAGACGGTAGGAGGGCTCTGCACATGGACCTGGACAGGCTGGATCCAGGGCCCAAATCCAACAAGGTCAGGTTTAACAAGACCAAATGCTGGGTCCTGCACTTTGGCCACAACAACCCCTGCAGTGCTCCAGGCTGCAGACAGAGTGGCTGGACAGCAGCCCGGCAGAAAGGGACCGGAGGGCAGTGATGGACAGCATGCTGGACATGAGCCAGCAGTGTGCCCAGGTGGCCAAGAAGGCCAATGGCACCTGGCCTGGATCAGGAACAGTGTGTCCAGCAGGAGCAGGGCAGTGAATCTTCCCCTGTGCTCGGCTCTGGTGAGGCAGCACCTTGAGTGCTCTGTTCTGGGCCTCCCAATTTAGGAAGGACATGGAGGGGCTGGAGAAGAAGGGCAGAGAAGGGCATAAAGGCTGGTGAGGGGTCTGGAACACAAGTCTTGTGAGGAGCAGCTCAAGGAGCTGGGATTATTCGTCCTGGAGAAGAGGAGGTTCAGGGAAAATATCATCACTTTCTCCAACTCCCTGACAAGAGGGTGTCTGTCTCATCTGCCTTTGAAACACTGGGAGTCCTCACTTTCAATCCTAAGGAAAAAGACTTTTCTTCTCATCCAGATGCCCATGGACAAAAGTGGGATTTGGCCTCCCAAATTCTATCAAAGGTTTCTTCCCTGACTACAGGTCTGGCTAGCCTTGGCCTCCTTGGGGTTGCCTCTAATCAGCCGTTGAAACCTGGGATTCCACCCTTTTGTTGCCTATGGAGAAGAACTGTCATTGTGGTTGAGGCACCCATGACTTGAATGGA
Source organism: Luscinia luscinia (assembly GCA_034336685.1). Taxonomy (NCBI): domain Eukaryota; kingdom Metazoa; phylum Chordata; class Aves; order Passeriformes; family Muscicapidae; genus Luscinia; species Luscinia luscinia. Next base: position 3,447,901 of record JAKWBO010000028.1, on the reverse strand, counting down.
ATTCAACAGTAAAAACTCCACAAATATCCAAAGGTTGCTTTCAGAAGAAAGATGGAAGGACAGACAGGTCTGGCCTTGGCCTCTGGTGAGTGCCTTTCATCTGCCTTCAAAACCCTGGGGTTGTGTGGTTTCCTTCCTATAGAAAGAAAACGAGCTCTGTGCTCAGTGAAATAGAGATTGAGGACAGTGGAGAAGAGCCATGGGAGGGAATGAAGGACAGTTTCAGAGATGGTGAATCCTTTTGACGTAGTAGAGAAGAGCCAGAGAAGAAAAGAATTAATGCCAAGGGCGGCTTGGGTTGCCCAGATTGCACCAGAGGAGAAAGGAATTTCTCTCCCAAGGGAGGGCTGGAAGTGACACATCCCCGAGAAGTATTCTGGAGCAGCCCAAAGCTTTGTGAGGCCAGGCAGGGCAGGCAGGATGCAGAGCTGTCAGCAAAGGAAGGGGCCAGCGAGGTGGGGCAGCCGGGGGATGACTACATCCTGCAGGGACAGAGGCGCAGGGCATGGACACCATAGGACAGCCTGGGCTGCACAGGGCACAGGGATGATCAGCAGCTGACAGGCCCTGACAGAGCCAACTCCTGCAACACTTGGGCCATGGCTGCTGGCCCTGGGCCTGAGGCCAGCAGGGGACAAGTGAGCCTTGCTGTGCTGGGGCCTCATTGCCTCCTTGTCCCTGCTCAGCAGCCTGGCAGGGGCCACTCCATGGTCCTGCCCTTGGCATTGCATATCCCCAGAGCCCAGTGCCCCGGGAAGAGTCCTGAGCAATGAGGGAGGGACAGGATCTGCCTTGCCAGGGGCTGGGGCTCAGCCCTTGGCCCTTCGGATTCATGAAACACATCCAGGTTTGCTCAGCATCAGGGACATTTTTCCCTTGTTTGCATTCTCATGTCATCACTGCCACCAGTGTTCTGGAATCCGGGGACACTTTCTCAGTTGTGTCCTCTCAGTGGAACCCATTAAAAGTTAAAGAAACTTGAACTTTGAGTTCTTGAGAAGTTTTTTGACCACACTCTCATGGACTGAGTGATGTAAACAGCACCAAAGCCCCGAGAGGGTCATTAAAGTCATGGTCACCTGACTTTTTCAGAGGATGTTCTCATTGATGTTCCAGCAGTCAAATCTGTTCAAATACTTTCCTCAGGGCTTCCTTGAGATGACAGGTGTCCACCAGAGGCCAAGGCTAGCCAGAGCTCTCTGTCCTGCCAGCTTTTGTCTTGGAGAACACTTGCATATGGGGAAGTTTTCAGGAGGAGTATCAATTTTGGCTGTGGAAAGACGGATGTTTCTTTTCCAAAGGAAGAGAAGTACGAGGCCCCAGTGCTCCAGGGGAAGCTGATGATGAGCAGCATCCCTTGACATACCAGGATCAGCTGGACCTGTCAGGTTGCTCCCGGGAATCAAAACCAGCCAGATCTGTTTCATTTTCCCTTTGTTCCATGAGTGCCACAATGTTCTCCTTGCTTCTGCAGTGTCACAATGGCCCCTTGCTTCCATGAGGCCCTGCAGGGTCACAATGGCCTTTTGGTTCCATGGGCCCCACAGTGTCACAATGGTCTCCATGATTCCATGGGGCCTGGCAATGCCACAATGGTCTCCATGGATCCACGGTGCCCTGCAGGATCACAGCGGCCCTTTGGCTGCACGAGGCCCTGTAATGCAGCAATGGCCTCTTGGTTCCACAAAGCCCTGCTGCTTCACACCGCCCCCTTGGGACCCTGCAGCCCAGCAGTGCCACAGTGATGTCCTTGGTGCCTGTCACAATGGCCTCTTCATTTAACCAGGCCCCAAAGTGTCACCATGTAAGTGTCACCTCAGTAAGGAAACCACGGAGCCCCAGGTTTCAGGGGCAGATAAGCAGCAGCCACCAGAGGCCAAGGCCAGGCAGACCTGTCTGTCCTGGCAGGTTTGTCTGGGTGCAGCCCTTGGATATTAGAAGTTTTGAATGTTGAATCCTAATTTCAGCCCTTTTTTTGCCTGGAGGAGTGTTGGAGTCTGTAATTCATGAGTGTCTCTGAATTCTTCAGAGAGAAATCAGAGTGCAGGGATTGAATTAAAACCTTTGGAGGGTTTGAAGTATGTTAAGCCACTCACACATAAAATAGAGATGCAAGTTTAAGTTTTGGAATAAGTAAGCAAGTAAGTAATTAGGAATAAGCATTAAGTGCTTTTAGTGAGTAGAAGGTCTCAGATGCCAGAGTAGAAGTGTGAGTTCTAGTGAAGGTTGAAAAACCTAGTCCTAGATACCAGTGTTTCATGGAGGCTGCAGGAACATAGTTTTAGACATAATCAAACTGTGATAAGAAGATTGCTTACATTTTTCAGATAGAACAAGATAGACCATATGCATAGTTTATACATAACCTAGCGTGCTTGTCCTGGTTTAAAGGACAGGTGTCTGCCAATAAAGGCAGAAGTTTTCCTTTGAAGTAGAGGCTTTAATCCAGTCCCCCCCCCAAGTATTATAAATGTTTGAATTCAAGACTCTGAGGTAGAGATAAGGGGGTAGGAATAACAGCTCCTTTACTAATATATCTAACCTCACAAACAGAAACAACAGCAGTCGTTAAAACTACCAACAACACAGAAATTAAAACCCGGTCCCAGTCCTTTCCTTAGCTGTGGGCACACTCTCTCTGCCCTCGGTCCCAGTGCTCCAGACAAACAAAGCCCGGTGGCCGCAGAGAGGCGGGAGCGCAGGCCGGAAGCGCGGCAGCTGCCACGCCAGTCTCGGGTGGGAGCGGCTGGAGCGGGCAGCTCCTCACCGTTGTGTCCGGGTGATCAGCTGTGTCCACAGAGGCAGGAGGCTGCAGCGGGGCGAACACAGGGCAGGTGATCGCAGAGGGTCTGGCCGCGTGGCTGGAGACGGGGCGTCCTCCTCCGAGCTCGCCGGAAACACGAGTCTCCTCCTGAAACACGAGTCCTCCCCTCTGGAAGCCTGAGAGCCTCTTCGCCAGCTCAACTCTCACCTACCCCTTTTGTCCAGAGTCATCAAAAGTCCTGGGTGTAACCCGGCCAGCTCCATTGGCATGATAATGGGAAAAATTTTTTAAATTGATACAGTAATAGAAAAACACTCAACCCCAACAGTGCTAAAAAACTAGAATTCTAATAGTTTAAGATGTAGTGCTTTGAGATTTTGTCTTTAGTTTTTTGGGAAGTTTCTATATAAGAATCTATGCATTAGGGTGAGCACTTCACTTCTGCACTTCACTTCGCTTTGCCTTTTGCTTTTGTTCCTGCTCTTTTGCCACCACCATCATCACCCAAAGAAGATCAGAGCTGCCGCAGCAACATCAGCTTCCTGGGACCTTGACAGGAGCAGCTTCTTCTTCTAATTGGGATGCTATGCCAAAACCTACGCTTGTGACTCTTTGCCTTTCGAAGCTGATGCGCCTTTGCAATAAACAACTTCATAGCAACTATTATCTGCTTGGCTCATTAAAGAAGACAATCACAACCCGACAAATGGTGCCTAGAGCATTGGAGAATTAAGCCCACAGTGGAGAAGGCCAGTTCTTTTCCACAGAAAGGGAAGCACAGAGCCCCATTGTTTAGAAGGCAGGTGAGATCCGGCCCTCAGGAAGCCAAGGACAGCCAAACCTATCTGTAATGGCAGCTTTAGTGTAGGAGCAATCTTTGGATATAGGAATTCTGGAGGTGGAATCTCAATTTCAGCCATGGGCACCTAGAGAAGAAGGATGGCTTTTTCCCACTGGAAGGAAATCATAGAGCCCCAGTGTTTCAGGGGTAGGTGAGCAGTAGCCACCAGAGGCCAAGACCAGCCAGATCCATCTGTCCTTTTTTCTGGGAGCAATCCCTGGTCACACGGAATTTTGGAGGCAGAATTCCGATTTCAGTCATGAGCCCCTGGACAAGGATGGATCTTTTCTATAGGAAGGAAAGCATGGAGCCCCAGTGTCTCAGGGCAAATTAGGGGAGACCACCAGATGCCAAGGCCAGCCAGACCTGTCTGTTTTGGTAGCTATTGGTGTGGAGAAACTCTTGTGGATAGGAATTTTAGAGGAAAATACCAATTTTGGCCATGAGTTTCTGTGCAAGAGGGACAATTCTTTTCCATAAGAAGAAAAGCAGTGAGCCCCAGCATTTGAAGGCAGGTGAGAGCAAGCTCTCAGGAAGACAAGGACAGTCAGGCCTGTTGGTAATGACATCTTTTTGTCTGGGAGCAATCCCTGTATATTGGGAATTTTGGAGGCAGAATCCTGTTTTTGCCATGGGTGCCTGGATGAAAAGGACAGTTCTTTTCCATTTGAAGGAAAGCCCAGAGCTCCAGTGTTTAAGGGGCACATGAGAAGAGACCCTTGACATGCCAACGGCAGTTGGACCAGTCAGGCCAAGCCAACCACACCTGTTCCCTTGGTTCCCTTGGATCCATGGGGCCCTGCTGTGTCACAATGCACCTTTGGTTCCATGGTGCCCCATAGTGTCACAATGGTATCCTTGGTTCCATGGTGTCAGAATGGACCCTTCATCCCATAGAGACCCACACTGTTCACTGTACTGCCCTAGATTCCATGAGGCCCTGCCATGCTGTAATGGCCTCTAGTGCTCCAGTGGGTCCCAAAGTGTCAGAATAGTCTCCATCATTCCATGAGGCCCTGCAATGTCACTGTGCTCCCCTTGGTTCTATAGGGCCCCACAGGGTAACAATGGAGTTTTGCTTCCATGAGTTCATCGGTTTAATGACTCATGGCTCCATGAGGCCACACAGTTTAACAACGAACCCTTGGTTCCATGAGGCCTTTCTTTGTAACAACGGACTCTTGGTTCCATGAGCTTCTGTAGTGTCACCATGATCTCCTGGGAACCGCATTGTCACAATGGACAATTGATTCCATGGGGTCCTGCTGTGCCACAATAAATCCTTAGTGCTGTGCCACAATAAATCCTTCGTGCCATGAATGAGGTTCTGGAGTGTCACAGCAGTCTCTGATTCAACAAGGCTCTGGAGGTCACAATGGCCCTGGGTTCCCTTCTGAGGAGTGCTGTCCCTCGCAGACAAAGCATAATTGTATAGCCCCCCCAGCACCCAGGCACTGATCCCCTTGTGGACACAGAATGGTACTGCAGCCTGTACCCCCACCGAGCAGTCCTGCCCCCTTGTGGACATAGCATGGTACTGCAGTCCCCCCACTCCCAGCAGTCCAGCCCCTTTGGACAAAACCAAATACTCGCGGCCCTCCCCCATGCAATGCTGCCCCCTTTTAGACACAGCCCAGTACTTCAGCCCCACGCCCCACTAGCAGTGCTGCCCCCTAGTGACACAGTGTGGTACTGCAGGGCCCCCCTCCCCCACCACAAGGAGTGTTGTCCTCTTTTTGGACACAACCGGGAAGTGCAGCCCTCCACTACCCCCGAGCAGAGCTGCCTCCTTCAGAACACAACCTGGTACTGCAGGCCCCACCCCGAGAACTGCTGCCTCCTTGTGGAGCCAACCTGCTACTGCAGCCACCTTGTGCGAGCAGTGCTGTCCCCTTGTGGACACAGGATGTCACTGCGGCCCCCCCCTCCCCTACTTCGAGCAGTGCTGCCCCCTTGTAGACACAGAATGGTACTGCAGCCCCCTGCCCAGAGCAGTACTGCCTCATTGTGGACACAACTCAGTACTGCAGTGCCCCCACCCCCCCAAAAAGTGCTGTCCAGTTGTGGACACAGCATGCTACTGCAGCCTCCCTTCCTCCCTTGAGGAGTGCTGCCCCCTTGTGGACACACCCAGGGGGTTTTCGCTCTTGAGATTTCAGAGGGTGCAGACACCTTTTATCTTAAACTTCTGGCCGCAAGTTGCCCACTTCCTTTCCCGACTGGCACAGAGACTAGGAAGGTAGAGCCTTCCCAACCTGCCTGCCCCATATTCCCTCTTGAACCTGACATTTTCCCCCAAAAGTTCAGAACTTCAGGCTTGTGCAGACCCTTGTCGGTTTCAGGAGCCAAACTGTCTGGTCCCAGTAACAAAACTGCTGTCCAAAGTCAGTAGAAATGTTACAACCATTTCACAGACCTTAACACCCATACCTTCACCCATCAAACGATTTGTAAAGACATTAGCACGCATCTTCCCTCTCACACTGATGTTTCCTGTGCTGGTGACTGTCTTTTAAACTCAGCCTTCGTCCTGACCTCTCTGCTGTTGTAGTTCAATGGACACAGGTTGCTGTCTCTTCCCACTTCCATGGGCATGCCAGTGTTTAGCCATCTCTATGATGGCAGGGCCCCACCCACTGTGCCCTGGGAAGACAAAAAACATCACTTCAAATATCCTCATTCTTCCTTCTTCCCAGGCATTTGCTCTGCCAGTGGAGTTTGCTGCTGATTGCCACAGGGAACCAAGGAAACCCCTGTGACACTGTGGGGCACATGGAACCAAACATCTATTGTGACACCACAGAGTCCATGGTGAAACAACAAGGCCTTGTGGAACCAAGGAGTCCAAAGGTCTAAAACAGATCTTGCGTGGCTCTGCCTTGGGAATAGAAACCTTCATGGTGGCATCTTGACACACACTTCAGGAGGGTGTCTATTTGTAATGGGGAAACTCAGAAGTTCTCGATTGTTTCAAAAAAAAGAAAAGGAAGAAAATCCCTGTTTGCCTGAGTGCAGTCAGTTCTCCAACCAAAGCAGGTCCCAGGTGAGTGAGGACAGACAGGATGGGGTTGGGGAATGTGGAGAAAGGTTGTCCACACCGGGTCAGACCTAAAGGCACAGCTTCTGAGTCGGCCAGACCTCCTGAGGAGAGACCCTGGATCAATATCACTGACAGAATGCTGCAATCACCTCTTCCCCAAAAAGAAAAGCAATAAAATATACTCTTTAAAATAGAAATACATATTTCTAAGAAGCTTTTTGAAATATTTCTCCACAACTACAGAAAAAACATTCTTAATGAACTGCACTGGACCAGAAGGAAATTAAGGCAGAGCCATGGTTTGTCAGGACTTGCTTGATCCCAGTGAGCCCTGTGGTGCACTTGGTGCTGAGCCCTGGAACCTCAGAACCTCAGGGGAGATTTCACAAACCTTTCCAAGAGTCAAAGGCAGAAAAAAACCCTAAAGTGTCTGAAAGCATTAATGGGTCCCACTGAGGTCCATCCCCACCACAGGCTCCTCATGGATTCCTTGGAGGAGAGAATAAGAGGCCATGATTGATCAAAAACCTCTCAGAGACTCAGATAAGAAAGGAAAATCCAAAAAAACTGTGCATAACTCAAAGCATTAATGAACCCCACTGAGTGTCAACACAAAACTCTCAAGGGACTCATTAAAGCAGTTAATTGGAGGCCATGATTGCACAAAGCTCTCAGAGACTCTAAGGCAAAAGCAAAACCCAAAGTCCTTTGAAAAACCTGCAGTCCATGGGAGCATGAAGGAGTCCCTCAGGGCCATTCCTGACCAAGGCTCCCCAGGGACTGGTCCCAGCAGATCCCTGAGGACACTGGGATGTGAGGGGGATGCTGAGGGCAGGACAAGGGGTCACAGTGCCCAGCCTTCCTGGGGCTGTGCCAGGAGGCCCCAGTGCCTCAGGACAAGGTGTCTCCTCAGTGTCCTTGGTGGCACAGACCCTGCTATGCCTCAGTGCACCAAGACGTGGCTTCTCTTTGTCCCCACCTGTCATCTCTGCCTCCAATTTCCTGCTCTAAATGGAACCTGGGGACACTTTCTCAGTTGTATCCCTCATTGGGTTCTATTAAACTTTAGGAAACTTCAGAGTTTGATTCTGACTTGGAGTTCTTGAGAGGTTTCTCCAGCTCCCTCTCAGGGACTGATGTTCAGGGACTCAGCACAAACCCCAAGAGGGTCATTAAAGTCATTATGCTATGTCTGTGCTGCTGAGCTGGGCTGGGCTCCTGGCACAGAGGCAGCTCCTGGCAAGGGCAGAGCTACAGAGAGACAGGTCTGCCCAGGAGCAGCTCCTGTGCACAGCCCAGCAGGGCTGAGGCACTGCCTGCAGCCACCCCGGGCACAGTCAGGGCTGGGAAGATGCTCAGAAGTGACTGGGGCAGAATCACTCCCTGTCCTTGACACAGGAAGCCTCTGGCTGCAGGACAAGGCAGCTGCAGCTCCTGGAGAGATCTCCTAAAGCTGGAACATCCCAATTCCTACAGACTCTGTGAGTACATTCTCTGATTCTCTCTTGTGTAGAGCAGCCAGGTGTGCCCAGGGCTGCCCTGCAGAGCAGGGTCCTGCAGCCCAGAGCGCTGTGCTGGGGCAGGGACTCTGCTGCCTGCCAGGGACAGCTCTCAGCCAGCCCAGGAGCTGCTCCCAGCGCTGGGGGAGAAGCTGTGGGGGCAAGGAGCGACCCTGAGCAGGGCAGGTGCTGCTGCTGAGAGGTGCTGGGTGGGGCAGGGCTGCTCCCAGCTCCAGACCAGCCTGGGCACAGATCCAGAGGACACTTCCCAAAAGAAGGTAAGTCTGGGATTGCTATAAAGATCAGGAGATTTCCTGAGAGTGTTTTCAATTTCTTACTTGGAGCAGGCTGGGAAATTTGGGAGGATGCCAAAAAAGATTTTTGCTTTTTATACACTTCTCATGTATTCGTAGCTCTATAAACTACTATTATATAATAATATAAAAATAGCATCATAAATAAATAAATAAATATTTTATAAATTTATATAGCAATAAATAAGATAAATAATAATTAGTAATTATAAATAAAAATAAATAAATAGTCTAATATAATAAAAGTATATATCAATAATAAAATTATCTAATACTATATAATAGTATAACATATTTATGAAATTATAATCCCTAATTAACTCTATTAAACTCTTAATTAACTCAAAGTACTATTATATACTTATACATCTATAATCCTTTGTAAACTCTAGTACATTTCCTAATCTTTCTCTTATATTGTAGAACAATAAGCTGATCTTCGAAATACATTCCTTATTATCAGGAAGAGGACCTCCAAGAAGAACTTTTTTTTTTTAACCAGAATGTGAGTAGTCATAAAAAAATTGGAGCAAAGAAGCCCTTGGACCTACTCAAATGGGTTGACCAAAGGGTGTGTAACAGGGGAAACCAAATGTCCTATTAGATGTTCCTGTAAAATATCCCAATTTATCAATCTTAATAAACTGTTGGAATCGGGGGCTGGGTGTGCCCCATTCCCACTGGGACACCTGGATTGTTCCAAAAAAGGTCTGTTTTTCACTTTACCATTCTAACAATGTTTTGATAATAGACAAGAGGGGCATGAGAGAAGCAGAAGAGCATTTGCAATCAGATACTCACAGAACATTCTGAGTTGACAGGGACTCACAGGATGACCAAAGTAATGTTTGAATAGTTACAGAGACTCCAGATCTGTAACTTTGGGTGGTCAGTCACTCTACTGGGAGCATCCCAAAGGGCCTTCAGCCACGCCTCAGCCCTGGGCAGCACCAGCATCATCTTTGCAGGGCCCAGCAGGGCTCTCCTGAGCTGCCCTAGCCCACCTGCAGAGAGACCCTGCCCCAGGCAGGGCCCTGCAGACAGGCAGGTTTCTGTGGGGCAGACGAGGGCATAGAGAGTGGGATGGGCTTTGTGAGCCTGGCAGGGACAGGGCAGCTCTCAGGAGGGAAATGTCCAGGCCCAGGGAGATGCTCAGGGAAGGAGAGGGGGCTGAATAGAGAAATGCTGGGGGCAGGAGGGCACCGTTGGTGTGTGGGAGGTGCCGTGCACAGCTGGGTATGGGAACACTGCCCTGAGTGCCCGGTTGTCTCTGCCCTGCCCTCTCAGGCACAGCACCTCAACTTCTCTTGTTTCTGCACTCCTCTGATACTGTCATTGTTATCTGCTGCTCTCAGGGAGGCTCTGGGGTTTGCAGCAGCTGAGTCAGGCACTGCCCTTGGGATTCCTGCCAGGCAGGGGTGTCCATAGGAATGGGGTGTCCAAGCTTCCCTGGGACCTGTGGGGCTGTGGGCAAAGCAGTCATTGGGAAGGGGGAATGAGCTGAGCCCCTTCACTGAGATCCCATCATGGGCACACCTGAGGGTCTCCTTGCTATGTCCTTCCAAGTTCTGAGCTGCTCTCCTGGGTGCAAATCTGTGCCAGAGCCTCTCTGAGTGTTCCATGGGGAAGTGCAGAGATGCCACAGCTGAGGAAATGCTGTTGGGTTTGCCAAGGGAACCGTGAGTGTCCTTGGCAGAAGGGGGTGCAGTGACCTTGCTCAGAGACTTTTAGAGAGGGTGAGACATTCAGGGATCCCTCTGCTCTGGGCAGCATCTGGTTTATCCCAGGGTCACACAGGAGTGTGATTGTTCTCTGATTTCAGAAAAAGGTGCAAACTCAGAGTAGATGGGAGCAAGCCCTTCCAGCCCCTCACCTTACCCTGAGCCACGGAATCTTCTGCCTCTCACATCTCTCAGTGGCAAACTGTGAGTGCAGCAGAAATGCTGGGGATTTCTATCATCACAGAACCAGGAATGATGTGTGGGGAGGAAAACAATTCCAAAAAACAATTCCTGCCATCCTTTAGATTTGGGAGTGCAGAAGTTACCAAGCCTTTCTGCATATGGAGTGATTCCATTGACAAATCCTGAACATCCAGCCTTGTCCCTCTGCCACACAGCCACGAATCCAGGGCTGCAGGACAGGGATGCCTCCCTGAGAGCCTCCATGCACACGCCTGGCTGCTCCTGGTACTCTCAGACAGCACAACTGGAGCTCAGTCAGGGACTTGGGTGAAGGTTTTCCCAGAGGAGGAAAAGGAGTGGGTGAGTCACAGCGGGACAGTCTATAGGGAATGGCCAAGGTTTGGCTCAAAGCAGCCTCTGCTGACTTGTCACTGCCCTTTATCCATGAATAGGTCCCCATGTCCAGAGACAGTAAATGTCGAATAGCAGCTCCATCAGCCACTTCCTCCTGCTGGCACTGGCAGACACGCGGCAGCTGCAGCTCCTGCACTTCTGCCTCTTCCTGGGCATCTCCCTGGCTGACCTCCTGGGCAACGGCGTCATCATAAGAGCTGTAGCCTGCGGCCACCACCTGCACACCCCCATGTTCTTCTTCCTGCTCAACCTGGCCCTCAGCGACCTAGGCTCCATCTGCACCACTGTCCCCAAAGCCATACACAATTCCCTGTGGGGCACCAGGACCATCTCCTATGCAGGATGTGCTGCACCACTTTTCTTCTTCTTTTTCTTTATGTCAGCAGAGTATTTTCTCCTGACCATCATGTGCTAAGACCGCTACGTGTCCATCTGCAAACCCCTGCACTACAGGACCCTCCTGGGCAGCAGAGCTTGTGCCCACATGGCGGCAGCTGCCTGGGCCAGTGCCTTTCTCTATTCACTGTTGCATATGGCCAATACATTTTCCCTGCCCCTGTGCCAGGGCAATGCATTGGGGGGGTTCTTCTGTGAAATCCCCCAGATCCACAAGCTATCTTGCTCCAAATCCTATCTCAGGGAACTTGGGATCATTGCTGTTAGTGCTTGCTTGTTATTTGGTTGTTTTGTGTTCATTGTTTTCTCCTATGTGCAGATCTTCAGGGCTGTGCTGAGGATCCCCTCTGAGCAGGGACGGCACAAAGCCTTTTCCACCTGCCTCCCTCACCTGGCTGTGGTCTCCCTGCTCATCAGCACTGCCATATTTGCACACCTGAAGCCCCCCTCCGTCTCCTTCCCAACCCTGGATGTGGCCCTGTCAGTTCTGTACTCAGTGGTGCCTCCTGCCCTGAACACCCTCATCTACAGCCTGAGGAACAAGGAGCTCAAGGCTGAGGTGTGGACACTGATGACTGCAGGATTTCAGGAACATTAAATTGCTGGCAAATTCATGCAAATGACTTGTAATAAAAGTTATTTTCCATAGTTCTTTTTCTTTTGGTTTTGGAGCTTATTGTTCTACTTTTCAAATATTTTCCATAAAAAAACGTCATTGTTTGTGTCATTTCACTTTTTGTTTCTCTCCACATTCCCTGTGGCCACAGACTGTGTCAATGAGGGTCTGTGCTACCAGTGGTTTTAAAGGAACTGAAGGATCTCCCAGCAAAGTTTTCTGCAGAGATGCCCCTTTTGTTCCCTTCTCTGGAGCTGCAGCAGCAATGTCTGTGTGCAGAGCTGGCAGCAGATCAGTGCTGGCACAGCAGCTGTGCCCAGCAGTAGCAGCACTTGGTGTTGCCAGTGCTGCTCCTGTGCCACTGCCCCGCTGCCCTCCTGCCCCTCGTGTTGCTGCAGGGCCTGAGTGCTCTCGGGGCTGGGCACAGCCCTGGGGGTGGCAGTGCCAGGGCTGCAGCAGGGACGGGCCATGGGCACTGCTGGGGCAGCGCTGACGCCTCAGGGCACAGCCTGGGGGCTCGAGGCTCCTTGGCCAGGCTCTCTCCAGAACACTTGGCCAGGCCAATGCTGAGCAGAGAAAACCCCCGTGAGCAGCCCCAGGCTGGCCATGAGCTGGCTGGGGGTAAAAAGCATGGATGGTGCTCTGCAAGGTCCCTGCAAGGGGGACACCCTGGCAAGGAGCAGCAGAGCAGGGGCTGATCCATCCCCACTGCACTGGAAACCCCCAGCAGCGTCCTCATGCACCTGCCAACAACATCTCCCCTCTGCAGCCCTGGCCTCTCCCCCAGCTCACACAGGTGCCGCATCCTTGCAGGCACAGCCACGGCAGGACTGGCTCAGGAACCCCTGTTTGCATTGCACAGAGCAGGTGTCAGCACCCCCATGGTGCTGCTGTGGGGAGATGGAGCTGAGTGAGCACAAATGCCATCAGCCCCTGGGGCCAGCAAGGGCTGGGGAACACAAGGGAAACCACTCAGGTTTGTCGTGGCCTCTGAAGTCAGCCAGAAAGTTTGTTCCCATGAGCTGTGAGTTTCCTGTTCCCCTGCAGATGTTGTTGCTCAGAGCCAGGGCTGCCTGGCAGCCACCCTGAAATAAACCTGAGCACTTCCTGTGCTTCATCTTAGGTTTATCTACTTTTCCTGGTGAAAATTTCTTCCTCTTGCTCCCCAGCCTGTCCCAGTGAGCTGGGCAGTGCAGGAACCCGGACAAAGCCATGCCACTCTTTCCTGCCTAGGCCTCAATTTTCTTGCGCCGGAGACCGCACGCATGGCACAGCCGGAGGCAGCCACAAACAGCGAGTCCTTGCTGAACTTACGGGCCCGCTGGGACAACAGCTCTACCCTGCCCCTGCCCAAATTTTCCCAATTCCTGCTGGAGCGGGGTAGACCTGTCCGCCCCGGGATGCTTCCAGCCTTGGAGCCGGGTAGACCTGGCCTCCTGCACCTGCCCCGCACCGGGCGTACACCTGCTCGCCCAAGGACCTTTCTCGGGAACGGATAAACCAGGCCATCAACTTCCGTCATTCCGACTGCCTACGCTTCTTAACCTTTCTGCCTACAACCAGCTCTACTCTCCCCTTCTTTTCTCCCACGCCGCCCTGCTTCTTCACACACCACAAACCCGCGAACACACTCTACTCACCCGCCCAGCCTTGCTCCGCGATCTCACCATTCTCAACTGCCTGCACCCACCCACCTACACCTGCCCACCCAGCGCCCTTTCACACACACCTACACCTCACAGCCCACTGCCCCTTGCAACATGCCTACACCTCACAGCCCTTTCCCCACACACTGCTACCCTGTCCTGGTTTAGGACAAATTTACGGGAGATATCTCGCAAAGGAGTCCCCCTAGGAAAATAAACCCCCAGAACTCCTTCCCCCTCCCACTACCGGGTTCGGGAAGAACTTCCTCCGAGGGAAAAAAAAGTGGAAAAAACTTGTTTATTTTAACAAAACACTTCCCAACACCAGGAAAGAACAATCCCCAGATGACACAAAACGTTTTCACCAAGGTGAGCGAGGATGGACGAGCTCAGTCAGTCCCTGCTGGGAAGGGTGCAAAGCTTCTGTGGCAGGCTTCCAGACGCAGTCTCTGGTGTTCAGATCCCTCTGTCCGGAGCCGGTGCAGATCTTCGGGATGAAGGGAAGAAGGGAGAGAGAAAGAGGGAGCAGCTGGGGGCAGGAGAAGCTGGGGCAAAAGCTAGGGGAAAAAGCGGCAGCCAAAGCAGCAAAAGCAGCAGCAAAAGCAGCAGCAAAAGCAGCAGCAGCAGGCCAGCAGCAGCAGCAGCCAAAGCAGCAGGCAGCAGCAGCCCAGGAGCCGGGCCCGCCGGGCGGGGGAGGCGGCAGCAGCTCCGTGCAGACACAGTGGGGGGGTGGCAGGGAGAGGAGTAGTCATAACACTGACCCAGGACATACCCTCAAATCCTCACGCATCTGCCCATGTCTCCCACCTGCTCCTGCCTTTCCAGCCACCTACACCTTTCCACTCACCACTGCCCTGCACCTGGATACACCTGGCCACCGAGGAATCTGCCTCAGCCAGCTACACCTTTCTTCCTCATTCTAAACCGCCCTAATGGGGAACCCTAAGCAATGTAGTACCTCAGAGTTGGATGGAGCTATGAGTCCCATCCCACCCAAGAATCCAATTTCAAAATCAATAAATAATTCAAACAAAAATTCAAATTTTTAACAAACCTTTTTTTTGTTCTGTTTTGCACAGAAATATATTGAAGAAAAAAAATTATTACTCTTCTGCATCCAGACCACTCCCTGCCATGCTCCTGAGAACCCTCTAACCTTTACTCAGCATGCCCACACACTCACCCACTGAAACTGCCCACAGCCAAGCCTCTCTCAATTTCCAAAAGACCAAACATCTCGGGGGACAGGAGAGAGGAATCACATAAATGTGGAGGAACTCGTCACGCAGCTATTAGTCCCCAGCCTGACTTCCCTGGCTTTAGGTTTGGTCCCTTCTTTTTGTGCCACTGGGTGCAGGGAAAGCACAGGGGCAGCAGAGGACAGCCAGAGGACTGTGAGGAGAAATGGGGTGCAGGAGCTGCTATGCTCTTGACCAGAAGCTCTGGGGTCCTGGCCAAGAGGCACAGCTGGGGCAGGGGCTGCACCCTGGGTCATCCAGAGGGGTCCTGGGGTGACAGGGATGGAAGGCAAAAGGGGCCCTGGAGAAAAGGGTTCCCTGGGAAAATTCCATGGGGCAGGGGTGTTGTCTAGGGCATCAGTAGGGGTGCACTGGGCTGTGCTGGGACAGACTGGGATTGCCAGGATTATGGGGACCATGTGGGAATAGGGTCTGACCACGGCAGAATTCATGATATACACAAGCAGTGTTTTCAGGATCTCAACATTCTCTAAATCAATCTCCAGAAAGACCAGGAGACCTTGCAGGTCCCTGGGATGTCCCTAGAGCCATCAAGGGACAATAGGACCAAACTGCCCCCACTTCCTAGAGAGGATGCCCTCCCATCCCAGCACCCCACTCACCTCCCAGAGATCATTTCAGTCCCTTGCACAAGTGCCTGGAAAGGGTAACAAAGGCTTGGTCTGGATTGGGCTTAGTCGGGCTGTGGGGGAATATGGGTGCAGGAATCAGGGTGGAGGTGGAGACAATGGGATGGGAATTCAGGGCCTCCAAGGAGGATCAAAGACACTGAAGTGGGGTGACCAGAAGAGCCCAAGGGACTGGGCTGAGGGTGCGGAAGGGGCTCTGTTGGATGCAGGACAGAGGAGAGGAATTCCATTGTAGGGACATGGGATTGCAAGGGAGTGACTGGATGGAGAATGAAAAAACAGGATGGATGAGGAGAAAACCAACAGGACTGGAAGATGGTTTGGGAGCAGGCGATGTGTCCAGGAATGGCATCAGGAGAACCCTGCGTGGACAGGGAGAAAGTCAAAGGACTGAGGGGAAAAAGGGTGTGTTGGTTTCACGTGCTTGGGGGGAGGGGCGGATTGGCCTCGG
Organism: Luscinia luscinia; assembly: GCA_034336685.1. Lineage (NCBI taxonomy): Eukaryota > Metazoa > Chordata > Aves > Passeriformes > Muscicapidae > Luscinia > Luscinia luscinia. Next base: position 3,432,128 of record JAKWBO010000028.1, on the reverse strand, counting down.
GAACAGCTCCATGGGGCTGGGGAGTGGGACGGGCTCTCCGTCTCTGGGAGCTTCCCCTGTGAGCTGCTGGCACCAATCGGAGAGCTGATTTGGTGATGCACAGCTCGGGAAACCAATTAGAGGTTGTTTCACTTTCACAAATCACAGTGGATCAAGTTGACTGCTCTCTTTCGGCTTGGGGCCTCTGGAGGTGCGGTGGCCTCTGGCCAGGGCACCGGCCCCCCGGTCCGGCTCCAGGCTCTGCGGGGAGCCCCTGGCTTGGGGGCCCCCCGGCTTCGCATGGCCCTGGCACCAGCTGCATGGCTCAGGCACCGGCCACATGGCTCCAGCACTGGCCACGTGGCTCCAGCACCGGCTGCATGGCTCCGGCCCTGCCGGCTCGGCTGGGCTCGTCTTTCCATGTGGCAGAAGAGGCCTTCAGCTGCCCATGTTTGTTTCTTCATGACCTGGATACAATTTTAACTTCTTTATGCCTGCATAAGATCCTTGATCTCTTGAGCTTCCCTGAATGAGAAGAAATGAAGCATGGGGACTACAGAGGTCAGTGGAATGAAGATAAAGTTCCTGGTGGGAAGAGATTGAAGAGATGCAACCGATAGGTAGCTGAAAACATTTTTTGTGGGCTAAGGGGATTGTGACTACACTAAAATTCCTTTAAACTGTGAAATATACTTGGGGAGGTTTGAATGCTTGAGTAGAAGACTTTTTGCCTCGGGGAAATGGAGCTCTCTCTGTTCTGGGACAGGAATATGAACAGAGACATTTGATAGAGAAGGAGATGAAGAGAATTTTGTTTTTTGGCAGCCTGCCTTTAAAAGTGATCCCCCAAGTGTGTAACATAACCCATAGCACAGCTCTGGAAGGACTGTGAAAGAATGGGAGGAGAGTCATAATCTGCAATATTTTTCCCGGGAGGATGTGGATTGTGAAGGTGAAGACACCCCCTAAGCCATAACTAAAAAAGGGACTTTTCTCTCTGAAGTAAACTGAACTGATTATTTGGGTGTATAACTGACTGAAGTGTTCTCTGTATGTTGTTGGTAAGAAATGTGGAATGAAGGGGAGGAGGGAACAATCTAGGAATCTTATCCTGAATTCTAATTTTTTTTTGTTATTAATAAATTTCTTCTTGTACTGTTTAAAGTTTTGAGCCTGCCTTGTCTCTACTCCTGGGTCCTGTCTCAAAAAGAAATTAAATATATTAAGGTTGGCAAACCCAAGTCACACCGTGACAAAGGGAGAAGAAGGAATTGGGAATGATCAGTGGGAAGGCATTTGAACAATACAACAAAGAAGAGAACCTGGGGAGGAGATGTCTGAAGAGGCCAAAAGGATGGGATGGGAAGCTACAGGGCCAGATCATGATATCAGGCCTCCCCTTGTCCTGGACTGGGGGCACAGCAGGATGGAGAAGAGCAGGGCCACACTGAGCACAGCCACCTTCATCTTCCTCTCGCACTGGGCAGAGCTCCCTGAGGCTGCAGCAGGGCAGGAGCACCTTTATCCCTGCCAGGACTCCTCCCTGTGCCCTCCCTGACAGCCCCCAGGCCAAAGCCCAGCCTGGCACTGACCCCAGCCCTGGCCACAAGCCCAGCCCTGGACAGAGTCCATCCTACCTGTAACACACATCCAGCCCCCTTGTCCATCATCCCTGCATCTTCCTGCATGGGGCAGCTGCCCCTGCAAGGGCCCAGACACCTCTGGGGTCAAGGAGGGGTGGGCAGGGAGCAGTAGGCAGCTGGATCACCTGGGGAGAACAGCCCATTCCAACACAATCCATCCTCCAACAGCCTCCAGAGCCACATCCCCATGTCCTGGCTCCCATCCTCTCCAAGAGCTTTACATTCAAGGCATCCCAGAGCTGACCCCAGCCCCTCACCCAGTCTGTCTGAGCAGAATCATCACTGTTTCCCCTCCTGCCCCATGGGGAAACAGGAGATGGACTGGCCCCTCTTCTTGGGACAACAAGACTCCAGAATCTCAGAAAACTGGGACATGGTAGTACAATGGTTTCATCAACCTAGGAAATAGCCAGGTGATTTGGATCTGCAGGCACTGGAGACACTGGGCAGCACTGGGAAATGATGATCAGCTGAAGGCAAGGCTGAAGCTTGGGGAATTGCTCAGGTGTGGCACTTCCCACATCCACACCACCCCATTATTTCCCTTTCACTGCATGCTCCAAACTAGTCCCATCTTCACCCTTGGGTGGAGTCCAGGTGGGAATATCCCCTGCCCTGGGACAGACCCTCATCCTGTCACACCTGCAGCCATTGTGCCCTCCCAGAGCACCTGGGGCCTGCTCTGCACAGCTGCCACACATGGGGGTTCCAGGGACTCCATCTCCAACAAGGCTCCCATTCCAGCACTGTCCCTCTCTGGGACTTGCCCACAGCTCCCCAGGGCCGTTGTCCCCACTCAGTGTCTCTGCAATGCCCTGGCCCTGGGCCCAGGCCAGCAATGGCCCAGAGCAGGATGTGCCCATCCCCAGGGATGTGGGGGAGCTGGTGTTTGTCCCCAGGCAGCCACTGGGATCAAACTGGGCAAACAGCATTGGAGCCCCAGAGTTCCCTCCCTCTGTGACACCACAGTGGTGGCAAAAGGGGATACACAGCACTGAGCAGGTAAGTGCATGACCCGAGCATCTTTTGGCAGAAGCAGTTTGCTGGAGCCCTTCGCTGCCAGAAGAGTGTTCTGTGCAGGAAGTAGACAACAATTCACCTCTGGGAGAATGAAAGAGAGACAGGCTCCAAAGGTGAAGAATGAAGAGGACAGCACCAAGCTGCTGTGCACAGTGTATTGGCTGCAAGACAAGTGTGGCTGCCACTGCTCTGCTTGCCGTATTTGCATTATCAGTCCATAGGACAAAGTTCAGTGAAAGCTGCTTTTGCTGATATCTATTCCTCTTTCAGCCCCTCTTGGAAAAAATTGTCCTTACATTTAGGCCCTGATATCTACAGAACATCTTGTTGGATTCAGCCAAAAATGGATAGAGAGGATGCACCTGTGATTTTGCTGTGGCTTATGTGTGGCAAGGGGAAGGTGCAGCTCTGCACTGGCTTTTACTTCTATATCCTTTATCTATGGGCACAGCTGATGGATGCAGAAAGTGTGTGAACGTGATAGAGCTGTGGAAATCGGGTTTCACAGAGAAGAGGGTAGGAGACTAAATGCCTTCTGTGCCAGCACATCTCTCAGTCTGAACTGCAGCTGGAATGATGGACTTTACCACTTTGAGAAGATGTGCTGATATATATAGTTGAGAAGGAAGGAGTGAATGACTAGTGCATTTTGTCTACTTTAAAGACTGCAAAGGGGCTATGAAAGCCAGCACTGGCTTTTTGTTGTAGGACTGTTTTGCAAGTGGTGCTAGAAGTTTTGAAGGGGTTTGGGATCTGCGAGACTGAGAGGGTAGGATGGTACATAGAGCTTGAGACAAAGTGCATCTCTCCAGGGAGGTGGATGCAGTTTAGTGCGTGCCAGTTGCATGTTGAGCAGCTGATCACACAGAAAACATTCTAAAAGGAAGAGGCCGTGGTTCAATTGCCTTAATTTGCAGCTTATAGACCGCTCAGCCAACAATGGAATAATTCCTCTTCCTTCCCTGCTACATGCAGGAGCACATTCTGTCAGGCTCCAGGAGCCAGGATCCACAGCGGAGCTCTTCCCAGCGCTGCTCCCACACGAATGGGGCAGGGAAAGCGCTTGGTTTTTTCCTGGGCACTGCCAGCGCCCATCAGAACAACCACACGACGGCGCTGTCGACTCGCAAAAGAAGGAAACGTGCCCAGCCCAGCTTGAATCCACCCAGTGCAGAGCCAAGCTGCAAACGCCCCTGCTCTCAAATGCCAGCACAAAAAAAAATTTGCTGATCTTCTCTTTCTAACTGCATACTCTTCTTGGCACCACACTCAAAGGGAAACACAAACTGCTTTGCCCTAGCAGAGCTTTTCTCAGAGAAAAGCTCTCAGAGTCAGCTAACAAACTTGAAAACATCTGGCAAAAAGAGAGCTCACCAAAGTGCCAACTATGAAAGATCTTGCTGCCCACAATTGTAACTGCACCCATCAAATTGCAAGCATTCACCCTGCTATGGGCACTTTCCCTTTCAGTTCTAGAGACTGTCCTAAGCTTTCAGTTTCCCAGAGTCAGGATCCAGATGGAATGGAACCAGGGAGAGCTCATACACTTAAGTTACCAGGACAAAAATCTCAGCAGCTTGGCATCCACTAGTGACTGAGAGACAGGACTTCAAAGTGGAAGGGCTGCAAAAAGTAATCCAAGCAAAAAACTAAAGCCCAAGCAAAAAGAAGTCCAAGTTGTTTATTGAAGGCAGAGCATCCAAGCATAGAAGTACAGGGTATCGAAGTCTGAAGTCTGAGCAAAAGTAGTTTACTGAAGTCCTTATTGTTCTCACAGTTCAGCCTTATGTACTGTTACCCTTCCAACAAGTTACAACTCTAAGCACTCACATCTCTTAGCAGAATTTTTTCTACTAGTACAGAATGAGCCTATTGTTTGCATTACTTGGCAGCCTGACAAAACCACATCGTTTCAAAGATCTCTCTAGCTGAATATGCTGTACCATTTCATATCCTGTTCCAGGCCTTATATTTTGTTCTGCTGAGCTCCCTGTTCCATCTTCCATCTGGTTTCCCACAGGTGTCTGCATTCCCACTGAAAATTCAACTGCTCTAACCCAGAGAACTGTCTATTGGGAAAAGCCTTTCAATTCACTAAGACTTCCCAAAGTGCACATGCAAACTTGCTTTCTTGGCCAAAGAGAGGAACTAGAAGCCCATCTAAAAAGAAATGGCATTCCCTCCTCCAAAATACAAAATATCCAGGGACTGATCCACCTCCAGTATTGAATGTATCCAACAAATACGTTTACACAGAGAAGACTCAGACAGAAATATCTTGCTGGATTATTCCTCTCCACAGTGCCTTAACATCTGCTCCAAAAACAGTGGCAGTATATCTTTTACTTCCCAAGGAAAGGCACACCAAGTCACTTGGCCTTGTCTTGCCTTCAGTGTGGTTCCTAGTTTTGCCTAGCCTACCCTTGCTTTGCTTGCCCTCCCTATGTCTGCCTTGCTTGGCCATACCCCAAACTTCCTTTGCTTTGTGTGCGGGGCGGTGAAGAGTGTGTGTGTGCAGGTATTGTGTGCAGGGTGCAGTGCCAGTGGGAGCCACCCCACCAGCAAGAATGTGTGGGAGAGAAAGGTGGCAGATGAAATGTGTCTTTACAAACAGACCATGTGAATCTGCTAGTAGACAAGACCCGGAACCTATGGATAGTGAAGTAACAGAAGAAACTCAGTTCTAGAAAATGTTACTAATCCACAGAGACTGTTGCTCAGCAAAGGCTGCGTTAAATTCCTGAAACTAGAGCAAGGGAAGAGGGGCTTAATAGAATTAGGAAGAGTTTATTTTTCTTTCTTTTCTATAACAAAAGGAGAGTGCATATTAGAGTGGGGCTTAGAGCAGGCTATTTGGGAAGTCTGGGAAGTTTGGGAAGTCTCAGCCAATGGGGAAAAGAAGAGGGTAATTCAGGGTGGAACTTAGGATAAAAAGGAAGCTGCATCACCCAACCATTTGAGACCCCCCATGGGAAATGTCCCATAACCTCTCCCAAAGTTACAGGGTTCCTCTGTCTCCTTTTTGGACATGAACCTTTGACATTGGGGATTAATTTTCCTAACAAAATGTCAACTCATCCAGGATTCTTTCAACATCCAGGGGCAGCAAGTGGAGCTGAAGGTGCCCCTCACTCAGTTTTGGTGATCAGTTCTTTTCAGTGGAGGCTGGCACTGGGCAATTGATTTGGTACCTGATAGTGTCCCCTTGAGATTGACAAATGGCAGAGCAGGGAGTCCCTGAAGAGTCCACAGGGAAGGACCACTGAAAATCTCACCAGTCAATGGGATATTCAGGGACTAAACCTGAGAGGGCACCCATGGAGAGTAGCACAGGTAAAGCCAGCTCCTGGGAAAAGGGATGATATCTTCTGAAATGTCTCCAAAGAATCCCTTGGGAGAATGTTGAGGTAGTTTGCACATTCTCCCGGGGGTAATTAAAGACAATTCATGCCTGGGGAGGCAATAAGGGGAGTAGAGAAGGGGTCTCAGCAACAGGGGAAAGTATTGGTTGAAATAGAATGTGTAGGAATATGGTCAAGATAAGTAGTAGCAGAAAGCATTTATCCTCAAAATTTGCCAACTTTTCCAGGGCAAACTGCAAGGGGCCACGTTTGGGCACTGTGGCAGGAAGGGACTGGCTGTAGTATACAGTGTATGGTGAAAAGGGTGAGCACAAAGAGGAGGATCAAGGAATATCTGGGAAATGAAGATTATATGTGGAATGATTAGGATTTTCTTTGAAGGATTTTGTTTGGGTCATTGGTGAAACAAATGATTTTGAGCTGTGCAAGAATGAGTGCCCAGAGGCAGTAGTGGGGGTGGGGGCTAGAGGAAGGACAGAATAAGCCCCTGGATGAACAGGTTAGAAAGATACAGCATGTTTATGAAAGAAGGGATGAGGAAAAGGCGAGGGCAAAGGTGATGGCAGAGTTCTTACTGCTGCAGAGGGCCCAAGGGTGCAGAAGGGGCACCCAGAACAGAAAGGAAGGGATTTGCCACAAGGATGTGGCAGAGGCATTCCTTCCTTAACAGGGGAGATCTGAGCAAACAGTATCTTGGAAGGAATCAGTGTACTATCTGCAGGGACACTGAAAGAGAGATTGTCTGAAGAAACAATAGGATCCTCAGAAGGAGGAAGTCCAGGGATTAATGGAGAAAACTCGGAAAGCAACACTTTTGCCAGAACTGTGGAAGATCCTCCCTTTGCTCCCAGTTGACTCAATGACTGCCAGAGAAGCTGTCTTTTCCACCAAAGGAGCTGGAGATAATTCAGAATGACGGGACAAAGAAAAAAGGGGATAATTGGTTTACAAGGAACGGCAAAAAATAGATACCAGTAGAAGAGATACAAGTAGTGAAACAACTCCATGAAGGGACTCATTGGAGTTCCTGAGGACTGGCAGAAGCCTCCTCAAGATATATGTTGCTTGTAAGGGTGTTTTTAGTCTGGCAAAATCATCTGTTGAAGACTGCTTGATCTGTGCTAAAGCAAATACACTGTTACAAGGAAAACTGCCAAGAGAGGGAAGCCATGGTATGTCCCTTCCAAAGATGCCAAGTGTATTTTGCTGAGATGTCCCAAGTGGGAAGGCTTAAATATCTTCTGGTCAGTTAACAAGGTGGCCAGCAACATTTTCAGCTGCTGCAGCAACTACTGCATCAATTATTAAAGTATTTTTGGAACAAATAATTCCAAGACACAGGATTGTAGAAGCAATACACTCAGATAGGGGGACTCATTTTACAGTAAAGATCCTTCAAGGGCCTACTTGTCTTGGTTTAGTTTAGGTTTGCCAATTCTAATCTACTCAGTTTCTGTTGTGGGATAGGATTACAGGATTAGGAGCAAAAACAACGTAGGCCTAAAACTTAAAAGGGTATAAAAAAGAAATTTATTAACAATCAAAAGAAAATAAGAAATTTGGAATAAGATTTCCAGATCACTCCCTCGTCCCCCCCACCTCCCACATTTCTTAACAACATACAGAAACACTTCAGTCAGTCTTTCACTTAAATAATCGTTTCAGTTCCCTTCAGGAGGAGGACATTCTTTTTGTCTGGCCATTGGGATTTTTCCCAAGAGGAAAAAAAAGTTATCTAAAGGGAAAAATTATCAGGATGTTCTTTAATTATTCAGGGGATAAGTGAAAAAGAGGTGTGAATATGTTTCATTCAATCAGTACATGTGGGAGGTAAGTTTGAAATGCATTAATTTCTGTTTGTTCCTATTCGTAATTATAAGTTACCGGGAAGGGATTTGCTGGCTACATTGGGAATGCAAAATAACATTGTAAAAAGTGATACAGAAGCTAACACAAAACCAGACAAAAAACCCTCTGTGTGTGTGTGCCTTCCTCTTAGGTAATCTCCATATGAAACTAGCACACTCCTTTAGGAAAACAATGAATCGTTTATATCCCTGGTTCTGCCAGAGCTTCTACTCATTTTTTGGGGGGTAGAAAAAAATGAATAGGGGGAAAAAGGAAACAGCTTTTGAAGCTGTAATAGGAACCAAGACACCACAGGTAAGGCTTTTGCCATTGGTTTGCCAAGATAAAAGGACAGACACAGAAGAGACATTCAGTTATCCTCCTTTGAATACTTGTTTGGAATTCCTTACCCAGGTAATTCTCAACCCAATGGGGAGTGGTGATAAGTGACGTATATTTAAAACAATACCAGGCCAGGATACTCTCTCTTGGGCAATCTCCTTCAACAGGAAGCTCAGCTGGCACAGCCCCTGCCTTTGGACGTTGCTGTTCGTAACATCCAACCAGGGGATTTAGTCCTGGTTAAGGAGTGGAAAGAAGCACCACTGGTGGTGAAGTGGTGTTGACTTTCCAGGTGTTACTGACCACAGGAACAGCTGTCAAGACAGCTGAACACAGGTGAAACCATCACACACTGGTCATGATCTCTAAGGCCCCAGAGATTTGGACATCTCAGCTGGAAGGGAAGGACGGCAGGCTGTGACTGACACTCTGCAGGAGTGGACTGGAGCAGCAGCAAGTGCACTGACATCAGGGGTAGCCCCGTGTGCCTGCCCACAGACTGCCAGCTGAAATAGTCTGTGTGGGCATCCCTTCTTTAGAATCTCCACCCACCGGGAGGGCTACTTGCTGCCATTGTTTTTGTTATCTTAAGTGGTTTCTGTGCCTTCACTCACCACAGGTGGTACAGAAGACAAGCTGAAAAATAGACTAGGTCATTAGAATACACTATTAGAATATTTTCCTTACTAATTCTACTTTTCTACTGCCAGCTAAGTTTAGGCTAGAAGAAGAAGAATCAATTTGCAGCCTTAGGAGAAGAAGTAGTGAGAGTTTTAACCTTAGCAATTGTTGGGTCTGGAGAGAGCCAGGAGCATCTGAAGAGTGGCTGACTAACCCAGTTGAACCTAATGGTGGGTCAGCACCCTAAGTGAGGTCCATAATGGGATGGGATGTGGGGACAAAGAGGGAAGTCCATGGCGACTTCATTCTTCTGAAGCAGGCACTTATTTCCTAAATAGGACAGGGCAATCTATGTAGGAAATGCATGTGGGAATTGGTTGTATCTTAGGGTTTAAACAATTGGGTTTGGACTCCCAATTACCCTTCTTACAATTATTCCAAATATCAAGGCAAATGCTATCAAATGCCTGTTTAGCTCACTAATGGTAGCTGCGTAAGGTGTTCGTACCATAATTAATGGAAAGATTTGGAAGGCTGTAAAGCAGTGGGGAGGGACAAGGGGTTTTTTGACCACCTGTTTTTAAGGTGCCACTGAGAAAATTCCACAAGCAGACCACATGTTGTTTGTGATTATCAGTGAAGAAATGGCAACACTGGAAAGAAATTTGACCCCTTTTTAGTGAGTTTCCTCCAAATGCAACCAAACAGCTTGCAGATGTAAATGTAGATGGAAAGCCCATGTGGAAGCTTGGAAATGCAAATATTGTGACCCTCATGGTGGGGCTACTACTGTTGAAGGACTGTGAGGGCTAGGAAAAAAGCTGTATTTTGACCCACCAATTGATGACAAAGGGTCAGATGGCCTTTTGCTAACGCAACATGGGTTTTGAAAGGGCATTATTGTATTTGTGGCCAACATGCTTATTGAAGGTTACCTCCAAACTGCTGAGGGATCTGTTAAATGGGGCTTAAATTGACTGTTGTGCTTTTTCCTACCACAAGGGGAGGGAAATCACTTAGGAATCAAAATCTATGACGATTTAATTAGAGAAAAGCAATCAATTGATGCAGCTCTGGCTGGAGAGAGCACCCCAATATGGGGGAAAGATGAATGGCCACAAGAGAAAAATTATACTGCATCATAGACCAGCCACTTGGAATTAAAATCAGGTGTCAGAGAACCCATTTATAATTCAAATGGGATAATTAGGTTACAAGCTGCCTCTTAAAGAATAACCAAGCAGACAGCTACAGCTCTTGACCTTCCTGCCGACCAATCCACTCAAATGAGGAATGCAATATTTCACCATTGGATGGTACTATGGTTATCTATTAACAGATGAAGGAGGAGTTTTGTGGAAAAATAAATTTTTCAGACTGCTGTTTGCAAAGAGATGGTAATGGAAAAATGGTCAAACAAATAACAAAGGAAATAAAGTCAGCTCATGTACCCATCCAAATGTGAAAAAGATGGGAATGGGACACGTTTTCATGGTTACCTGGCAATCTCTGGGTTAAATGAATACTACTCCTCCTCTTATGTGCTATAGCAACACTCATCTTTTTACCATGCACGACACCTTGCTGAGTGCAACACTTTCAGCAGGTGATCAAGGGGATGCAGGTAGCAGCCACACCTAGTGATGCAGAAATGATTACAAAAGGATGGAAAACGATGTCACTGCAAATACCTGCAAAACCAAAGAAGACTCAGGAAGAAAAACTTAAATCAATGATAATTATGGGCTGTAGAGACAAATACAGAGAAAATCAAAAGAGGAGGGATCAAAAAGAATAAGATGAATGTGTTTTCCAAACAGACCATGTGAATCTGCTTGCAGACCAAGCTAGGGACTTAGAGACAGTGAAGTAACAGAAGACACTCTTCATTCTAGAAACTGTTACTAATCAACACAGACGTTTGCTCAGCCAAGGCCGTGTTAAATTCCTGAACCTAGACCAAGACAAGAAAGAGTTAATAGAATTAGGATGAGGTTTTGGGGTTTTTTTTCTTACATATTACAAAAGGAGGAGTGCATAATAGAGTGGGGCATAGATTAGGTGATTCGGGAAGTCTGTACCTTTCAATTACCTCATCCAGTGGGGAAAAAGAAGAGGGTGATGCAGTTGAAAATTTAGGATACAATGGGGGCTGCATCTCCCAATTATTTGAGAGACCCTATGGGAAATTTCCCATGACCTCTCCCTTTATTCAAACAAAGTTACATGACTCCTCTTTCTCCCTTTTGGACATAAACCTCTGGCACCGTGGATGAATTTTTCTGACAGCAGCAAGCTGTAAAGGAGTAAAGTGGTTCCCCCGCACGGTACATACCGCTGCACTGCCCCGGGACTGCCTGCAGTGCTCCATCACTTCCCCAGCGCTGCCTGCGGACTGCGGACCCACCTCGCAATCTGCATGGGCAGGGCTGGGGCCCCCCCTCAACAGCAGCCGAGGGGCTGCAGGGCAGGCAGCTGCAACACCATCAGCCTTTTTATGCAGGGTGCTGCTGCTGCCTCCATCTCTCCATCTCCTCTTCTGCTTGCCCCTGGCTGCGCGCTCACGGGCGTCCGCCCTCGCCTGTTCAGTCTCACAGGGAGCCCTCTGCCTCCGTGGCTCTCCCAGCAGTGTCGCGCCCTGGCTCCACGCGGATCTTGGCAGTGCCCGGCTGCATGGAGCTCTCGAGTTGTGCAGCAGCCCACGGTGCAGGCGGGGTGGGCTGCGCGGCCGTGGCAGCACGAAGAGAGGAGCCACGGGCAGGACGGTGAGTGGTGCGGCCGTGCGCTTATGTTCCCTGTCGCTCGGTGGCTGTCCCTGGCCGTGTGACCCCGCGGAGTGGTGGGCCTGGCCGGGCAGTGCACAGCCAGATGTGTGGCCAGCGGCGGCTGCAGCAAGGGTCTGCTGGCACTCCTGCTGGTGGTGGTGGTGGTGAGAGAGGCCAAGGCCAGAAACCAGCAGATAGCAGGGTAGACCTGTTACCCTTTCCTGGCCTTAGTCTCTGGTGGCCAATGACAGGGTAGACCTGTTGTCGTCGGCTGGACTTGGAGCCTGGACATTGAGCGATGGCACCACGTCTTGTCCAGCAGACGAGCAGCCCCTTGCCCTGGCCTGCCCGCCGGGCACACCTTCGCCACGTGGCCTGCACGTCCCACAGCCCCCGTGCACAAGCAGCGCGCTCACACTCCTGCTCACGCCTGCTCTTCCCCCTCCCTGAAAGTTGCTACCTCAACGCAGCCGACTTTCGCTCCCAGCCTAAGCCACTGTCCCTGCCGCCTCCACGCCCCAGCGGCCACTGCCGAGCTCCGCCGGCCGCTGCCCCAGCCCCAGCCTGCTCTGCTGATATCCTGCCCGCACTCCGCTTCTCCTGCCGCTCCCTGAGAGGAGCCAACAGTGTTCCCGCGCCCCATCCGCGTACCCGAATACACAGCAGCCCAGCTCCCGGACTCACTTGTTCATCGCTCACTCCCTCAGCCGCCCGCAGCGCTGCCGCCCTGCCGCAGGTTTGACCGGGGCCGGGGCCGAGCGGGAAGGGCGGGGCGCTCCAACCGACAATGGGCGGCGGCGGGGAAAGCCTGAAAGTGGCGCCAGGAAGGCTGATGGTGGCGGGCGAGGTTGCCTTTCAGCATCAATGGGCGGCCGCGAAAGACAGGCGGGGAGGGCAGAGACGGGGTGGGGGTGCGCCGGTCTGAGGGGTGGCATCAGGGTGCAAGTGAGTGGAATGGCTGTGTTTCACTGTCTCTCTCTCTCTCTGTGTGTAAATGCGGGCCAAGGGCCGGAGGCTTCATGCCAGGCCCAGATGACTCGGCACCGAGCCCCCACGGCCCTCCAGAGCCGCATCAAGGTCACAGAACTCTGCGCACCTTCCATGGAAGAAGCGGCCCGAAAGTGGCCACCCCATTGCCGGCGGCAGCGCCGGCCGCCCCGCCGCAGCCTCCTCTGTTGAGCGGGATGGGACGGGGCGAGTTGTAACGGGGACCAGCGGCTTTGTGCTGAGTTCTGCCGCATGCAGGTGCTCCCACTTGCCACTATGCCTCGTGAGGTTTTGTTTTATGGGGGGGCTGTGTAGGGCCTATGGGGGAGGGGTGTGGGGACGCAGTTTGGGTGGGTCAGTGTGTCAGCAGGCCGAGCGAAAGGTACAGGCTCCCCGTCGACTCAGCTAGGAATGGTCTGGGCACAAAGGAAAAACAAGTAATATTTGCCAAGAATTTTATTTTCCGGAAAAGTTTTTTTGTTCAAAGCAAATACAAGAGCCATTCATTTAAAAAAGGAGAAAGGAAATAAAAAAATAGAATAAAACAAAAGAAAACAATATTAAAAAAATTAAATACTTATAAAATATTTTAAGAAATGATTAAATAAAGTAAAAAAACAAAAAAAGAGGTTGTCGAAAATATTTATTGGTCTTGAAACTGGCCTCACTGGATGGGACAGGGCTGCTAGAGCCATCCAGCTCCAGGGCATTACGGGGCTGTGGGGTCCGCCTGACTCCAGGATGGTACGAGGACACCTCGTCTACCCGGCTCCGGGGCCAGCGGTGTCCGCCAGCCTCCGCCGGGGATGGCACCACAGCGGTGGGTGGCACCGGAGTGAGCAGGTCTACCCCTCTCCGGGGTGGCCCCTGAAGGCTAGGTCTACCCAGCTCCGGGGCCAGCGTCACCCGCCAGCCGCCTCCAGAGATGGCGCCGCAGCAGTGGGCGGCAGCGGAGCGAGCAGGTCTACCCCTCTCCGGGGCGGCCATGGGTAGATGGGTGTACCCGATACTGGGGCGGGTTGCCAAGAGAGGGCCAGAGTGGACAGATCTACCCCGCTCTGGTGGGACGGGCAAATTTTGGAAGGGTCTGGGTAGACCTGTTGTCCCTCCCCCCCACCCGGTCCTGAAGGTTCACCCAGAGGTCTCTGTTCGTGGCTGCCTCCAGCTGTGTCATTATAGGAGGCGCAATGTGCCGGTGCGCCCCCTTGATCAGCTACGATCTCTCCTCTGCAAGATGTCCGCTAGCACGGGTCGTGCGCATTGTGTGCTTTCAATTTTTTTGTATTATGTTTTTGCTTGTTTGCCGTCCCCCGCTTTTCCAGAGGGAAGCTGATCGCTATGAGCTGAGTCCAAGCCGGTGGCCCCAGGCATGGTCGGTGGCAGCTTCTCCCACGCTCGGTGGATCGGTTCCCTGGGGGCAGTAAAATGTGCCCTGCCATGGCCGCCCCCTCCCCGCTGTGCAGTTGTCTCACGAGGGAAACATCCTTCGATGTCGGCTCTTCCTATCATTGTGCAGCAGAATTCACCAGGCCTTGGATTGTTCACCAACTAATAGGGAATGTGAGCTGAGTTTAGACCATCGTGAGACAGGTTAGTTTTACACTACTGAGGATGTGCTGTTGTAACAGGCTGCTCCTCCTCCTTTAAAATTTCTTTCTTGGAGTGTGTCCCTCCTTCCCGGAGCCCTTTGTTCTTAAGGACTGTTCCCCTTAAAAAATCAGTACCTGATTTGGTACTCTCCAAATTTGTATCCTGAATAGGCCAAAGTCTGCCCTCCGTAATTCCAGTGTAGAAGTTTTATTGATGTCTCTCCTTCTTTCACAGAATATTGAAGACTCGATTATTTCATGGTCACTGTACCCCAGGCAGGCTTTGACCTCCACGTCTCCCCCCAACCCTTTGCTGTTTGTGAACAGCAGGAGAGAGAGCTTTCCTTGGGAGTGGGAATGTTACCAAAAATTCAGGAAATTTATAAACTCCTTAACACCAATGGAGCATTAAAAAGCAGCATTTTTTATTTGGCTTGACAGACAGGGGGACAGGTCCTCCCAAATCCATGCATGCTGAGTACAGGAAAGTTTCTGTTTATATTCTATGCTTATTATACTCATGCAAACTTATTCATTGATTGTCCTGGACTAAACACACATATGATAATCATTTCCCCAAAATCATTAACATATTTCCCTCCTTTACCCATGTGTTCGTCTGTCCTGGGGGTCTCTTTGGTGGTCCCTGGTGGTCATGGACCCCAATGTTCCAGTGGGCCTGGCTGAGCTGGCAAGACACTGAGGCTGGTGAATTCCAGTTCCCTTACACAACAGGCGTTGTGTGGTTTCCAGAGGCCAGTGGTTTGGAGAACAAGCATTGCGTTATCTCACCTGGGGTGACAATTTATCATCTGGTGACATGAGGTCACAGAGTGGGCTATGACATCACAGAGTGGGGTTATGCGAGGTCATTGAGCATCACAGGCTGTCTGTGACATCATAGAGCTGACTGTGACATCACAGGGCAGAGGTCTGACATGACAGAGGTCACTGGGGTTGGTCACTCTGCCCCATCGTTTCCCAGAAAGTCCAATGCTGTTCATGCCAGCAGGGTCCCTGTCCCTCTGTATCCCTGCTCCACCTGGAACCACAGCCTCCCAAGGATGTTCCACAAAATCAACCCCAGAGCCTGACATGGGGACAAGGGCCAGGGCTGTGTGACCAGGACATCAAAAGGATTATCCAGGTCACTGGGGCCTGGTTTGGGTTCCCCAGGGCAGGAAAGATGTCTGGCAGCTGGAGCAGTGAAGGGCCTCAAGGTGGGGCTGAGCCTTTGGCTGTGAGGCTGAGCTGGGCTTGTCCACCAGAGCAGGGAAGGCTGAGGCTCCTCATGCCAGCCTGGCAGTGCCACCAGGAGCTGATGAACACAGAGCCAGGCTCTTCACTGGGGGCTGGGGAGACAAAACACAATGGGTGGAAAGGGCAAGAAAGGAGATCAGACAGGACAGGAGGAGTTAAAATGAGTCAGGCTGGTTTCAGCATTTCCTCAACATCCAAAATTAGCCTGACTCCTCCATCTACTCTGACAGGTTTTGAAAATAGGGCATTGTTAGGTGTTCAACCCCCACTCCAAGCGCAGCATCCTATAGAACACTTGAACAGTGTTTCTATCTGTCACAGAATCATCTTTGTCTAAAATTGGTTTTGTACACAAATCCCTTGTGGGTGGTAGACTCATCAGATCCTGCTGGGACATTGCACAGAGCTGAGGGAAGGGCTGTGATGGTTATTAAATTGTATCATGTTCAACTTTTGTTTGTTGACAGGGAAGAGAAACCTTCCTGTGCCTCTGAGTCTCACCAGTTCCTGACCACAAAGGACACAAACCTGATGAGTTGTGGTTCCCACTGCAGGGGTGGCACTTGCACCTCCCTCCATCCCCACAGCAGAGCTCCCTTGTCCCAGAAAGTGCCTGGCAATGCAGGGATGAAGGAAACAGGACAGGCTGCAGGGATCAGGAGCACGGCACAGCCAGGGATTTTGGTGGTTGTGAGCCCCAGGGCAGAGCCAGCCTGGCCTTGGTGAACCTCATCCAATTGTCCTGGGGCCCATGGCTCAGCCTGTGCAGATCCCTCTGCAGAGCTTCCTGCCCTGCAGCACAGCCACACTCCCAGCCAGCTTGGGCTCACATGGACACTGACTGAGGGTGCCCTCGATGGCCTCGTCCAGATCAGCAAGAAAGAGATTGAACTGCCCTGTCCCTAGTCCTGAGCCCTGGGGACACCCCTGGATGTGACTCTATTCCTCAGCACTCCTTGGGCTGGACTTCTCTTATTTATGGAGCTGTGCCTTTCTCTTGGTTTTGTTGCTGACAATAAATGAACATCCCTCTGTGTCTCAGCAGCTCCTTCTCCAAGGAAAGCAGGTGGGAGCTGGTGCCAAGGAGCTGAAAGCTGCAGGCACAGCCTGGGGTGGAGGAGCTCAGATTTGCACAAGGCTGCTCTGAGTGCCAGGGTTGGATGAGGTAAATGGTAGGGTGGGGGTAGGGACAGAGTATGATTGATTGTCAGCCATGAAGGATCTGAATTTTCATCTCTATTCAGACTGAATTAGGAGGTGCTGGGGATCGATATCAATTAGAGATTACTGATATCGATCTATAAAAAGGAAAACAAAACTAAATAGGACAAAGAAAAAAACCTTCTGCATTTTTTTGTAAAAAATTTAGTGTATTCTCTTTGAATACACTACTGAAATATGTATAATTAACCGCAGAAGAATAAAGATTTAAAATTAATTTATTCTCAATGGCATGTCTTTTTAGCGTGCTTTGAAATATTAATGAGCCTTTGTCACTGAATTCCTGAACTGAAGAGCTGAACACTGAACAAGTCTCTGGAGAATTAAAATTCATCAGGGAACTGCCAAGTTGCTGAGAATCCATCCTCAGCAGAGCAGGAATGAATAGATTCCAGGGGTTTCCAGGCTACTCAAGAGCTGTGAGCTCACTGATGCAGAAGAAACTCTCACCAGTTAAAGTTAGAAAGTGATATGTTTATTACGATGGCAGGCACACCCAGGAGAAATCTCTCACAGGGATGTGCAAAGTACACAGGGCTCTTGCCTTTTTTTATCCACAGAAGTCTTACATATTCATATAATTACCCAATACACTTATACATATGCATTACCTAACCCTGCCTAGTCCCGCTTCGTATTAAAATTAGCTCAAAGTCCTTTTACCCTGGCGCAGTTCCTTTTATTCAAAATGGTTTCACCCCTTGTCTTGTTGCTAGGTTCGTGTGCCTTTTGGCCATAATTCAAGGTCCCAACCTGGTTCTGGCTGGTTTTGGGGTCCAGGTGCAGTTACGGTTTCCTCACTTTAACAATTTCCCAACTGCCCAACTTGAAACAACGAAGGCAAGCAAATGATTTATTGTCTTAGCTCTACTGGCTCAGCCACTTTCTACATTGCATCTACTCTAATCATTATATGTATAGCTTCTATCCTTCAGCTAAGCTCCTAACCCTCTGATTTTTACTTCACTACTCTTTCCCATGCCTCCAAATCAATAGTAGAAAAGGGTACTTTAACTAGCACACTGCCTGCCCTGAGTCCTACTGCCTCCCGTAAAGGTGCTTGTATTCTTTTGTTTGTTTTCTGGTCCGGGATGCTATGAGACCATTTGGGGAAAAATCCTCATCTTCATTTTTTCCATTATCACTGTTAAGCAATGGGGGATATAATTTAGGGGTAAGTGAGTGAAGAGATGGCTCAGATTGTTTCTTCCTAGAGGGAGCTGGAGTAGGGATAGGAGTTAATGATCCCTTTGAATCTTCCTTTTCCTCTGACTTTTCAGGGGGTGCTCTGTACAGGTCAATCAGTTCCTGTTCTTGTGCCTCTGTTTGACAAACCTTACCAGAATGAGTACAGCATTGGTTTATTGAGCACACACTGCAGCATTGCTTGGGTTTCCCTCTATTAGCCTTACTGTCCTTTTCAAGGGCCAATACCAAGGGATCAGAGGGGGTCTGATGCCACAATCTCTTTGCCAGTCAGGATGATTCCTGAGAGAGAAAAACATATCTGCATATGTCACCTCCTCCCATTTCTGTTCTCTCCTTAAAATAGCATCAGTTGCAATAAAATCTCATAGTCTAAAGTTCCAGCCGGTGGCCATCTGAGACCTTCTCACAGCTTATAAAGGAGCCACCATTGTGTGCAAAATTTGATTAAACTTCAATTATTTTCAGTGCCCCCATACCCTACTAACTCTTTCCAGTGTGTCAAAACACAGCCTAAAGGACTAGCCTTGCTTTGACTAGTACCCATTATTTCCTTCTTCTTGTGTTATCCCGTTTCCACCCAAATCTCTCTCCACACAGCTTCACAGTCCTTTCCCAATCTTCCTCCCACACGCACGCCCAAGTTGCAGGTATGGAATGTGATTTTCCACACACAAACTTTAGAATCTTAAGTTCAAAATCAGCTTGGTTAGGATGCCTCCATTTACACTGAGGGCATAGACCTTGCCGTCTCCCAGAGGAACAATATCAACATTTTTCACAAGTCCTACAGTGTAACAGTAACCATGGGGCGTCAACTTCTAGAAGCCCCAAAAGCCCATAACACCTACAAAAACAAGCTCTTCCACTTCTTCTCTCTTGAATGACCAGACCCTCTTGTGCAGGCTGTTCCCAGTCCAAAGCTACCAACCTCCCTGCTGAAGGTCTGTATATTCCTTCTAGATGAACCTGATTGTTTTCTCTTTCTATCGAATAGTTCACTGGATTCACAAATTCCCAAGGATCCTGTCCAAACCACTGAGGGAGGGGGATCTCTTCTATTCTTCTAGCCACGATTTAAAATATTCTCAAACCACCACACTATAACTCTGACAGCTCACAAATACAACCCCCTTGTATCTTAAATTCCCAAGGGTCAAAGACACAGCACTGCAGGATGGAAATTCCTTTAATTTGTCATGCCAGACTTACACAATTCTTTCATCCTCTCCCAGTTTTCCTCAAAAACGTCCCAGTCCTTGGGGACCAAATGATCTTTTCCACAGGCTAAATTTACTGTCTCACATTTAGCGTGTGCTGCCTCCCAGTTATAATATTGCAGCAGCTCCGAGATACACTCGGGGCATGCAGATCTCTGCCTGTAAGATATAAAATACCACTATTCTAACACTTCTTACACCGGAGAAGAACCCAAGCTGAATGCCATTCCAGTTCCCAGGGGAAGATTGTCAGCCCACACACAAAAGAAGGATTGTCAGCTCACACCAGCTCATCCCCATCTCAATGGATTTCTAAGACCTCTCTCATCTGGGGGTACTTCCCAGTCAAAAACCAAATAAGAACTACTTTGGCTTGAGTATACTCCTCCAAAAATACTCTATCTATTCTACCGTCCTCTTGCCTTACAGAGGTCCAGTCCCTTCAGCATTCACGAACTCGCCTGGCTCAAGCTGAAACCATCTGTAAGAGTCCATCTGAAAGCCTCTCATTTGTTCTGCCCAACGACCCTCACCTGAGGCCTAAAGAACTGCAGTTTAAAGGCGCTGCCCAGGGATGAGAGGAATGCCAAGTGATTGTTCTCAGGTGGTGCCCATTTCAACCAGGGCCGGTTTCTCGGACTGGTTTACGGCTAGTTAAGTTCCCACAGGTGTGAGGACAATGAACTGGTCACAAGGACTGTTGGTGTGCCTGGAGCTTGCCATGGTGCACTGCTCTCGAGCAGGCTACTTGCTGTAGTGTCCTGTTTCCACCTGTTTCTTGGAGCAACGATCTCCACATACAATAGTCCATAAATCTTCCCACCATTTGGCCAGAAGCCACTTGCTTTTGGAAAAGACTGTAAAAGACATTCTCAAATTAAAGACCCCCGAGACTTCCCTGGACAGCAATGGACATCTATTGGCTGGTTCCACGAGGATCTTCTGCCCGTCTTGGTAGCTATAATCCCAAACCCTTTTCTCTTTCTCTCTCTTTTATTTCCTGTCCCTCTATTGCATTTTGGTTGGTACTAAATAAAGGTGCATTTTCTGCAGAAGTAAACTGTTTTTGTCCCCTGCTGTGTCTTTTGTGCTTTGAGATCCCTAAAAAGAACCTATCAGGCCTCTGGCTCC
This sequence comes from Luscinia luscinia, assembly GCA_034336685.1. NCBI lineage: Eukaryota > Metazoa > Chordata > Aves > Passeriformes > Muscicapidae > Luscinia > Luscinia luscinia. Next base: position 3,411,934 of record JAKWBO010000028.1, on the reverse strand, counting down.
CCCTTTTTTTGTTTTTCAAGGAGCGTTTTCAAAGTGTGATGTGTTCTCTCTATAATTGCTTGTCCTGTAGATGGATGTGGAATGCCAAAAGTATGTCTGACACCCCATTTTTTCAGAAATTTGTCCAAAATCTTACCTATGTAAGTTGGACCATTGTCTGTTTTAATTTCTTGAGGCACACCCAAAGATGCAAATGCTTGTAGAAAATGTCTACATGCATGTTGTGCCGTTTCCCCTGTATGTAAAGAGGCAAAAATTGCACCTGAAAAGGTGTCAACTGAAACATGGATGTTTTTCAGTTTGCCAAAAGGTGGATATTTTGTGACATCCGTTTGCCATAATTGAAGGCTCTGCAATCCCCGTGGGTTAACTGCTCCCATGGAGATTGGTGGCTGTACCATCTGACAATCAGGGCATGTTTGCACAATTTCTTTAGCTTGTGTTTTGGAGAGCTGAAAAGATTTCATCAACGCCTGTGCATTCTGATGAAAAAATGCATGGCTGAGCTTTGCCTGTTGGAAAATGTCTGGAAGAGTCTGCAAGACAGTTAGAGTTAACTTGTCTGCCCGCGCATTGCCCTCTGCCAAAAATCCTGGAAGTGAAGAATGCGCTCTAATATGTGTAATAAAATATTTTTCTGTCCTGCTTTCCAACAATTTCTTCATGCATGATAAATATGAATATAGAATGTCATTGTTTGTCTCTCTCAAAAGTGATCCTTCCAGCCTCTTGACCACACCAGCCACATATTGTGAATCTGTTACTAGATTCAAAGGTTGTTGGAATAATTTTTGTAACTGTTCTTTTACTAATTTTTTCAAAGCACTCAATTTCTTCTTCTCCAAGGCCCACTGATCCACCCAAAGAGGTGTGTCAGTCTTCCATGTCATTTTTGGAGTGGTGAGTGCCGCAGTGAGCCCCACTAAAAATCCACTTGTATGGACATGTTCCATTGAGAAAGAAGGTCTCTTCCCCATACCGTAAATGGCTTTTGCACTATAAATGGACGAGTAAGAGCTATTTTTCTTCCGGGTCCCGCGACGGTGACTGCGTCTTCACCTCGCAGACATACTGAACTTCCCCCGATGCCCGTGATCCTGCCCAGAGGCACCACCAAATTCCAATGTCTTGGCCAGTAAATGTATGAAATGAGCGTGACGTCCGCTCCAGTGTCCAACATGCCTGAAATAAATATTTTTCTGTCTTTGTGTGATAGTTCACAAGTGATGATTGGCTTTTCTCTAGTTATTTGTCTCAACCACAGGGCATGCACCTGTACATGATCGTCAAAAAACGGATGACCTTCACCCATCGCTGACATAACTTGATGTTCCAATGGATGAGAAGGCAAAGCAATTGCCTTGGCCAATTGGGTATTTTGTGGAATTGTCAACAGTGGTCGAAGAGCCCTTGCTAAGATTGTCAGCTCTTCGAAGCAATCTGCAGAAACAACAGTTGGAAATATTATCAAACCGAAGATGCTACATCGATCTCTGCCTATAATTAAGAAATCTTGTCTCTTCCGACAAGGTGCTTTAAATCCTGTGGGTATTGATGCTGATTCTTCATTTAAGAAACATGTTATTTTTGAGGCTGCCAAAATAAATTGTGTTCCTGGTGTCAATAATTCTCTGTCACAAGGTATGTCCCCTAGTGACCTGCTGAGGGCGTCAGATTGACGCTCCCCGACAACTGTAGTGCTTGAGTCGGTGTCGTTCCTTGTGTCACCGCCATCATTTCTGTCCCAGCGCGATGGGGCGTCGCGCTCGCCTTCGGGTTTTTTGGAATCGGCAATGGCTTTCCATCAATATCTGTCCGAGAATAACATTCGCTTGCCAGATGTCTTCCCCTCCGACACCTTGGGCAAACCTCTCTCGGCTTGTGAGCACCTTTTGGATGTGGACAATCTTTCTTGAAATGTCCAGTTCCTCCACAATTGTAACATTGTCCTTCAGCTGACTTATCTTTCTTCTTAAAATTTGCAAAACTTTCTCAAGGTTTTCATTTTGTGCTTGAAAGGCTTCAGCCATTTGTTCTTTGACTATTGATACTATATGTTGCGAAGTCCCAATCTTGCTGCATGCTTCAACCATTTCTGTCAGTGTTGGCTGACCAGGAAGGGCACTGATGATTTTCTTGCATTCTGGATTTGCGTTTGCAAATGCGAGGCTTTTCAGCAAGAATGGTCTAACTGCTTCTTCCATGACTTGTCTGTCCACAGCCTGTGTGAGTCTGTCTACAAATGCTGAAAAAGGCTCAGACATTCCTTGTTTTATTTCTGTAAAAACAACATCTTGTGTGCCTGCTGGGGCTACCTGCAGGATTGCTTTACGTGCTGCATCCTTGATATCTGCCAGTACATTTCTTGGGAGTCTGGTGGCTTGCTCTCTTGGATTGTCATGTGGAGGATCCCCTGTCAACTCTGCTATTGTGAGGTTTGCATGTGGTCCTCCCTGATATCTGTTTCGCAGCTCTTGTAAAGCTCTCCTCCATCTGTTGTCCCATATAAGTACTTGTGTGTCTGTAAGAATCAATGACACGAGTGATCTCACATCATATGGAGTCAAGTCATATTCTGTAAAAACACCTTTTAAAAGTTGTTTAAAATATGAAGATCCCAAACCATAGTCTCTGATTGCTTTGATTAAATCTTTTACTATATTATGATTCAGTCTTTGCCATCTCGGATTCTGTCCCTGTGGGTCATAATTGACCGGCATTGCAATATCACCTGTTCCAATTGCAGGACATTCTCTGCTTCTGGATAATTCCATTCTAATATTTGACCAATCGACCTCAGTTTCTCGTGCTGTAGAAAATTGCATTTCCCTGGGGCTTTGATTGTCATAAGAAATCACTTGTTGTGATGAAGACCAAGATGTTGCTTCATCCACTCTTTGATCCATGGGTGCAGGCTGAGGAATGGGCATTTGCTTTTCAGAAGTCTTTTGAGAAGCTTGTGGAAATTCTGTTCTTTTTAAATGCTGTATAAAAACATCCACAAGATCCCTGGGGATCAACACCATAGGGCTTTGGGTATCTCCCGTATCTATTGTGTATGTTGGAATGCCTTCTGAAGCTGTAATATATATTGTATTTTCTTCCTGCTGCATTTCTTGAGATGACGGAACTCCTCTTCCAGCGTCGGTTTGTTTTCTGCACTTGATTGGGAAATTATCTTGCAATGTTTTTGTTCTGTCGCTAGGTGGCGCTGTTGCTCTATCTTGAGACGTCTCGCCTTGTTGTGGTCGTTGCCTTGGAGACGGCCTGGGCTCCGGTGTCCGAGCACGCCCACTGGAGGCGCGGTCACTCGTCTCTTGGCCACGCCCCTGACTGACGCGGACGAACCCGCCCCTGCTCTCTGTACCTCCCTCGCTTTCAGGATCGCTGTCACCCCCGCTCAATCTCTGTCCCTCCGAACCAGACTTTCCTCCGTCTGGGCTGATTCCGTGTCTCACGGCCCGCCTAGCCGAACTCCCCGATGAATCCCCCTGCTGTATTTCTGACACTTCCGGGTTCGCAGCTGTCGGCGTGTCACATGACACTGCCCAAGCCCGCTCTCTGCGCTTTGGCCGCACCACGCACGCGCGTCGTCGGGCACTTCCGGGTCAGACCAGCCCGCAAATCCACGGCCCGGGTCCCTCTTGCTTTCCCCAGGAGTGGGGGTCGCCGCCGCCCCGGCCGCACCCGCCGCTCCCGCCGCTTCTCCCGACGCAGGCGGCGGAGCCGCGGCTGCCGCCCCGGCCGCACCTGCCGCCCCTGCTGCTTCTCCCGACGCAGGCGGCGGAGCCGCGGCTGCTACTTCTGCAGCACCCATCCCCGCGCGAGCACTGCTATCTCTAAAACTCGCTGTTTCCGATGCCCCGGACACTGCACTGGCGCCGCGGATGGGTAAAGTTGTCTCCTCCCCTTGCCTCGGGATGGATCCTTCCTCACCCACCTCTCTGGTCATCGGCAGGGTTGCGCTATATTTCGAAACTGTCCCGCATACAAGAACACCGACCGGGGTTTCTAAATCTCTCCCCCCATCCCTTGTGAACACGATGCGCCCTCCCGAAGCCTGAGATGATGTGACAGGCACCAATTCGGCCATCTCAAACCCCGCAGGAGTAGACGTCACCCTCCCCATGCCCGTAGCACTTTTAATTGGAGCTATTGTCTGTTCTGCCATTCCAGAACTGTATAATAAAGTGTGACCTGTCTCATCATTTCCATTCCTTCCTGACTTCCCCATCATTTCTGGAGTAGAATGCAATTGCTTTCCCTCCGATGGTGAAGCTGTCTTTGAAGGACTATAGAAATAAAAATCCAGATCATCAAAATTCTTTGGAAAAACTTCCACCTTAGCTTTTCCTGATGTTGGTGTTGATGTAGGTAACTCTAAGTATTTTGGTATATCTGAGGAATCCGTAGTATCTGAAGATGAACTGCTTTGTTTTACTATTACTTGTTGACTAGATATCTCTTCCCCAGTCCCTGATAGCCCCTCTATAGCTTTCAGAGGACTGGACATTTGCAATGTTCCCGAAGATTAAACCTCCAGCATTACTCTAGCTGCTATCAAAAGATCCTTGGCCTTCGGATCCTTTCTTTTTGCTGCCTGGTACATATCTTTATTTACCTGTTCCCAGAATTCTGGTGTATATATCTTACTTGTTTCTGTGTGAGGGTACCTGAGTCTCACCCATACTAATAAATCTCTGAGCTCATTCTCTGATATAGTGATAGGATGTGTAGAAACTATATATTTCATTGTTGATAATATCTTTGCCTGTTCGTGGCTAAAAGCACCACCCATAATGCTGAGTGTGTGTTCCTATGTGTATCTGAGATCTCAACAGTCTTACCAAAACTGAGGTGCCGGGATCAAACTGGAGCTGTCCTGGGCGTCCGGCCAGCAGATGCACAGGGAGAGGATTCCGCGGTTCCTCCCCTCCACTCTGAGCCTGGTAGCTGGTTTCTGGCAGCTGTTCAAGGTCTCTTCTCTGCAGCTTTCTCTCTTCAGGTGACTTCTTCTGTCAGGGAGTTTTTCTGGATCGGAGCTCTTCTGTATCTACCTTTGTAGATCACAGCAGCTGAAGCTGGCGCCCACCACGGCCAAGCTGATGCCCCGGCCAAGGTGGTGCCCACCCAGGGACGCCAGATGTCACTGTCTGGGGGTCTCTTTGTGGCCGAGACCACTCAGATGGACATAGGAGGGTGGTTCAGGGCGCAGGGAATCCTTGAAGCAACCGAAGAGAAACCGCAGGAGACAGTCGTCCGGGCTCAAGGTCTGTTTATTATTTGTTATCTATAAAGTGTTCTTTGCTCGCGAGCAGCAGTCTGGTCACCACCGTGTCCAGGACGAAAGTCTGCCCAAGGAGGGCCGAACTTATCTTTTATACTCTATACTACGTATTCTATGTTTACAATAATATTCCAATACTACAAAGTTTTATTACTATGTCTAGTTTTGTCCCCAACCAATCTGTGATTCCCAGCATCCCACACCAACATGGAGGGTAAGAAGAAGAAGAAGAAGAAAAAAGACACCACACCCCAAATTCTCCATCTTGGCTTTGTGACTGATAATATAAACAATCCTAAAAACCACATTTTCTACATGTTAAATATGTAATTCAGACCCTAGTTATTCTCAAAGGTCGCATTTCTCCTCTGCAAGAAAGCAGATGCCCCTGAGGAGCTGAATCCAGCTCTCTGACCCCCCCTGGCCTCGCTCGGGGGTCTCTCAGGGGTTGGACAGGGGGGTCTCCGCTCTCCTGGAAGGTCCAGAGGGACTCCCTGGACCCCCACAGAAGCCACTTGCTTTTGGAAAAGACTGTAAAAGACATTCTCAAATTAAAGACCCCCGAGACTTCCCTGGACAGCAATGGACATCTATTGGCTGGTTCCACGAGGATCTTCTGCCCGTCTTGGTAGCTATAATCCCAAACCCTTTTCTCTTTCTCCCTCTTTTATTTCCTGTCCCTCTATTGCATTTTGGTTGGTACTAAATAAAGGTGCATTTTCTGCAGAAGTAAACTGTTTTTGTCCCCTGCTGTGTCTTTTGTGCTTTGAGATCCCTAAAAAGAACCTATCAGGACTCCGCATGTGGTGTGGACCCTGACATTTAATTGGCGTAGTCGGCAATTCAGATTCCCTGATACTGGAGGAGTTGGGGGTTTTCTGTGCACTTTGTACCAGGGGAAGACCTGTGCCATTTCAGCCGCACCCAGCCTGTCAGTACCGTAAGGACTGAACAGTGTTGGAAAGCAAGGGAGTTGGTATTTGATTCTTCCCACAATCTGCACACAGACCCAGGTGGACAATCAACTCCATTTCAGTTTTCGGATAATTTTTTGTAAAAGATCTCAATTGTGCAAAAGATGAGACTTGTGTTTTTTATTGTGTATGTGCTGTTGAGCTGCTTGGTGTAGTTGAGGAGAGAACCTCCCAGGCAGTTTTTTGGTCCCCTAACCCAGGCAGGGAAGAGAGGAGATTGTCCTCAGCGAAAGGCTGGGTGTTTGTTGTTTTGTTGTTGACTACTTGGGATCGTGAAGAGACAAGCTGTTTTGTAACAAAGGTATTACCTCCCAAGTAGTGTGGTCTCTTTATCCACTCCAGGGACGAGAAGGGAAACACAGTTTTAGTTGTGCTTTTTGTGTAACTTTAAGTGTGCCTCCCTGAGAGTGGTTTTAGTCACTTCGTAAAAATGTCTGAAAAAGATAAAGATGCTTTTTATGCTTTTCTAGCTAAGTACAATGCCAGACCCTCCCAAGGGGGAGAAGATTGGACATACAGTAACTGGTTTAATTTAGAAATGTGATTGATAGGATACATTCTTTGCCACATGAAACAAAATTCAAACTGAGCAGAAATAACAAAACTATACTTTGCACACTTCTAGGTGCTTGTCTCTCAGCAGCTGTGGAAGCTCATTTCAAACGAGTGAGTGAAGAAAAGGCAGTTATAGACTCTCTGCAAAACTTGGTAGAAGCCTTGCAAAAACTATTAGAGCAGGAAAGAAATCACGTAGAAACTTTGCAAAACCAATTAGAGCAAGAAAGAAACCGCAACTATTTGTTGCAGCTTTCCCATGCATCACAGCATGCAGATACACCTGAGACAGAAGAAAAGGAACCATATCACATAAAGCAGATATACCCCCAGAGAGAATTAGTACACATACAAAATTGTGGGGAAAATTGCTGCTCTAAATTGAGACCTCTCGTTAAAACAGAATATAGGTACCTGAATGAAGAGGATTTTGGCCCCTACATAACCTCCAAAGAAATACCATACACTGCTACTGAATTGGCCACATTAAAGAAAGAATACTCACGTCTCCCCCAATAATCTGAGACCAAGTATGTTTTTAGAGTTTCACTCACTGGGGGAGATCAAATTAGATTAAGTGAACAAGAAGCCAGTGGATACTGGGGGCCAGGAGTTTTCTTAACAACTGGAAACACTCGTGTTTCATGGTCTCTGACACAGCGTGCAGCCTACTGGGCTGGAGGACTTAGCCCCCTAGAAAGAGGTGATCCTCTAGCCATAACTGGCACCCCAGACGAACTCTTAGAAAACATTCATAAAGCTGGCTGTTTGCAAATGATACATGAATGAAAACTAAACCCTGGCTATGAGTCACAAATGCAATTGCCTGTAAAGCCTGAAATTATGACACCTTTAATTAGGGGTCTCCCTGAATCTCTTAAACCAACAGCAATTCTTATTCAAAAGACTATAGCGTCTATCACTCCTGTAGAAAGACTTGATAGATTTCTTGGGCGACAACGTTCAAGCAGTCAAACCAGTTCTACTGAAAGCCCTGGCTTTACACCTCCTGCAACTCCTGCCCAACCCTCAAGCATGGATACTGATCATAAAGTTTGGACATGGGGGGAAGTCGCAGAGGAATTGATTAATTATAACAGAAAATATGGGCCAATCAAACTTCCAGAAGACAGGCTCGAGAAAACTAAAGGGGTCAGACATATTGCCTCCCCTAATGAAAAGCAAGAAAGGGGAAAACCAGTCCATAACAATCTTACTAGCCAACAGAAATTCTGGGCATTAGGAGTTAAAAGGGGAGTGCCACGAGAAGTAATGGACGGCTTGTCATACAAGAAATTAAACAAAATAATTTCCAACTGGCACTGTCCCAAACCTGTAGTACTAAACACATCTAACTTTCAACCCAGTGCACCCTCTTCACAAGCTTTAAGCGGCAAACCAAAACAACAAGCCTTGGGCAATAAGCCAAAACTTTCCCTTACACAAGTACCAGACAATGAACCATTGCAACCACAACTGGTGCCAGGCAACGAATCACATGAAACACAGCAACTTCTCCCTCAGCTTCAGGAAAATAAAACAAACCAGCCTCAGTTAAACTAGAAACTCAGTGTCTAACTTGTGGGCGCAGGGACGGAGATTACCTGTTTTTAAGAAAGCTCACAAAAGACCCAAGAACAGGTGATTTATTGATCACTGCAATAGTTGGCCCAAAACGTGCACTAATACCTTTTGTTGTTGACACTGGGGCTCAGATAAGTGCTTTAAAAAATCAAGATGCTCAAAAGTGTGGGGTTGTCCCTAGCAAAAGACGATGCTATGTTATAAATGCTCCAGGGACTGCAGAGCCTATGAGCATTACTTTAGTAAAACTCACATTGCCTGGGGATGACAGCCCAATAGTTGTCCAAATGGTTATTGGAGATATCCCAGACAATTTGCTAGGACTGGATGTACTCGCAGGAAAACAGTGGGAAGATCCAGACAGTTTTTTGTGGTCCTTTGGAGCTCCTCGCCTTAATATCAGACTGCTCCAAACCGCACCTTCCCTACCATTCAGTAAAATCACTTCTGTAAATCAATACCCTTTGCCGTCTGGTGCTAAGGAAGGCATTAAGCCAGTGATTCAATAATTAAAAGATCAAGGAGTAATTATCAACACTCACAGTCCTTTTAATTCTCCAATTTGGCCGGTGAAAAAAGCTAATGGAAAGTGGAGGCTGACGATTGATTATCGCCGCCTAAATTCTAACACAGACCCCCTCACAGCAGCAGTTCCAAACTTAGCTGAATTAATAATATCAATTCAAGAAAAGGCTCATACCTTTATGGCTGTGATTGATGTAAAAGACATGTTTTTTATGATACCTATACAGCCAGAAGACATGGATCGCTTTGCTTTCACATGGGAAGGACAACAATACACATTTACTAGGTTACCTCAAGGGTACTGACACTCTCCCACCTTAGCCCACCATGCTTTAGCCCAAGAGCTAGAAACCATACCCAAACCTGACACTGTAGCTGTGTACCAATACATAGATGATGTATTGATAGGAGGAGAAGAAAAAGAAGAAGTGAGGGATGTGCAACAGAAAATAATTTCCCACCTAGAAAGCCTTGGTTTGCAGATTTCTTCAGAGAAAATACAGAAACCCTCACAAGAAGTCAAATTTTTGGGGATTTTCTGTAAGGGCAGAATGACATGCATCCCACCTGATACTTTAACCTCTCTACACCAGATTAAAATGCCTGAATCCAGAAAGGAACTCCAACAAGCTTTAGGATTGTTAGTATTTTAGAGAAAACACATTCCAGACTTTTCAATTATTGCTAGGCCTCTTTATAATCTGTTAAGAAAGGGGGTGAAATGGGACTGGAGCCCAGCCCAGGAGGAAGCATTACAATTATTGATTTTTGAAGCAACAGCCCATCAGGCCCTAGGCCCTATTCACCCAACAGATCCTTTCCAGGTAGAATGGGGTTTTGCTTCTTCAGAGCTGTCTGTACACATATGGCAGAGAGGGCCTGAAGGCCCGACAAGACCTGTTAGTTTTTACTCCCGTAGCTTTAAAGATGCTGAAAAAAGATACACAGTCTGGGAGAAAGGACTGTTTGTTGTTAGCCTGGCTCTTATAGAAGTAGAAAAAATCACAAGACAACAGCCAATTGTATTGAGAGGTCCTTTTAAAGTAATTAAAACAGTTACCTCTGGGACCCCTCCTCCTGAAGGTGTTGCCCAACAGGCCTCTGTGAGAAAATGGTATGCTCAAATAGAACACTACTGTCACATTTTCTCAATCACCGAAGGTGCTGTAAAAAATTTGTCAATACAAGAAACAGAGAACTTGAATAGCAGCCAGGAAAAACCAGTTTCAGTAATCAAGGAAGGCCCTCCTTTCTCCCCTGAGCAGACAGCGAATGCTTGGTTCACTGATGCTTCAGTCAAAAGAGAAGGAAAAGTGTGGAAATATAAAGCTGTAGCCTTACACACTTCCTCCGGTGAGCAGATCATTACAGAAGGGGAAGGCAGTGCCCAAATTGGGGAGCTTATAGCTGTTTGGAGTGTTTTTCAAAAGGAAAAACAAAATACTTCCCTTGTTTCTATTTACACTAATTCTTATGCTGTTTTTAAAGGCTGCACAGAGTGATTGACCTTTTGGCAACAGAATGATTGGGAAGTTAATAGGATTCCAGTGTGGCAGAAAGAAAAATGGCAAGACATTTTACACATTGCAAGTCAGGGAAGTTTTGCCGTGGGGTGGGTAGCTTCTCACCAGACAGATGGGAATCCAGCAGGAGAATGGAATAACAGAGCTGATGAATTAGCAAGATTGAGCCCCATGAAAAGGGAAGAAATTATTGAAGATTGGGAACGGTTGCTGGAGTGGTTACATATAAAAAGACAGCACACAGGTGCAAAAGATTTGTACAAAGAAGCTCATGCTCGAGGTTGGCCTGTTACCAGAGAAATGTGTAAAACTTGTGTATCAGCCTGCGAGCAGTGTCGCAAACGGCTGGAGAGCCATCCTTTAGAGGATGACCCATTACACTTGAGAGGAGGGAAAGCCTTATGGGATGCATGGCAGATAGATTATATTGGTCCCTTTAAGCGATCAGGAGGAAAACATTTTGTGTTAGTGGGAGTTGAGATAATGTCAGGGTTAGTACAGGCCAAGGCCTTCAAAAGGGCTACAGGAGAAAATACTGTTAAAGCATTGCAGATATGGTTTGGGACCTTCCCAAAACCACAAGAAATTCAATCTGATAATGGGTCCCACTTTACTGCTAAAGTAGTGCAAGATTGGGCACAAAGTGAAGGAATAAAATGGGTTTTCCACACCCCTTACTACCCTCAAGCCAACGAATTGTAGAAAGGACCAATGGTCTCCTGAAACGGCTTCTGAAACCACAGGAAGGAAACTGGGATGGACGGTTGCCTAAAGCCGTTCAAGGTGTAAATGAAAGATGGGGGGTGAATGGGTGCCCGAAAATCAATGCTTTTTGCCCCAAAGCTCCAACCATAATTCCTTCATTAGAAGGACCTGCTAATCCTAAGAATACAGCTCATTATCCTGGACAACCTGTCTTAGTGGACCTCCCTATAGTAGGAGAGGTACCACTTGTGCTGAAAACTCCTTTGAATAAATTTGCATGGGTAGCATGTGATGCTGTGGGAAAACAACATCGGATAAATACCTGCTGGATTATTCCATCATTTTAACGCCCTGCCACTAGATGGCAGTTTTTACTGTGTTTATAATTGCAGGTGAACTTCGAGGGACACTTCAAATGACATGAAAGCCAGATAACCATGTGGACATTAATAATACTCCTCTACATCCTACCATACCTGCATGGCCAAAGCCCAGCTGAATGGCCATGGACTCAAGCTACCATCAGGTACACCAGTGCTCAAGGATCCTACCCTGGAGGTCGCCGCCCAAACCTAGCGACCGTAGTGTTGCACAACTCAGAGGTATACCGTCAAAATGAGTGGGGCTGGCACCGAAAGGACTGGGTCCGGATGCTAACTGGGACAATTGGTGAAAGAATTGAGGTAGGATGCAGAAAGGTAGAAGGATCCTCCCATGAGAAAGCCACCTCCATTGCAGTAATTGGAAACCTTTTGGAACCAGACATAACAAGTAGTTTGCACCCCAACATTACAAAGTTCCTTTGTCCCACTACAGCTTGGAAATGCAAAAAGCAAACTCCTTTTTTGTTGTGCTGTCAGCAGGATAATGTTGGTAATTACACCCTAGACCCCAGCATCAACAATGTTGAAATCACCAAGCTTTGTCAGCATGAACCTACCGACTGCTGGTACAATTTTACCTTAACTAAACCTATGTGACATGTAATTGGCAAAATGACCCAACAGATCTGTCAGGCTTACAAGGTCTGACTTACAAGCTCAAAAAGAATGCTGTAGCAAAACCTGTGTTAACTGCGGTAATTATACACCCTGCTATGCAGTTTCCCCTAGTGCTGGATAGCAAAAATAAAGTTTTTCCTCCCTTTACACTAATACAAGGCTCTGATGTTGCCATCCGATGTGAATTAATTGCTGGATCTCTTGTGGAGCCCATACACAGTTCTGGTATAGGACCTCATGGCCGTGTTTTACACTGTGAGACTCAAAATCAGAATTGTTGGTTGAACCTGATGTGCAATTCTCTCACAAGGTGATATGTGGTGAGAACAACACTAAATATTGGGGAGAACTTGATGTCAATGTTGTAATGCCTACAACATCCACTACCCAACCACCCGTTGTACAGAAGCCAAAGATTTTTGAAATTGGGCCTTACATAATTAAGAAAACTGGACAACAACAAATATTGTTTAATCCGGCGTGGTCCCTCAAACAAGTTAAATTATTGATGCAGAACAATGTTTCAGAAATTCAGCCAAAATGCTCACCTTTTTACAAACTTCGTTTCAGGGGTGGACCTCCTGGCTGTGGAAGCGGACTCCTTCCAAAAAACGCACGGCAAGAGACATAACCGGTGTTGTGGGAGCAGGATTGGGAATTCTAAATAGCATTGATTCAGAGGTATTAATGAACAAACTGGTTGCCACCACCAGAGACCTGACCAAATTGAAACAACCTCTGCAGTCCTCTTTGAAATCCCTGGGGACGCAACAGTGGTTATTATCAAACATTTTACCAGATTGGGAAAAGGTAAATGTAAATGATCACAAATTGATAATTGATGCTCTTGGTGCTGCTCAAAACAACATCTCCCAAGCCCTCAGCTGTATTCAGGCACAGCTTTGGATGCAAAGAGTTGTTGCCTCAATTATAAGGGAAGGGGAAGAAGGTATTTTCCCTACTGAAATCGGGACAATAATTTGGGACAATGCTAATGATTTTGAAAAGAAGTTTCAGTCCTGGTGGAATTTGGTAAATTTTACCTACAACCCCAGTACAAATACAGCCACAGCCTATGTGCTGACAATACGCAACACTTCAGTGCATTTGATATACCCCATCATTGCATTAGGATTGAATCATGATAGAACTATTTTCTATCCTTTTGAGCATGGAGAATGGGCCCGTCAAATTGGTAAGAAATGGCAAACTGTTAATTTGGAATCTTGTGTTGTTCAGGAGCAACAGGGTTTCATTTGTGAAAGCAATGCCATTGTGGCCCAAGACATCTGTTTAGACACAGAGCAAAATATCTGTCATTTTGAAATACATCTTGATGAGACTCCTGCAACAGTGCTGGTGTACATAGGTAATGGATGTGTGTGTATAAGATCTGCTTGTAACCTAGTGTTTGTAGAAAATGTAGCAGTGAATTTAAAGAATCATTCAAATTTTTGTGTTTGCAATTTTACCACGATTATGGGCTGTGACTTTTCCTATACTGTCACAGTTATGTCTTATCACCTTTTGCAATCCAATTTTACACTGATTCACCAGTTAGCGCCTGCTCCCATTGGGATGAACCTCACTTTGATTAAACAATTGTTGCTTCACCAGGACTTAATTGGAACCTTAGAAAGGTCAAGAAAAATGGACAGAAGACCCTGGTGACAGTTCATCATGATGTGAAAGAGATACATCAGGTTTTAGAAAGGGTAAAAAGGGATGCTGAACTCAGGTGGTGGGATACGCTTTTTAGGTGGTCACCTACTGCTACCGGCATCCTAAACAAAGTGTGTCATCCCATTGTTGAGCTTTTGATTTTTGCTTTGATTGGTTTAGTTTTGTCAGCCATTCTATACATCCTGAATTGGAGAATGGTAAAATGGCTGACACAACTGGCATCAACAATGGAAGCACATAATCTGATCACTACCCCATCTGCCAAAGATACCCCTAAAGTTATTGACACCAGACAAATTACACGAGCAGTAAAAGTTAGGCCTTTAACAGCAAACTGATTAGAATTGTTTGTTGCTTGTTATGATTGGTATTATTAGTTTTAATGATGTTAAGTTTTTGTATGAAAGTGGTTTTAGAAAAACAATTTCTTTAATCATAAAAACATATTATAATCAATATTGATTTTCTTTAATTTTTAATTGTTTGAAAGTTATTTTATTGATTTGTTTTAATTTTGATTGTTCAAAAGTTATTTTAGTTAATATGATTGTGATTTGTTTGAAGAATTGTTTTAATCAATTTTGTTGTGATTATTTTGCCTTATTATTTTTGTGTCTATTTCTTTCCTTTTTCCTTTCCTCTTTCCCTTTTCCTTCTTATCCCTGATTTTTTTTTGTCTGTCCCTGTTTTTTGGGATATCCTACCAATGACGGGTCCTGAAGATGCTACAACGTCACAACATCATGCTGATGGAGTTTCTAGGCGACGCTCATTGGTCACGGGGTGGTGTAAGAGTCCATCTGAAAGCCTCTCATTTGTTCTGCCCAACGACCCTCACCTGAGGCCTAAAGAACTGCAGTTTAAAGGCGCTGCCCAGGGATGAGAGGAATGCCAAGTGATTGTTCTCAGGTGGTGCCCATTTCAACCAGGGACGGTTTCTCGGACTGGTTTATGGCTAGTTAAGTTCCCACAGGTGTGAGGACAATGAACTGGTCACAAGGACTGTTGGTGTGCCTGGAGCTTGCCATGGTGCACTGCTCTCGAGCAGGCTACTTGCTGTAGTGTCCTGTTTCCACCTGTTTCTTGGAGCAACGATCTCCACATACAATAGTCCATAAATCTTCCCACCATTTGGCCAGAAGCCACTCACTTTGGAAAAGACTGTAAAAGACATTCTCAAATTAAAGACCCCTGAGATCACCCCAGACAGCAATGGACATCTATTGACTGGTTCCATGAGCATCTTCTGCCCGTCTTTGTAGCTATAATCCCAACCCCTTTTCTCTTTCTCTCTCTTTTATTTCCTGTCCCTCTATTGCATTTTGGTTGGTACTAAATAAAGGTGAATTTTCTGCAGAAGTAAACTGTTTTTGTCCCCTGCTGTGTCTTTTGTGCTTTGAGATCCCTAAAAGAACCTGTCAGGACTCCGCATGTGGTGTGGACCCTGACACCATCTAGACGGAGCCTGCCCAGACGGCCGGGCTCCTTCAGCTTGGGCTCGAGCTTCAACAGCCTCTTCTATCAGCAAACTACAACAGCGCAGCTAACAACACAGCCAGAATAACAACACAGGCAACACAGCGCAGAATTACCGGGTTTTTGCAATTATAACTTTTGTCAAAAGATGGCAGTCTAAATTTAAAAATATGCAATGACCAGCAGTTGCAGGGGACTGGTTAAGTGCCAATACCACGGAGTCCCCACACACAACCCAAATCCCAGCGTCTAAATCACTGCAAGGAAGGGTATCGCTTTATTAAGGGACAAAGTATTCAACTCTTTTCAACGCAGCACGCAGCATGGAGCAATTTCAAACGGTCACCCCAATTGCTTCACCCTTCTCCAGCAGTTTTGGTTGACCAAAAACAAAAATGCAGATCCCAGCTCCCACTTGACTAGTGCTGAGTACATCTTATCAATCACATGCACAGTCATGAACAAAGTCAGGACATAGTCAAAATAACAACTATTAAAATAGCACAAACAAAAATAGCAGCAATAAACAAGGATTTGTCCAGTTCACCCCCAGAACTGCTGACGGGTCTCACCAACACAACAAACTCTTTCACTGGCCGCTACACCCGCCTGATCCTTGCAAGCAAAACTGCACAGGCTTGTGCTGAGCACAGAACACCTTCAGTGACTTTTCAGCTGCCTTTTAGCCACGTGTATGTCTTACAGGCTACCCCACATAATTTTAAACATACGGTTTTGTCTACAGTTCAGCAACAGGTCTTGTCTGTCCCTGCAATGAGCATCTGGGGAGCAGAGGTCCCTCCAGGAAGGTCCCAGAGACATCCATAGCCCAGGTTGCTCTTGCAGTCAGAGTTTCTCATGGCTGACTCGCAATTGATGCAGAAACAAGGACTCTCCAAACGTTGAAGTTAGAAATTGGTATATTTATTACAATGCTTGGCACACCTAGAAGAAATCTCCCACAAGGATGTGCAAAATACACAGGGCTCTTGCCTTCTTTTATCCATAGAAATCTTACATATTCATATACTTACCCAATACACTTATACATATGCATTACCTTACCCCGCCTAGCCTCGCTTTGTGTTAAAATTAGCTCAAAGTCCTTCTACGTTTGCTCAGTTCCTTCCTTCAAATGGGTCAGTGGGTGTTTGAAATGGGTCAG
Organism: Luscinia luscinia; assembly: GCA_034336685.1. Lineage (NCBI taxonomy): Eukaryota > Metazoa > Chordata > Aves > Passeriformes > Muscicapidae > Luscinia > Luscinia luscinia. The sequence continues at coordinate 3,395,456 of JAKWBO010000028.1, read as the reverse complement.
TGATCTCCTAATGATGAAGTCAGGGAGTCTTCCTCACTTTCAACTTTTCACCTTTCTCTTGTTGCTAGGTTCTTTGGCCCATTGGCCATAGTTCAAGCTCCTAACCTGGTTCTGGCTGCTTTTGGGGTCCAGGCGCAGTTATAGTTTTGTCCCGGGCTAGTGTTATGACTACTCCTCTCCCTGCCCCCCCCCCGCCCCGTCTGCACGGAGCTGCCGCCGTGGCCATTCCTCCCCTGCCCCGGTGGACCCCCGGCTGCTGGGGGCTGCTGGTTTGCTTGGCTGCTTGGCTTGGCTGCTGCTGCTGCTGCTGTTGCCGCTTTGGCTGCCGCTTCTTCCCCTAGCTTTTGCCCCAGCTTCTGCTACCCCCGGCTGCTCCCTCTTTCTCTCTCCCTTCTTCCCTTCATCCCGAAGATCAGCACCGGCTCCAGACGGAGGGATCTGAACATCAGAGACTGCCTCTGGAAGCCTGCCAAAAGAAGCTTTGCACCCTTCCCAGCAGGGACTGACCAAGCTCGTCCATCCTCGATCACCTTGGTGAAAACGTTTTGTATCATCTGGGAATCGTTCTTTCCTGGTGCTGGGAAGTGTTTTTTTCTGTGTATTTGTTAAAATAAACAAGTTTTTTCCACTTTTTTTTTTCCCTCGGAGGAAGTTCTTCCTGAACCCGGTAGTGGGAGGGAGAAGGAGTTCTGGGGGTTTATTTTTCCTAGAGGGAATCCTTTGGGAGATATCTCCCGTAATTTTGTCCGAAACCAGGACAGGTTTCTTCACTTTAACAATATCCCAACCACCCATCCTGACACAACAAAGCCATGCAAGTGGTTTATTGTCTTAGCTCTACTGGCTCAGCCACTAAAAATTAATTTTCTATATTGCTTCTATCCTGATAATTTTATGTATAAATCCTATTCCTTAGCTAAGCTCTTACCCTTTGATTTTTGCTTCAGAAAGATGATGCTGTGATAGATACAAACACAATCAATGTGTTGTATGAGGATGCTGTGCCTAGAGTGTGCTTAAAAAATCTTGAAAAATGCCCTATTTGCAAAGCTTTCAGTGGTGGATGGAAAAAGGGAGGCCATGCTGCTTTTGATGTTGAGGAAATGCTGAAACCAGCCTGACTCATTCATAGTCCTCCTCTCCTTGCTGGGATGAGGAGCCCCTCAGCCTTCCCTGCTCCGTGCTGGACAAGCCCAGCTCCCTCAGCCTCTCCTCACAGCCAAAGGGCTCCAGCCCCACCTTGGAGGCACTTCCCTCACCCTGCTCCAGCTGCCAGACATCTTTCCTGCCCTGGGGAACCCAAACCAGGCCCCAGTGACCTGGATAATCCACATCCTTGATGTCCTGGTCACACAGCCCTGGCCCCTTGTCCCCGTGTCAGGCTCTGGGGGTTGATTTGTGGAACATCCCTGGGGGAGGCTGTGGTTCCAGGTGGAGCAGGGGGATGCAGAGGGACAGGAGACCCTGCTGGGCATGATCAGCTTTGGACTTGTCTGAGGAAACTGTGAGGGGGGCTGGGACAGAGTGGCCAGCCAGTGTCACCTCCTGTACGTGGAACTAGAGGCTCTGCAGGTCTGAGACAGCTATTCTGTGTCTGGAATGCTCAGCAGATGCTCAGCTCAGGCAGCTCCTGCAGCCCCAGGGCCAGCCCTGCTGCCCAGCACAGCAGCAGAGAGTTGACCCTGGGACTCCTTAGGCAGCTGCTGCTGCCCCAGGGACAGGGCAGCCTCTTACCAGAGCTCCTCTGCACCCCCAGGGGCTCCCGCTCTGCTCCTGGCACATGCCAGCTGCCCACAGAGCCTTTGCCGGGGAACACATCTGTGCTGGCCTGAGCAGCTATTGCTGCAGCCCCTGACCTGCTCCCCAGAGCCCCAAGCTGGGGCTGCTGCTCTGCAGAGCATGGGGGCTGTGCTGCCCGGGGCCCTGGGCTGCCTCTGCAGGGCTCTGCTGCTCAGCCTGGGACACAGAGGCAGCTGATGGTGCTCCCTGCACTGACCCCCTCCCACACAGGCTCTGCTGGGGCCATGCAGGGGCTCAGAGGTGCCTGCCTTGTTCCAGGGCTGCCAGATGGCCTTGGGGCTGCCCTGCATCCTCCTGGGGAAGGTGCCTGAGGCTCAGAGCACTCAGTGCCCAGACTCCTCTCCCTGTGCCTGCTGTGTCCCTGGGGCTGCAGAGCTCTCCTGGGTCACAGCAGACATTCAGTCCTTGATCTCGGAGTGACCCCAGCCTGGACAGTCCTGTGCCCAGTGAGCTCCACTCCCTGCTGCTCCCTGGCACACCCTGTCCCTGCCGATCCCCTGTGCTCTCCTGGCAGCTCCCAAGGCTCTCCAGAGAAACATTGTCATGCCATCAGCCCTGGCACAAGCTGCAGAGCCCCAGCAAGGTTCAGCACAGACCATTCATCATCTGATGGGCACTGGCCACCAACAAGCAAAACCTGACCTAGACCTGAGTTCTCCGACAGCCACAATGGGACCCTGATCTCATCCCACTGAGCCCTGGGAGAACAGGGAACAAAAGGAGCGTCTTCATAGTCTGTTCCTTGGGCCTGTTCCTGACAGCAGCTCTGGAGGAGAGCAAAGCCTTCCTGCCCTGCCCTCAGGAGATCCCTTTGCTGATGAAGCTGCTGTGCTGGAGCCCAGCTATGTCCCAGCAGTGCCCATGGCCTGTCCCTGCCTGTGCTCACAGCACGGACACGCAGTAGGACAGTGACCAAGCTGCCAGAGCACTGCGACCTTACAGTCGCAGAAGGGCTGGGAAGGAGGGGGTGGAGTTGGGAAGAGCAGATGTGGGAAGAGCCAGGGCCATTGTCTGGCTGTTTTGCTGTACTGGGAGTCTCTTCCCTCCACCTCTGCTCACAGGCACTGCCCTGCAGAGACACAGAAGGGCTGAGGAAGGTTCTTGGTCACACAGGGCAAAGCAGGAGACTTTATTTTCCCTCAGTGCACAGTGATCATGGTTCCTTACTGTCTCTGCTGAACACAAGCACAGTAGATAGTGATGTAGCAATACTGTGACTAATGGCATCTCTTAATGACTATAGCAGTCTGAGCAGTCTCTAATGAGCTCCATTCTGAATGCTATGCAGAAACAAACAGGCACTTTACTGTTTCTGAACAGCACAGAGTGCTCATACTCCTCAGGGCATCCTCACGCTCCTGGTCCCTCAGGCTGTTGATGAGAGGGTGCATTGTTGGAGGCAGCACCGAGTACAGAAATGACCGTGCCAGAGCCAGGGATGGGCACCAGGGTGGCACAGGTGACCTTTGGGCTTTGCAGGGGCCAGGCACAAGGCTGTGCCAGTGCCAGGGCTGAGGTTACACTCTGTGGGCTGGGGCAGAGCCCAGACAGAAATCTCCCCTGAGCCAGCAGCCCTGCAGTGGTGGCCACCAGGCTGGCTTGCCAGGGGAGGCTTCTGGCCATGCCCTGCAGGGAGCTGCTGCTGCCAAGGGGCCTTTGGTGTCCCAGGCTCTCCCTGGCACAGGTCCCACCATGGAACTCTGCTCTTGTGCCCGAGCCCTTCCCTGTGTTGGGGCTTCCTGGGGCTTTTCCTGCAGCGGGACCTGGCCTGGCCATGGCACAGGAAAGGCAGTTCCTGCTGGAGCAGGAGGCTCTGCCTGGAATGGGCTCAAACAACTCCAGCAAGGACCTGTTTGCAAAGCCCTGGGGGAAATGAAAGAGGGAGGGTCATGCTGCCTTTGGGGTGAATAATGCTGAAACCAGCCTGAATCCTCCATCCCAAAGTCCTGAGAGGGAGCTGAAGCTGTGGCAGAGCTGGTAAAATCCCCAGAGCAAGGAACAACCAAGTGACACCACAGAGAACTTCTGCAGAGCTGCTGAGCTGGCACAGCCTGGGCACATCTGACTGACAGCACTTCAGACTAGAAAAGCCCTGTCCCAAATATTAGTGGCAGCATCTCCTGACATTTCCCTTCTTAGGGGTGTGTGGAGGTTCCTCCCTGGAGTGGAGACACCCCTCAAGGTCACTGCTTGAGGCTGAGCTAAGGAGATTTGCCCAGGGTTGTTGGTCTGGGGGAGTGACACTCATCTCTACTTAGTTCTGCTTTGATACAGTTTTGCTTCAAAATTGCTTCCTAGGGCATGATATTAAAATAGATGTTACAGCTCCTAAACTGTGGAGTAAGTAATTCTGATTAAGACCTTTTTGCCTAATCATGATCATAATCAACCATATCTCTATAAATACTTGTAGTTTGCCATTCTTAATGTTGAGGGACAAAGTTGTACAAAGGTTCAATTCCACCTGTAAAATCCTTTGCACATAAATCTTTGACAAAATCTGGGGCTGGGATTGGATCCAGGCACTCCCAGGCTTCTCTCACAGAAGGAGTTTAGAAAGCCTGGGGATGCTGGTTTGGGGGAGCTTGGAGGTGTAATTGGTGGGTTGGGGGTCATTTCTTCACCTCGCAACCCAGCAGGAGCTTCTTTAAGAAACTGTGCCTGAAGCTCCCACTCTGCTCATGACAGGAACCCCTGTGAGTGTCTGTGACATCCCAGGTCTTTGGCAGCCTGGGCACTCCTGGGATGTCACCCTGGAGCCCCTATGAGTGTCTGTGACATCCCAGCTCTTTGGCAGCCTGGGCACTCCTGGGATGTCACCCTGGAACCCCTGTGAGTGTCTGTGACATCCCAGCTCTGTGGCAGCCTGGAGACTCCTAGGATGTCACTCTGGAACCCCTGTGAGTGTCTGTGACCTCACAGTTCTTTAGGAGCACAGGGATGTCCCCACTGTGTGAGTCCAGAGTACTCCTCTGGCTTCCCTGGAAGGTTTAAGACCCCCCTGACGGGGTCCCCAAAGACCCTTGAATGAGACCCAGGTGTCTCAGGGGCTGGATTTAACTCCTTGGAACAATTTGCCAACATTGAGAGAAGAAATGCAAGCTGCAAAAATAAATAGAGTGTAAATTAAACTGTTAGAATGTAGAATTAGCAGATATATAGAATGTTTGTGATAAGGGACACGTGGCCAAGATGGAGAAATTGGGGTGTGGATACCTCTTCCTCCTTCTTCTCCGTGTCATCCATGCTGGGTGACATGCTGGCACTTTTAGATTGGATGAGTACAGAGTTGGACCATGTTATAAGACTGTATTGTATTGGGGGTCATTTATAAATACCTAGTACGTAATTTAGACTATAAAAGATAAGTCCTGCCTCTACCAGGCAGATTCTGCCTTGGACGTCTAGCGAGCAGACCGCTGTTCGCTGGACAAAGCATTCCTGAGATAAGAAAAAATAAGCAACCATGAAAACCTCTAAGAACAGCCTCCTGCAGTCTCTCATCGGCAGGCACTGGAAAGAGCTGGGTTCCAGACCACCTTTATGTCCTCCAGAGGTGATCTCAGCTCTAAGGAGACACCTCGGGTTGTGACACACTGGACTCCTGCCACTGCCTGTGACAAATTGGCTCCTTGGCAGCATAGAAACACCTCTGTTGTTACTGTGGAGCCCTGTGACTGTCACCTCATGATGCTTAGGAAGATTAAGGACCCCTGGGATGTGCCCATGGAGCCCCTGTGCCTGCATGTGAGCTCACAGCTCTTGAGCAGCCTGGAAACTCCTGGAATCGGTTCATTCCTGCTCTGCTGAGGATGTATCCTTAGCAACTTGGAGGTTCCCTGATGAATTTTAGTTCTCCAGAGACTTGTTCAGTCTTCAGCTCTTCAGTTCAGGAATTCAGTGGCAAGGGCTCATTAATACTTCAAAACACACTAACAGGACAAGCCACTGTTATAATAATAATTCATTTCAATAATTAATAATGAGAATAGTTTTATTTTAATTATTTAATTCTTCTATGGTTTATTAGACAGATTTCAGAAGTGAATTCAAAGAGAATATCCAATTTTTTTTTTAAATGCGGGGGGTTATGTCTTATTTGGTTTTTTTTTTTCCTGTTTATAGATTGGTATCAGCAATCTCCAGTTGATTTTGATCCCCAGCACCTCCTAATATAGTCTGAATAGATATGAAAATCAAGAACCTTTATGCCTGACCATCAATCAGAGTCTGTCCCTACCCCCATCCCACCATTGCCCCCATCCAACCCCTGACAGTCAGAGTAACCTTGTGCAAATCTGAGCTCCCCCCACCCCAGGCTGTGCCTGCAGCTTTCAGCTCCTTGGCACCAACTCGCACCTGCTTTCCTTGGGGAAGGAGCTGCCTGAGACACAGAGGGGCTCTGTGTTCTCCATCAGCTCCTGGCTGGCACTGCCAGGCTGGCATGAGGAGCCCCTCAGCCTTCCCTGCTCCGTGCTGGACAAGCCCAGCTCCCTCAGCCTCTCCTCACAGCCAAAGGGCTCCAGCCCCACCTTGGAGGCACTTCCCTCACCCTGCTCCAGCTGCCAGACATCTTTCCTGCCCTGGGGAACCCAAACCAGGCCCCAGTGACCTGGATAATCCACATCCTTGATGTCCTGGTCACACAACCCTGGCCCCTTGTCCCCGTGTCAGGCTCTGGGGGTTGATTTGTGGAACATTCCTGGGGGAGACTGTGGTTCCAGGTGGAGCAGGGGGATACAGAGGGACAGGAGACCCTGCTGGGCATGATCAGCTTTGGACTTGTCTGAGGAAACTGTGAGGGGGGCTGGGACAGAGTGACCAACCCAGTGACCTCACACAGCCCTGCTGGGATGTCACAAAACCCCCCTGTGATGTCACAACCTGCTCTGTGATATCACAGAGACAGCCTATGATGTCGTAGCTACTCGATGACCACACAAAGCCCACTCTGTGACCTCATGTCACCAGACGATAAATTGCCCACCCCAGGTGAGCTGACACATTGCTTGTTCTCCAAAACCACTGGCCTCTGGAAACCACACAATGCCTGTTGTGTAAGAAGGGGAACTGAAATTCACCAGCCTCACTGTCCTGCCAGCTCAGTCAGACCCACTGGAACATTGGGGTCCATGACCACGAGGGACCACCAGAGTGACCTCCATGACAGAAGAACCCATGGGTAAAGGGGAGGGGAATTATGTTAATGATTTTAGGGAAATTATTATCATATATGTGTTTAGTCCACTAGAATCAATGAGTATTTATGCCAAATAGAGAATATAAACAGAAACTTTCCTGTACTCAGCATGCACAGATTTAGGAAGAGCTGTCCCTTTGTGTATCCAGCCAAATAAAGAATGCTGCTTTTTAATGCTGCATTGGTTTTAAGGAGTTTTATATTTTAGCGTATTTTGGGTAACACTCCCACTCCCAAGGAAAGCTCTCTTTCCTGCTCTTCACAAACACAGAAGGGCTTGTTGGAGATGTGGTGGTCAGAGGCTGTCTGGGATACAGTGACCATAAAATAATGGAGTTTTCAATATTCTGTGAAAGAAGAAGGGGCATCAACAAAACTTCTACACTGGAATTATGGACAGCAGACTTTGGCCTTTTCAAGATGCAGATTTGTGGAGTACCAAATCAGGTAATGATTTTTTAAAGGGAAACAGCCCTTAAAAACAGCAGTCCAGGATGGATGGGCACATTTCAAGAAAGTAATCCTTTGGGCAAAGGAGCAGCCTGTCCCTGTATTCCAAAAAGTGAGACAGTGAGGAAAATGACTGGCCTGGCTGCGCATGGAGCTTTAGTGGGGACTTAGGGGAAAAAAGGGGGTGCATCACCTTTGGACAGAAGGCCAGACAATTCAGGAAATGTTTAAGGATGTTATTAGGTCATGCAGAAGAAAATTAGAGAGGTGAAAGCTCAATTAGGACTTGACCTAGCTACATCTGTGAAAAATAATAGAAAATAATAGAAAATGTTTCTATGAATAAATTAATGGTAAACCGTGGGATAAGGAGAACCTCTACTCTTTGTAGACCTCTGTCTCCTTATATGACCAGGTGACCCACCTGGTGGATGTGGGAAAGGCTGTGGATGTCTGCCTGGACTTCAGCAAAGCCTTTGACACCATGAGCCACAACATTCCCTGGAAAATCTGCATCCCACTGCTTAGACATGTTTAGTCTTTGCTGGGTTAATAACTGGCTGAAGGCCAGGCACAGAGAGTGGTGGGGATGGTGCTGCATTCACTGTGTTTCCAGTGACCAGTGGTGTCCCAAAGGGATCAGTGTTTGGCCCACTCCTATTTAGCATCATTATTGATGACCTGGAGGTGGAGATTGGGCCCACCATCAGCAAATTTGCAGATGACACCAAGCTGGGTGTGAGTGTGGACCTGCTGGAGGAAGGACATGGAGGGGCTGGAGTGTGTCCAGAGAAGGACAACAAGGCTGGTGAGGGATCTGGAACACAAGTCCTGTGAGGAGTGGCTGAGGGAGCTGGGAAGGTTTATCCTGGAGAAGAAGAGGTTCAGAGGAGACAAGGTGGTATCAGGGCACAGGTTAGACTTGATGATCTCCAAGATCTTTTCCAGCCTGGCTGACTCTGTGATTCTCTGAAACCACCCTTGGAACTGTGGCAGGATGAACCCTGGGCCTCCTCTTCAGAAGGTCCAGCAGCCCAGGTCCCTCAGCTTCTCTTCACAGGCCCCAAATCCCATCCTGTCAGTCCTGCAGAGCCTCTCCAGCCTCTCCTCATTGCCCAGAACAGGGAGTCTCACACCCAGACACACCAGCCCAGATGTGCCCCCCTGGCCTGTGGTGCCTCTGGCAAAGGAGGAGCACGAGGCACTGCAGAACCCTGCAGAAAATTCCTGAAGCACTTGTAGGATGATCCTGCTCCCCAAGGGACATTCCCATTGTGCCAGCTCAGGAACTGAAATGGGGAGTGGGGGCAGAGAGGAAAGGGAAAACAGGGATGGGCTGTTTGCAGGGGTGGGGAAAGGAATGGGCAAGAAATCTGGACAAGGGAAGAGTAATGAAAGCAAAGGTGAAGCAACGAAAATGCTCAGGGCAGTTTGGGAGTGGCTGCCAGGTAGCCTTGGCTCTGAGCAACAACATCTACAGTGGGACAGGAAACTCACAGCTCATGGGAACAAACTTTCTGGCTGACTTCAGAGGCCACAACAAACCTCAGAGGTTTCCCTCCCGTCTCCCAGCCCTTGCTGGCCCCAGGGGCTGATGGCATTTGTGCTCACTCAGCTCCCTCTCCCCACAGCAGCACCATGGGGGCGCTGACACCTGCTCTGTGCAATGCAAACAGGGGCTCCTGAGCCAGTCCTGCTGTGGCTGTGCCTGCAAGGATGCGGCACCTGTGTGAGCTGGGGGAGAGGCCAGGGCTGCAGAGGGGGGATGTTGGCAGGTGCATGAGGACACTCTGGGACGCTGCCCTGGGCTGTCTAGCGCAGTGGGGATGGATCAGCCCCTGCTCTGCTGCTCCTTGCCAGGGTGTCCCCCTTGCAGGGACCTTGCAGAGCACCAGCCATGCTGGTTGCCCCCAGCCTGCCCACGGCCAGCCTGGGGCTGCTCACGGGGGTTTTCTCTGCTCAGCATTGGCCTGGCCAAGTGTTGTGGAGAGAGCCTGGCCAAGGAGCCTCGAGCCCCCAGGCTGTGCCCTGAGGCGTCAGCGCTGCCCCAGCAGTGCGCATGGCCTGTCCCTGCTGCAGCCCTGGCACTGCCACCCCCAGGGCTGTGCCCGGCCCCGAGAGAACCCAGGCCCTGCAGCAACACGAGGAGCAGGAGGGCAGCGGGGCAGTGGCATAGGAGCAGCACTGGCAACACCAAGTGCTGCTGGGCACAGCTGCTGTGCCAGCACTGATCGGCCCCCAGCTCTGCACACAGACATTGCTGCTGCAGCTCAAGAGAAGGGAACAAAAGGTGGATATTCAGTGAAAATTTTGCTGGGAGAGAAATCCTTTAGTTCATTTAAAGCCACCTGTCACTGCCCGAGGTTTCTCCTTAGACCCGAGATCACCGCAGGAGGACATGAAGTGGTTTAAATCCTGGTTTTTCCCAAAGCCGCCGATGAGAGATTGCAGGAGACGGTTTTCAAAGGCTTCAAGGATTGTTTATTGTTTCTTGTCTCAGGAACTCTTTGCCTGGCTAACAGCGGTCTTCTCTGCCAGGCATCCAGGATGGAATCTGCCTGGTGAAGGCAGGACTTATATAGTCTAAATTACGTGCTATATGTTTATAACAATTTTCCAATACAATACAGACTTGTTAAACGGTCCAGCTCTGACCCCATCCAATCTAAAAGTGCCAGCATGTCACCCAGAATGGATGACATGGAGAAGAAGAAGGAAGAAGTATCCACCGCCCAAATTCTCCATCTTGGCCACGTGTCCCTTATCATAAACATCCCCAAAAGTCTATTTATCTACATCCTAACAGTCTAATTTACACTTTACTAATTTTTGTGGCTTGATTCTCTTCCCTCTGTGTTGGTAATTTCCCTCAAGGGTTTGAATTCAGCGCCTGAGACACCTGGGTCACATTCAGGGGTCTTTGAGACCCTCACCAGGGTGGTTTTGAGACCCCCAAGGAGGCCAGGGGTACACCCTGGGCTCCCACATCTCCCCCCACTCTTTACACTAAAAATACCTCTTTCTCAGCTTTGTTCAAGGCGCGCCAAATCCACTGGATGATTCACGGCAAAATAATGAGAAGAGCAACAAGCCTCACTAATATATAAAAACCTATTTTCAAAATTTCTTTTCACAAAGGTGAAAGATCAAAAAGGTCAAACAGACCATCCAGTCATGATCCAGTGACTTCTCCAAGCTTTGCCACACCATCCTGCAACTGTTTTATGTTTTCATGAATTGATTTTGAATGATCAGACAAGTTCATGCAGCATATTCCCTCAAATTCTTCACACCCATGTCCATGAGTCAGGAATAGATAATCGATTGCTGCTCTGTTTTGAAGAGTGGCCTTTCTCACACTGTTGACATCAGTTAACATGTCACTCAGTGCAAGAGAAACAGCCTTGGCGTTCTTGCTCGACCAACGCCCCATACGTTCCAGTTGAGCCAAGGCCGCCGCTGATGCCATTTGAGGTGAGAATATCGCTACCGCAACTCTCTGTGCCTTTTTCCACATATAAAATTTGTCATCACAATTCGGATCATATTGTTTGATTGCTCTCTTTTTTTAGTTTCTTAATTTTTTCAAAATTTTCAAATCTGAGGTTAACAATGAAAGTCTCCCAATGCTGCATGGACCTCCTTTGATGTTTGCAGGGATAGCAGGCCAAATTCTGTCCCCACAAATTAAAAAGATTCCCCATGGCAATTGTGCAGGAACATGGAGGGATGGTTTGTTTGAAACTGCAGTATGATTGCATCACAGTGAAGCATTTTTATATACATCATTGTAGAAAATGTTACTCCCCCTAAAATTTATCCATGGAATGCCATCCCATAGTTACTGAATGCCTGGCAACCAGACCCCCTCCCCCTTATCGAAAACCCTATTATCTTTCTGGATTTCTATTGGCTCTTAAAGTCAACAAGTTATTGGTCCTTTTTTACTTAGAATTTTAAGATAATTGGTTAGTTTAAAAGCTGTAGTTTTTATTGGTAGAAAATTCAATCCGCTGTAAACCTATAAAAGTCCTTTTTTATCTGATGTAACTAGACTGTTGTAGTACTCTCCCTTCGGGGAAATAAAGTTATCTCCAGAACTAGTGCTGCAATAGCCTCAACCTTTCTGTACTTCGCTAGTGGGTAGCTGTAAGCCCAACAGCCAGAGTCCAGAGGGATCTGGACTTGGAGTTGCTGGGCCTGAGGTTGGAAAGCTCCAACCTTAAAAACAGCTACACATCATGATTTGGAGTAACATCTATTATTTGATTCTTTGTCACTCCTGGATTACCGAATTCAATGTAAAAATCCATTCTTGTCCAACCAAAAATTTCCAATTCTTCTGATTCGAAAGGGGCCACAGGGAGATATTGAACCCATGTATACCACTCATCTATCTCCGAGGTTACCCACTTCTCCACTGGAACCGCCACCAAACACGTTGAGAATGATTTTTTGGTCTGGAGTGCGTCAAACAAATCGTGTCCAACCCTGCTGCCTGCGCTAAATTTTCCCAAATATTCCCCCTTGGCTGTATCATAGGTAGATCCACTTCATCACCTAATACAGTTGACAAAAAGATTAGATACAACATTACATAAGCAAACATGATTCATTTTCAGTTTTTTAAGTCTTTTGTGTGTCGTCTGAAGAGGAGTTCGTGTCCTTTATTTCTGATTCGGTCTGCGGGCTCCTTTCTTCTCTTTTGGGATAGGCTTCTGCTTGCGTTTGGGCTCGATATGGTCTCACAAATTTTGCAGGAACCCACTTCAATCCTCTATCTGTGGAGACACAAGCAAAACCTTTTCCCCAAGTGATTAGTTTAAAAGGTCCTTCAATTTTGCCTTTTCCAAATTTCTGATAAAAACCAAAGGATTTTCCTTTAGCTTTGCCCTCGTATTATTGGTAAAGTCTTATAATTCGTTGAGTTGGCTCTGAAAAAGAGCCATTTAAAAAATTTTGCACATATACAACTTTGTTCAGCCTCATGTGAGGCATAGCCTCCGCCTCTCCCCTTTTTTGTTTTTCTAAAAGTGTTTTTAAAGTATGATGTGTTCTTTCAATGATAGTTTGACCTCTGGATGAATGGGGAATGCCAAAAGTATGTCTGACACCCCATTTTTTAAAAAATTTGTCTAAAACCTTTCCAATATAAGTTGGACCATTATCTGTTTTGACTTCTTGTGGCACTCCTAGAGATGCAAGTGCCTGTAGAAAATGTCTACATGCATGCTGTGCCATTTCTCCTGTAAGTACTGATGCAAAAATTCCCCCCTGAAATGGTGTCAACTGAAACATGAATATTTTTCAGTTTTCCAAAAGGTGGATATTTAGTAACATCTGTTTGCCATAATTGAAGACTTTGCAGTCCCCTTGGGTTCACTGCTCCCATGGAAACTGGCGGCTGTACCTTCTGACAATCTGGACAGGACTGAATGTTTCCTTTGCCTGACTTTTAGAAATTCGAAAAGATTTCATCAACGCTTGCGCATTCTGATGAAAAATTGCATGGCTTAATTTTGCCTGCTCAAAAATATCTGGCAGGGTTTGCAAAACAGACATGGTCAATTTGTCTGCTTGCACGTTTCCTTCTGCTAAAAATCCTGGGAGTGATGAGTGTGCTCTAATATGTGTAATAAAATATTTATGTGTCCTGTTTTCCTGCAATGTTTTCATACATAATAAATATGAATATAGAATGTCATTGCTTGTTTCTTTCAAAAGTGACCCTTCCAATCTTTTGACTACATTGGCCACATATGCTGAATCTGTGATTAAATTGAGAGCTTGCTGGAACAATTCAAAAACTTGGACCATTGCTGCCAATTCCACAATTTGTGGTGAACCTTGCACTGTTTTCACATCTGACTCCCATTTCCCTGTAATTGAGCTCTGCCATGTAATAACTGATTTGTGAGTTTTCCCTGAACCATCAATGAATACTGTGATCCCATCCAATGGTTCCTCACTCATTTTTGACTTTTCTCTAAAACTTAATTTTGCTTTCAACAACCTGTGACTCGGATAGTGAATTGTACAAATGCCCGTGTAATCTAACAATGCAATTGCCAAATCCTGTGATTTTTGGTGTGCCCAATCAAAATATTGTTTTTTCAAAGGTAAGTATATTATTGAAAAATCTCTGCCCTTCATTGTCGTCAGCCTTGTTCTTCCCTTAATTATGATCTGAGCTATCATTTCTAAATCCGTAAGAATCGTTTTCGGGGCCCTAGAAGAAAAAAAATCCATTCTATGATCAAAAGAGGGTCCTCTTTAAACTCATCCCATTGAAAAATCAAGCCATATAATTGTGTCCCTTCTCCCAATACTGCTAAATGAAAGGGTAATGAATCTTCATAACGATGTACTTGTCTGTGCTGTATGATCTCCGCAACTTTCTGCAAGGTTTCTTGCGCCTCCAGTGTGAGAGTTCTGGGAGATTTAATGTCATTGTCTCCTTTCAAAAGATTGAATAAAGGTGAAAGGTCGTCATTTGTGATTCCTAGAATCGGTCTCATCCAGTTTATCTCTCCAATAAGTTGTAGATTTTGTAAATTGATGACTTTTCAATTTATCTCTATTTTTTGAGGCTTTATCGTCTCTTCAGTGATTTTCCATCCAAGATATTTCTAAGGTGCAATTTCTTGAATTTTTGAAGTACTAATTTCCAGTCCAGCTTTTTGTACTTCTGCAATTACACAGTCACGGGCTTCTTGCAGTTTCTGGTTTGTTGACGCTGCAATGAGCAGATCGTCTATATAATGAATGATTCTCACTTCTGGATATTTTGTTCTTGCTGGAGCAAAAGCTTGTGCCACGTACCACTGGCAAATTGTTGGAGAATTTTTGAGGCCTTGTGGTAAAACAACCCAATGATATCTTTTCAAAGGTTCTTCTCTGTTCAAACTTGGAACGGAAAATGCCATCCGATGAGCATGGTCCGGATGAAGTGGTATGCTGAAAAAACAGTCCTTGAGATCAATGATCACAAGTGGCCAATCTCTAGGAATCATTGTGAGAGATGGAAGTCCTTGTTGAAGAGGTCCTATTTCTTCCACGATCTCATTCAACTTTCTGAGGTCATGAAGCAGTCTCCATGATCCAGAGGTCTTCTTCTGAATGATGAACACAGGAAAATTCCAGGGACTGTTTGTTGGCTTAATGTGTCCTTTCTACAACTGTTCCTTGACTAAATTCTTCAGAGCACTCAATCTTTTCTTTTCCAAGGCCCACTGATCCACTTAAAGGGGTGTATCAGTCTTCCATGTCAACTTTGGAGTGGTGAGTGCCACAGTGAGCCCCACTAAAAATCCATTTTCAGATAAATGCCCCATTGGGACAAGAGGTTTCTTCCCCATACTGTAAATGGCTTCTGCACCACGAAGGGACGAGTAACAGCTAGCTTTCCTCCTGGCCCTGTGAACGTGATTGCGCTTTCACTTTGCAGGCATACGGAACTTCCTCCGGCGCCTGTGATCTGACCTAAAGGTACTATTAAATTCCAATCTCTTGGCCAGAAGATATATGAGTTGAGTGTGACGTCCGTTCCTGTGTCTACCATTCCTGTAATAATAAATTTTCTGTTGTTGTGTGTCAATTCACAAGTAATAATTGGTTGCTCACGGCCTATATGTTTCAGCCATGAGGCATGCACTTCTGCATGATCATTGTAGTAGGGATGATCTTCACCCATCACTGGCATAACTTGATGTTCCAGTGGGTGAGATGGCAGAGCTATTGCTTTCGCTACCTGGGTATTTTGTGGAATAGTCAATGGTGGTCGAAGAGCTCTGGCTAAAACTGTCAGCTCTTCACTGCAATCTGCTGCAATAACTGTAGGAAATACAATAAATAAAAAAAAAAATATTTCTGTCTCTACCTATTATCAAGAAATCCTGTCTTTTTCAGGAAGGTCCTCTAACTCCTGTAGGTATTAATGTGTGTTCTTCATTCAGAAAGCAGACTATTTTGGAAGCTGCCAGGATGCATTGTGCTCCTGGTTGACAACAAGTCCCGGTCGCAAGGGATGCTTGCAAGTGTCCGACAGAGGGAGTCTGACTGACGTTCCCCGACAGTTGTACTGGTTGTCTTGCTGCTCCCTGTGTCACCGCCATTACTTCTGTCGTCATGCGATGGGGTGCTGGTGTGTTCCGTTTGTAGTTTCCCGGAATAGGTAAAGGTTTTCCATCTATATCTGTCTTGGAGTAACATTCGCTTGCAAGATGTTTCCCTTTTCGACATCTCGGACAAATTTCTGAAGGCTTATTAGCTTTCGTTAATTGAGGGAATTCTTCTTAAAATGTCCAGATTCTCCACAATGCTAACACTGTCCTTCAGAGGATTTGTTCTTCTTTTTAAGACTTGCAATAACATTTTCAATATTTTCATTTTGTGCCTGAAGAGCCTTTTCCACTCGTTCTTCCACAACCGAAGCTATATGCTGAAGTGTTCCGACTTTGTTGCAGGCTTCAACCATCTCTGCCAAGGAAGGATGGCCAGGGATGGCAGTAATAATTCTTTTGCATTCTTGATTGGCGTTTGCAAATGCAAGATTTCTCAATAAACATGGTTCGGCTGCTTCATCAAGGACTTGCCTGCCCACAGCCTGTGTGAGTCTGTCCATAAATGCAGAGAAAGGTTCTGAAGCTCCTTGTCTTAGATCTGTATAAATTGTGTCTTGAACACCTGACAGGGTCCACACCACATGCGGAGTCCTGATAGGTTCTTTTAGGGATTTCAAAGTGCAAAAGACACAGCAGGGGACAAAAATAGTTTACTTTTCCAGAAATGCACCTTTATTTAGTGCCAACAAAATGCGAGAGGGGGACAGAGACAGAGAGAGAGAGAGAGAGAAAAAGGGTTGGGATTATAGCTACCAAGACGGGCAGAAGATCCTCGTGGTACCAGCCAAGAGATGTCCGTTGCCGTCCGGGGAGATCTCGGGGGTCTTTAATTTGAGGATGTCTTTTACAGTCTTTTCCAAAGTGAGTGGCTTCTGGCCAAAAGGTGGAAAGATTTATGGACTATTGTATGTGGAGATCGTTGCTCCAAGAAACAGGTGGAAACAGGACGCTACAGCAAGTAGCCTGCTCGAGAGCAGCGCATCATGGCAAGCTCCAGGCACACCAACAGTCCTTGTGACCAGTTCATTGTTCTCACACCTGTGGGAGCCTTGTTGAGTAAACCAGTCTCATGAGAGACCAGTCCTGGTCCAATGAGCACCACCTGGAACAATCACTTGGCGTTCCTCCCATCCCTGGCCAGCGCCTTTAAACTGCAGTTTGAGGGGTCTTCTTAGGCCTCAGGCGAGGGTCGTTGGGCAGAACAAACGAGAGGCTTTCAGATGGACTCTTGCAACACCTGCTGGTGCAATTTGCAAAATTGCTTTGCGTGCTGCTTCTTTGACGTCTGTCAACACTTCTCTGGGAAGCCTGCCTTGTTGCACTGGATTATCATTTGGAGGATCACCCGCCAGTTCTGCTATGGTGAGGGCTGCATGTGGTCCTCTTTGGTATCTGGTTCTCAGTTCTTGCAAAGCTCTTTTCCACCTCTTATCCCAGATAAGTGCCTGTATGTCTGTAAGGATCAGTGACACAAGAGATCTTACATCATATGGAGTTAATTCATACATATTAAAATTTCCTTTTAATAGCTGTTTAAAATATGAAGATCATAATCCATAATCTCTAATTGCCTTAATTAAATCCTTCACTGTTTCATGACCCAGTCTTGCCCATCTTGGGTTTTGCCCTTGTGCATCATAGTTGACAGGCATTACCATGTCCCTGGTTCCAATCACAGGGCATTCTCTGTCCCTTGTTAGATTCATCCTTATGTTTGCCCAGTCTATCAATGTCGGTTGTGGTGCAGGTGGCTGTGCTTCCATAGAAGTCGGTCTGTAGAGAGGAGTTCTCTGTTGAAATTGTGTCCAAGCTGTTGCTCCTTTCATTTTTTGGTCCACTGGCATTGCTGGTGTTTGCACTCCTTGCTGTATTATTTTTGGCTCTAGCTGAGGATTGATCATTTGTGCTTCAGAGATTATTTGATGAGTTTGTGGAAACTCTGTTTTTCTTTGAGGACGAGACTCCAATGTTGTTCCCATTTGATGTAAAAGGGTTTGAAAAACATCTTTTGGAATTATAATTATCGAGCCTTGGTTAACTGGGAAAAAGTCTTGTATTAATATGGTTTTGCCACTAGGTGGCGCCGCTGCCTTGATTTGGAACTGCACGCGTTGTTGTTGTAGTCGTCGTGGTGACTGGTCTGGTTCTGGGGAGACACCCCTTTCCTGGGCACGCCTCCCGGAGGTGTGGCCGCTCCTTTCCTGGCCACGCCTCTTCTTGGCACGGGCCGACAGAGTCTTGGACTGTGCGCCTTCCCTGCTTTCGCAGTCGCTTTCGCTGTCGCTTGATCCCTGCCCTTGCGAGCTAAAATCGCTCTCATCCGAGTTAGACCTTTTGATA
The DNA here is from genome assembly GCA_034336685.1 of Luscinia luscinia. Classification (NCBI taxonomy): domain Eukaryota; kingdom Metazoa; phylum Chordata; class Aves; order Passeriformes; family Muscicapidae; genus Luscinia; species Luscinia luscinia. The sequence goes on along the minus strand of JAKWBO010000028.1, from coordinate 3,377,543 downwards.
TCTCTCTATTTTTTGGTCGCCTGCCTCTGTCCCTATCACTTCTGGGTTTGAAGAGCCCCACGCGCATGTGCACTGTTCCCGCGGATGCCCACTACGTTTTGGGCGCACCGCGCATGCACCGCTCGCTATTTCCAGGATCCGCGATTCCCACGAATCCCCCGGGCGGTTTTTACGCGCTTCCTGCGAATCCTCCGCGCGGTTTTTCCGCGCTTCCGGGATTGCCGGCACTGTCGCCGCGGCTGCACTGCCTTGCGTTGCCACAATGGAAACCGGAATCACGGACCCCCGCGCCGCTGCAACTGATGCAACTACTGCTGCTGCAGCCGCCGCCTCTGGCTCTATTCCCGCGGTCTCTTTGCTGGAAACCGCC
>JAKWBO010000028.1:3340361-3377073 GCA_034336685.1 Luscinia luscinia | reverse complement strand
CTCAAGTCTGGAATGTTTACTACATCCTGAGTCACTGGGATGGTAATTATTCTTTTCTCCGTGTTCCCTGTCTGCTGTCTGTGGTCCTACAGTATCTAACAGGCTACAATAAGCATACGCCAGGGCCCAGCTCACTGCAGTGATCTTTTTTTCCTTAGGGTTATCATGGCACTTCTCTTTCAAATATTTTAACACCTCAGCTGGGTTTTGAATTTTCTCCTGTGGAAAGTCCCAAAGTATAGGATCAGAAAATTCCTTTAACATTTGGCCCAGGTCCTGCCATTTCCCACACCATTCAGGACTGTTCACATTTTGCTTTGCTCCTAAATCAGGAGTTACACCAGCCCCTCTAGAAATCTCAGCTCTCATTTTATATAAACTGTAAACAGTGTATAAAAAGCTTACTAAATTAAACATCAGAAAGATAATCTCTTTAGTGTTCAGGGAAACCTGCACATTTTCTAATGAAGATGTAAAAAATTCAGAGGAGACAAAGGAAAGCAAAGGCTGAAAAGCCTCCTCCCCCTCTTCTCCTCTAACAAACTGAGTGCATATCCATAACCAGGATCCAGAAGATATCCCTGGAACCGATTCCAGCATCTTTATAAACCTCTTACAAGCCATCGCAACCAAGCCCAGTCCGATAAATATTTTGGTCATTATCTCTCTAGTATATAAACTTCAAATAAGGGACAGTACTAAAGCTATTTCCGGATAGGAAAATAACCCCAAAGACCAGAAAGGTATTAAAACCTCAAAAAACTCTAGTATCCAAAACCCCATACCAGCTTCCATCCCAAAAAACATTTTAAATCTATACCAATACACAGTTACAAGGTAATAAAGTTTTTTCCACTTCCTCGTGCCCCTAACGTTGGGCGCCAAGATTTGTCCTGGTTTAGGACAAATTTACGGGAGATATCTCGCAAAGGAGTCCCCCTAGGAAAATAAACCCCCAGAACTCCTTCCCCCTCCCACTACCGGGTTCAGGAAGAACTTCCTCCGAGGGAAAAAAAGTGGAAAAAACTTGTTTATTTCAACAAAACACTTCCCAGCACCAGGAAAGAACAATCCCCAGATGACACAAAACGTTTTCATTAAGTTGAGTGAGGATGGACGAGCTCGGTCAGTCCCTGCTGGGAAGGGTGCAAAGCTTCTGTGGCAGGCCTCCAGACGCAGTCTCTGATGTTCAGATACCTCCGTCCAGAGCCGGTGCAGATCTTCGGGATGAGGGAAAGAAGGGAGAGAGAAAGAGGGAGCAGCTGGGGGCAGGAGAAGCTGGGGCAAAAGCTAGGGGCAAAAGCGGCAGCCAAAGCGGCAAAAGCAGCAGCAAAAGCAGCAAAAGCAGCAGGCCAGCAGCAGCAGCAGACAAAGCAGCAGGCAGCAGCCGCCCAGCAGTCGGGCCCGCCAGGGCGGGGGAGGCGGCAGCAGCTCCGTGCAGACAGAGGGGGGGGGGCAGGGAGAGGAGTAGTCATAACACTAACCCAGGACAGTGTTATCGGATTTTCCTTCCAACTTCGGACTAGTACCCAGTCTTAGGGCTGAACCTGATGTAATACAAGATTTAACGGTGGTCTCTGAGCCAACATTCCCTTTTCCCATAACTGTTTCCTGAATTTCATCAGGGTTACTATATACTCGTTAATGTATCGTTCACTAACGTTTGGATTTGTCTGTGCCCTTTCTAAATTATAAGGCATACCATATAACATTTCGAATGGGGAAATCCCCAGATCTGCTTGGGGTTGAGTCCGAATGTTCAGCAAAGCTAATGGAACACATTTAACCCATGATAGCTTTGTTTCTAGCACCAACTTAGTCAGCTGTTTCTTTATTTCCCCATTCATTCTTTCTACTCGGCCTGAACTCTGAGGATGCCAGGGAGTATGATGTTGCCATTTTATTCCTAATGCTTCTGCTAACTCGTGAGTTACATTTGATGTAAACTGCAGCACTCTATCGGAGTCAATTGTTTCTGGTACACCATATCTGGGGACTATCTCCTCTAGTAAAACTTTTACTACTGTTCGTGCAGTTTCTCTTGATGTTGGGAAGGCTTCCACATAGTGGGTGAGATGATCCACTACCACCAAAAGATATTTAATCCTTCCTACCTTTGGCAATTCAGTAAAATCTACTTGGATATTTGCAAAGGGTCGCTTTGCTAGAGGCCTTCCCTCATGGGGTAGTTTTCTGAGGTTACTTCGATTTACCTGCAGACAGGTAGGACATCCCTTTGTAATATGTTTAGCTAAATCGTGGAGTCCGATGCTCATGTATTTAGTGGCAAAGTGATCTACCAGCCCCTGGGCTCCCCAATGAGTTTTCTGATGTAACTTATACAGTATTCTTTGAGCTACTGCTTTTGGTAGCACCCCTTGGCCATCTGCTAATATCCATTTTCCTGATTCTTCTGTAACCCCCATCCTTTTAAGTTTCTCTTTTTCCTCATTCGTAAAAATTGTGTCAGTGTTTTCATTGCTATCGACTCCACCCTCATCTCTTTGCCCCCCTTTTTCTTTTAGGACCATCTCCTTTAGGGCTGCCCGTTTTGCTTCCTGATCCGCAGCGTTGTTTACCCTGCTTCTCAAATCCATTCCTCGTTGGTGTCCCTTTAAATGTACCACTGCTAACTTCCTCGGCCCTCTCAGGGCTTTTAATATTTCAACTATAAGTTTCTGATGTATCAAATCTTTTCCCTGTGAGTTAATGAGGCCCCTTTCTTCCCATAGCTTTCCAAATGTATGTACTACTCCAAATCCATATCTGGAATCAGTGTATATTGTCCCTTCCTTCCCCTCAAGAAGTTTTAAGGCCCTTAATATTGCATATAATTGGCATGCCTGTGCAGACCAGGATTTATCTAATGCACCCGACTCTACCACCTGTAAGTTTGGACCTTGCACTATTGCATACCCTGATTTCCTCCTTCCCTCTATTATCCTGGAGGATCCATCCACAAAAAGTTTTTCACCACTTTCTAATTCCTCTTCTTCCAAATCCGGTCTGATCTTTGTCTGCTCCTCTATTGTAGCTATACAGTCATGGGCTAAGAACTCATGCTCTGGCTCTCCGTATAAAAATGCAGCCGGGTTCTGTAGTGTAGTGGTTTCTAATGTCAAATTGGGTGCCTCTACCAGAATTCCTTCATACTTTAGAAGTCTAGCATCTGAAATCCATTTCTCTGCTTTTTGTTGTAATACACTCCGGATGTTGTGAGGGGACATTACTTTAATATTACCATTAAAGGTGATTTTTCTAGCTTCTTCCACCAATAGGGCACATTCGGCCACTATTTGTAAACAGGTCGGCCAGCCCCTACTCACAGGATCTAAAATTTTTGATAAATATGCAACAGGCTTCTTTTTCTCTGCCCAGTCCTGGGTAAGTACTCCAAACGCAATTCCCTCTTCTATATTCACAAACAAGAAAAATGGTCTCCTCAAATCCGGGAGGCTTAAGACCGGGGCATGGACTAAGCTTTCCTTTAATTCTTGAAGTTTTTCTGTGTCCTCCTGACTCCATTTTACTAGTCCTTCCTGTGTTAATTTATGGTAAAAAAATCTAGCTTTACTGCTGTAATTTTCAATCCACTGTCTACAGTACCCAGTGAGTCCCAAAATTTGACGAATCTGTCTCTTATTCTTTGGAATAGGTAGTGACATAATTGCTTGGATCCTTTCAGGGTCTATTTTCTTCTCCCCCTTCTTTAAATAGTGCCCCAAATATTTTACCTCCTCTTCTACAAACTGAAGTTCAGTTTTGGAAACTTTTAACCCCTTAAGTCCCAGGAAATTCAATAGCCTTATACTTTCTTTTCTCACATCCTCCTCATATTCCCCTGCCAGAAGCATATCATCTACATATTGTATCAGGGTTACTCCCGGTCCTGTTTGATAATCCTGCAAGATTTGTTCCAATGCCAGTCCAAACAAATTTGGAGATTCTGTGAACCCCTGGGGTAACACTTTCCACCTTAACTGTTGCCTCCTTCCGGTATCGGGGTCCTCCCATTCAAATGCAAAGTAATCCCGGCTTGCCTCGTCGAGAGGGCAAGCCCAAAAGGCATCCTTTAAATCTATGACACTATACCACAGGTTATTAGGCCCTAATTAACTTAAGAGTGTATATGGATTTGCCACCACGGGGAATCGAGCCACTGTGCGTTTATTGATTTCTCTTAAATCGTGTACTAGCCGATAAGTGCCATCTGATTTGCGCACAGGGAGTATTGGTGTGTTGAAGGGTGACATACATGGTTCTAATAGCCCCTTGCTTAACAACCTATCTACCTCAGGTTTCAATCCCCGTCTGCCCTCAAGGGATATGGGATATTGTTTTATTTTTACCGGGACCTCTGGATTTTTAATAATCACCAAAAATGGGGCTATTTTTAGCTGCCCTACGTTTCCCAGGTTATACCATACTTCAGGGTTTATTTTTTTCTTCATCTTCTACTCTAAGAGGACAGAGTTTAATTTGTAGTTCCTTCTCTACTACTTCTATTTTAATTCCTAGTTCTATAATCATGTCTCTCCCTAATAAATTATATTCAGATTCTGATACTAACAAGAAATCTCCTAACCCAATTTTTGACTCTGATTCAACTGTCACCCTTTTAATAACCCCCACCTCAAAGGGTTCTCCTTTTGCTCCTACCACTGTGGCAGTCTCTTTGGATAAACTACATCCTTTTGGCAAAAACTGAATAGTTGATCTCTCAGCGCCTGTGTCAACCAGAAAAACTATTTCCTGGCCGTGGGGACCCACTTTTAGTTTTATCAAGGGCTCCTTATGATGTTTCCGGGTCCCCAAGAGATAGAGCCCCTGACCCCTCTAATCCGTCTTGAACTCCTTCTCATCCCGAATCCTGGCCCTACACTCTCTCTTGAAATGTCCTTTTTTCCCACAATAAAAACACACCTTGATATCCTGTCGCTCCTTAGAATTTCCAGATTCTCTAGACTCTTTTACTGGTCGCCTCTGTGTCTCCCTCCGATCTTGTTCCCTACTTTCTCGTACCGCAGCAACCATCATTCTAACCTGTCGTTTGTGGCTCTCTTCTTCCCTCCGGACATACACCTTTTGGGCCTCTCTCAACAGCTCATCTAAGCCTCTATCCTGCCAATCTTCCAGCTTTTGCATATTTTTCCTTATATCCTCCCAAGATTTAGACACAAAATGTACCTTCAACACCGCCTGCCCCATTTGACCATCTGGATCCATTCCTGAATAAAGCTGGAAATTTTTTCTCAACCTCTCTAACCACTCTGTGGGGGTTTCATCTTTCTTTTGTCTTTGATTAAATGCCTTATTGATGTTCTGGCCCCTCGGGACTGATTCTCTAATTCCCTGAACTATAATTGTCCTTAAGTCCTGCATGTGTGTTCGATGTGCAGGATTCTGGTGATCCCATTGAGGATTCTGCAGGGGCCATTTGATGTTAGCTGCAGGACCCTGAGCGTGCTGGGCGTCCCAGATACGCATCCTTTCCCTCCTAAACATATTTTTCTCTTCAGCAGTAAACAGGATGTTCAAAATAGATTGTAATTCCTCCCAAGTGTACATATTAGGACTCAAAAATTGATCCACTCTTTCAGCAACTCCCAGTGGGTCTTCTAATAAATGTCCCATTTCTTTCTTAAACTCCCTAACATCCCCTGAACTGAGGGGTACAGATATAAATCCTATTCCTTCCTGGGGCCCTCCCATTGGCATCTCTCATAATGGGAATAAATTTTCTTGTTGTTTCCTAGATCTACCTCTAGTGACTGGTCCTGAATAGTCTGAATGATCAGAGTCAGAATTTTCCTCTGGGGGAGGTGCACTAGGCACATATGGGGGGGGTACTATCAGAGTCTCTTCTTTCCTACCCCCCTTTTTCTTATTTTTGCCACCCTCTGATTTTTCGGTCAATTTAAAGATAAAAACCTCGGGGCGGGCTATCCAAATTTTTGCATATTCACTTTCCTCTAAGCAAACAGGTTTTTTGGTATTTACCCAAATATTCAATCTCTGCTTTACCCAATCCTCTGTTGACCCAAATATCGGCCAAAACACCTTTCTTGAAATCTCCTTCCCACCCCAGACTTCCACACAATAATGTATCATCCTAGCCTTATCCTTCCCTCCCGTCCCAGGAAAATGGTCCCAATTCTCTAGCAGGAATCCCAAGGGACTCTCTCTAGGTATGGGTGGGAGTTTAACGTCTGCAGGAGGTTTACTTTTCCCCTGCCCCATTCTTCCGGAGTACCTTCACTCGCGCCAAAATCACTTTCGCCTTCCCGGTTTTCGTGGCCCACGCCCTCGCCGGGCCAGTGGGAACCGCACTACTAAGGGTCCACACTCACTTGGGGAATCTGGCTACCAGCTCCCCTCTCACACACACACCACGTCGGCCGTATCCGGGATCCCGACCGCCCGAACGGATCCCCTTATACTTACGCTGCCCTGCGCCTTCGTCCGGACTTTGTGCACAAAATTTAAGGGGTCAACCGGGCCTCCTACATTTACTTTTGCTTTCCTAACTTTTAGGTTCGCCGGTCGAGGTTGGGATGGGGCTGCCTCGTCCCCCGGGCCACCAAAATGGTGGGGCTGCCTTCCCGCAGGTGGAGAGCCCCTCCGAAATCTCGATCCGAGTCACGGCACCAAATTGTTATAAATGAGTACAATGGACCATGCGAGATCGAATCAAAATTGAAAAATTTATTGGTCACAGAAAAGCAAAAGTAAAGATCAGCGCTGCACCGGGCGGCAAGGGAGTCAAGCCGAGCTCGCTCCACCAACTGCCGCAACCCCTCCCCCCAGTTTGTCCCTTTTAAGTTGTTTCTGGACTACATGTTTTTAGTAATTTGCGCATGCTTTTCCAGTTGCTAGGGGTCTTTTTCTGGTCTTTTTCTGCCTTCTGGTGGTCGAGGGATGAAGGTGAGGAGCCTCTTTCTCTGTTTTGTCTTGCTAACCCCCCTCCTCCTTATAGGGTGATCCAGAGGTTTCTTGGGAACTTACTAGCACTTAGATATGTGATTTATGCAAGTAAAGCAAAGTGATTAACTCTCAAGGTCTGTCTGGCTAGCAAAGCTAAACAATTAACAGCTTCTTGGCAAGCAAAGCAAAGCAATAAAACAATTTACGTCATCTTGGCTCCACAGGCCCAGGCGATATCTTTCTCAAGGTCTGTCAGGCGAACAAAAGGTTCCTTATCTATCACAGATAGATAGTTCACCCTAGAACAAGGTCTCCATGGGGTATGCATTGGTTCTCGGCATCCTTTTGCTTTACCCAGTAGGTGCAACCTGGTCCTTGAGCGAAAATCACCCCACAAACAGGACTGCCTTTGCTGGAGGCAGAGTTCACCCAAACAGTTTTTCCTAACATACCTCTCATGTGCACCACTAGAACCTTATCTGCATCTGGTGAACCGTGAATTGCTGTATAATTTGGATACAATAAACAGTATTTTAAAGAGTCCAGAGTTCAGCATCCGTCATTTTAGGCTCTTACATCCTGAGTCCAATACAAAACCTCCACAAAACCAGACCAGTTCTGCTTGGAGATGCAGGTGTCGCCGAGCACCCACATACCAAAGAAAAGATCGTCCTGTCACAGACAGCAGACAAAACAGAAAACTAAACAGCATTCTGCTGCTTCAGTCAAGTTGTAGGCCAGACTTAGACTGGTCACAAAGTAATCTTTAGTACAGAAGTTATTATCCCTCATGAAAAACCCTATTGTTCCCTCCCTTTAACGTTTGCCAAAAACCCCTATCCCTATATCCACTCCCCTAGCCTTAGCGTTAGGAAAAAACCAAAACAAAACAAAAGCGGGGGGGGGCAGGAAAGGGATGAAGGAGAGAATTCTATCCTTCTCCTCCCATCATAAGGATAACAAATTTTGCTTATATTCCCTATCAGAAGCCCCATCCTTGTCCAAAGATGAAAATTATCTCTGTTGGTGCTGCCCTCACTGCTGCCTGGATGGTCTTCATCATGCTGCATGCCTTCGGCTGGATAAGCCCACAACTCAACCATAATGTCTGGGTGACTTTAGCAAGGACATTAAAACAAGAAAACATGTGCCTATCCATGGGCAACCCTGACAACCCACTTTCCCCATGTTTGGTAGGAATCCCTTTAGTGGCAGATGACTGGCCCGTCTATAACTCAGAGCTCCTCTGCACAAAAGGTAAGAGACCTAATCTGGTGGACACTTGGGATGAGTGGACAAAAATACTGCCAAATGCTCCCGACGAACCCCAAAAATTTGACTTCCTGGGGTCCTACAAGGCAACATACTGTGTCAAATTCTACTTTAAACATCCAAGACAAAATTTGCCCAAATTTGATCTGATAAAAAACACATACAGAAAAGATATATCACTCATTAACAAAGCCTACAATTATCCAGATTGGTGTAATTACACCGCCCGTACACTCTTTGAGTACTCTCTCTCTACCCCAAAACATTGCCCAGGGGAACGTTTCTCATCTGTGGTGATCGAGTTTGGGCTGGGATCCCCTCTCGGCTCCAGGGAGGACCCTTTAACCTTGGCAGGCTTTCTACCCTCACCCCCAACATTACCTTGCTACATAATTGGAAAAAAGAAAGCAAAATAAAATGCAAAAAAAGATCCTACTCTGAATTTGATGAAAGTTGTGACCCTAAATTGTACAAGTGGAACAAACCAAAAAGGATTGCTGTCTCCCTATTTCTACCATGGGTAGCAACAGCAAACGCCCTCGGTGAAATTAATCACCTGGGGTGTTGGCTCAGTAAGCAAGCCAATGCTACATTTGCTGCCCTGAGTGATCTTTTAAAGGATGAAGAAACCACAAGACATGCATCCCTGCAAAATCGAGCCACAATTGACTTCCTGCTGCTTGCCCACAGACATGGCTGCCAGGACTTGGAAGGGATGTGCTGCTTCAACCTCTCTTCATGTTCAGCATCCATCCACGCAAACATCCAGAAGCTTAAAGAACTCCTGAATGACTTGAAAGTGGAATCCACTCCAGACTGGGGACTGACGAGATGGGCTTCATCTTTGGTTAAGGGAATCTTGTGGATTTTGATTGTAATTATCATTGTGTTAGCCATGTCTTAATGCCTTGTTCAATGTTTTAGAAAAGCTGTCGGGAGTGCCTTTTTAGTAAATACAGAGAGAGAAGTTGTGGAGGGAGAAGAAGCCCTAACAAGGACTACTTGGAGAGAAATTCCTTAGATAAGAATTGTTTAGCTAGAATGAACTCATCTTAGAAATATCCCCCCTTGTATCTAAGCCCTCACATACTTCCCTGTAGATTTCATTGGTTATAACTTTCTAGAAGATCCTATCTATTGGTCCTTTTCCAAGCTACCTAAAACCTATAAGAACCCCTGTGTAAGGCCAGTCCAGTGGACTGAGCTGTGGTGGGACCCTTCGCAGGAGCAATAAACACCTGTGGAACACCCACTCGCCTCAGTCTTGGTCTCTTGTCTCTGCAGCGGCTGGGCTGGGCCTGCCCGAGACTCTGTCTGGGAACCTCGCGGCAGCCTGGGGTCTGGCACCCCCAGACCCCAACAGCTACACCCCACAGAAAAAATTGAAAATATACCAATGTTCAATAAAATAAAGAAAAAAAAAAGAAAATTCCTAGAAATAAGAGCAAAGACAATAAAGTGAAGTGAGTATTATGTAATAGGAAGCAGTTATTAAATAAACCACTAGCAAGAAAAATACTAGAAAGCATGCACAATAAGACTCATTTGAGTACTCAAGCAGTAAGTGATCAGTTCCTGAGAAATTAAAGTTGCATGGGAATTTTTAAAATAGCTAAGCAAATAACTGAAAAATGTGTAGTATATCAGAAAATAAACAGAAAGGTCATAAGAAAGACATGCCAAGGAAGGTGAAGTTTCACCTTACGGCCTTTCAGAGTATCCAATTAAATTTTAGTATACTCCCCCAAGTGCAATGCTAGAAATTTTTACTAGTAATAGTAGACCATTTAACCCATTGGGTAGAGGCAGTACCAGTAGCTTAAGCTACTGCCAATGTAGTATACAAAACTCTATTAAAACTAATCGTTCCCAAGTATAAGAAAAAAAATTACATTGATTCAAACCAAGGAACTCACTTCACATCAAAAATGCTGTAGCAAATGGTTCAAGCTCTAAGTATAAAATGGGAATTTTCACACTCCCTGAAATCTACAAAATTTGGGGTGAGTTAAAAGAATAAATCAAACTCCCAAGAGAACTTTAACTAAACTAATAATTAAAACCGAAATGTCATGAGTCAAGTCTCTCCCCCTAGCCTTGTTGAGGACCCAAACACAGCTCAGATCGGCCTTAGGGTTTTCACCTTATGAAATAATGTTTAGTTTACCTTTCCTGATTTCGCCAAATAGCATTGCCACTTATGAAGAAGGGGAGGATAGTATGAATAAATATGTCCTGTCTATAGCACAAGCTCTAGAAGAACTGCAGAAAAAGGGAAAAATCCCTCAAACTGCTACCCTAGATTTCTAAATCCAGAAAGTCAATCCTAGAGACTAGGTATTAGTTAAATCATAGAAAGACCAACCTTTAACCCTCCTATGGGAAAGTCCTTTTCAGGTATTGCTGACTACTAAATCAACTGTACGAACCACAGAGCGAAGATAGACTCATGCCAGCAAGATAAAAGGACCAGTAAAAGAACCTCACAACTAGAGAAACATCACTTTCTCAAAAGGACTAAAAATGACTCTAAGATAAAATGTGTGAGCTCAATGTAGTAAGTAAACTATGAGCAACCACACATAAATCCAGACTGGGAGAGAATTCCCCACAGGCTTTATTGATTCTTTTGTACTCCCAAAGGCCAGAGGCTTTCAAAACTCCAGGTTAGTAATTTATTACCTCCCCAATCGGGGGGATCTGGGTTATATAAACTAACAAACACCATGTCAATAGGTGAACCTAGAATATTTACTTTTAGCGTGCGATCTACAAAAAGAAAAAAACATTAGCTCTGTCTACTGAGACATCTCCCATATTTATTCCTAATCACATACCCTACTTAAAACATCCTAAAAGGAAAAACTCAAGTTAAGTATAACACCAATATAAAAATTGTAGCCAACTTTAGCATTATAACTTCCCCAGGTGACAAGCAAGCGGCAAAGTCTGTGGAGCGAAAGGGAGAAGCTCTGACACAAACCGAAGGCAAGTAGCAATTCTCACGCTTTGTTGCTGTCCTGGTTTGAAGGACAGGTGTTTGCCAGTAAAGGCAGAAGCTTCTCTTAGAAATGGAGAATGTAAACCCCCTTCCTCCAAATTATTATTATAATTTTGAAATTAAGGGGCTCTCAGGGAAAGATAGGGGAATTAGGAATAACAGATTTTTACTGGGAAAATTAAAATAGAAATACAGTATTACAAAGAACAATTCCAACCCTGACAGAGTCAGAATACAACCTGACACACCGTCAGAGTGTTGGTAGCAGTCTGATTAAATGGTGGCTACAGTCCTCCTGCAGTGGCTGATGTGGTTCAGCTGAAGCAGTGGTCCTGTAGAAGAGTGCAGTTTTCCTCTGAAGGTCCAGGGATGATGTGGAAAGGTCTGGTTTTCCTCTGGAATCCAGTGGAAAGATGGTATCTTGCTGTCCAAAATCTCAGTTTTTTATCTAGGTAGGAAAGACTTGGCTGCTTCTCCTGACTGGAGCATCTCCCAATGGGATGATGTAATTTTATCATTCATACATTGGGACTTAATGGCTCACCAGCAGATGATATCTTCCTGGAGGAAGGATGGGTTGTGGAAAAGATAAAGATGATTGCCCCATCTAGTCTTAAAGATGGCCCATCAGCAGATAATATGTGCCACGGAGATAAGGAATCACTACCCCACCCAGCTTCAACAGATGGTGACAGAATACACATTTCTGGCCACATCAACCCAACACAGTTGCAAAGTTGAATAGATGCTCCCTGATAGTCATAAACTATTAGAAGATGAGTAAGAAGCTATAGTAAACCAAAAGCAAGAACTGGATTTTGAGTACTGACAACAACTATATATGATGGGAAGGTAGTATGGCCATATTCTGTAAGCTAAATTAATAAATGCTAGCTAACTAAAAAGAACCAAAATACAAAGAAAGCGAGTGACACAAATTATTTTGTGATTAAGAAACAAGGAGGCAAACCAGATTAACCGCTATACTCGCCACCAGGAACATCATACTTACATACTGTGGGAAGCAATCCCAACAAGCATAGAAGGTAGAGGTACACGTTATACTCCTGTTATTCCTAATTAGTCTTTTCCCCCTTAGGAATCCAAACGATCCATGTCACAAATGCCACAGCCCACTATACCATAGAAAAGTCCACGGTTCTTATTTTAACTTTCATACTTTCCTCAGCCACCACTGTTATAACTCCTCCCAAGTAGACACTTTCCTACAAAATGGCCCAATGTACAGAATTACAAAAATTCTAAGGTCAAAACAAAGATGCCCACAGGGAAACAAATGGGTTCGTTTGTCCATGGGTCAGACCCGAGAATGGAAAAAGGAACGAAAAATGATGCAAAATTTAATACAAGAGCAAATAATGATAAGCAAACAAAGAAAACAGATACAGCAACCCACTCCTGAGCCAACTCCACGTGGAGGTTTATATGCAAAGCTCAGGCAACAAGTAGAAAATAAAACAGAAATCTCAAAGTTAAGAAAAAACTTATTTGTAGACTTAAGAGAAAGAATCAGTAGAAAGCTAAATGTTACCAACAGCTAAGTTTACAGCAGAGCTTTAATGTCTGAAAAGTAGCCATAGAAGGGTAGTAACCTGAGCCCAGTTAAACTTCTCAAATAGAGCAGAACCAAAAATAAAGGAGAAAACCAGCCAGAGAGATAAGTATTAAGTTCAGAAATAATAAGAGAGGAGTGCCTCTAGCATATAGGAAAAGAATTCTTGAACTATATAGGACAAATCTCCTATAAAAAATAAAAAGTTTATAATAGAACTTCCACATAGTAGATTTCTGAAAAATGAACACAATATTAGGTCAAAAAATAAAAGAATTATAGATATGGAAAAAAATTAAACTTTTCCTGTATAATAACCTCAGGAAAAACTCCTATTACAGAATCGCTAAAATATCAAAATTTTAGGAAAACCTGAGTAACCAAAACAAATATTAAAAAGCCCCAGATAGCTTGTTTTAGGTATATAAAAAAGGACATCCAAAACTTCCTCCCCTACAAAAAAGAAGCTATACTCTAAGAATTATATAACCAAGATTTTTCCTGTTGCCAAACCAAGATGGCAATAATTTAGGAGTGCCAGTATATGATGCCTTAAAAAGGACCAAGAATGAACTACTTAAATAAATTAGGGGATACCAAAAATGAAGCAATGAGGAGTGGCCTCCTGAACGAATATTACAAACATATGATCCAACTACCTAAGCACAAGATGGGAGTTAGAGATATCGAACTCAAATTTATATGCTAAATTGCATCATAAGACTCCAAACAATTATAGAGATCATAACCAATAAAACAGCTGGGGCCATGAAATTAATAATCAGACAGCAAAAGCAAACCAGAGCTGCAGTGTATCAAAATCAGTCAGCACTGGACTATTTATTAGCAGAAAAAAGAAAGATTTGCAGAAAATTTAGCACATCTAATTGTTATTTACAAATTAATGATAATAAAGACGTGGTTTTAGATATAGCTAAAAACATCCAGAAAATAGCCCATATACCAGTCCAAAAATGAGAATCTATAATGAATAAAGAGTAGTTAGAAAATTTCTTTAAAATATCCCAATAAAAGAAACTGAAATTTGTAGTACTATGTAGAATAACCTGTCTAATTTTTCTTCCATGTCTAATCCCATGCCTGATCTGGTTAATTATCTGTATAGTTCAAAATATGCAAATAATGACTATTCCCACTAGTCCAGAACTGGAAACTATAAAAAGAAAACAGGACACTATAATATTAAGAGAAAAAAATACAAGCCTAAAAACAGCATATAAAATCTATGAAAGGTATCAATATGCCAAGAATACAAAAGTTCAAAAGTTATAGCTCGAGTCAAATACAGTAAAAAAAGGAAAAGAGAAATTGTTAAAAACTACAATGTAAGACTGGTTTTCACATTTATGTATTAGCTTTTGCATACTAGTATGACCATAAATATTTACATATAGTACAGTGTATAACTCTATTTTGCTATTAATTAATATAACATAATCTGTCAGTTTAAATATGCATTGCCTAGCTCATAGAAATAGTAGTGTAATGAATATATCTATTATACAATAAGCCTTAGCAAAACACTAAATGTTAAGATCTTTTCCCCCACATCTGCTGACTGACCTAGTGCTGAGATGCTTTCCTGACCTCTCCAAGTGATAACTGTGACACAAACCAGAGCACCAGAGGATAATTAGAGAATACCTGTTAAATAAAACTTGTTAACTCCTTATTAGAGGATGTGGAACAACAGGATGGAGACACAAGAAGAAATAAAACACATCAACTTGATTCACAGGATGTTATGCAGATAAGTTAGAGTGTAAACAAAACAGAGTTCCTAAAACATCAAAAGCTCACAAGAATGTCTGAATAATGTATGAAGCACATAAATATATATAGACCTCAGTAATGTAAGAGTATATAGATAACACTATTCGAATTTACATGTGTGCTTTTTGGTCAAGCGCCTAAGGCACCTCAGCGCTAGTTAACTTTTTTTTTTTTTAGTCCTTGTTTTAACCCTTATTAGACTTTTAAAAAATTCCAAATCACAAATATCGCTTTTCACAATACTATTTCTCTCAATCTAGAAAGTGTGCAGAGCCAGAAAAACGCTTTACCTTAGTAAAGAAAGGATCCTTCTCTCCCATCCCCCTCCCCCCCTCCAAAAAAAAAAAAAAAAATAAAAGCAAGCAAACATTGCCCTAAGCAGCACCACTGCCCTCGTCCGGTGGCAGAGGAAACAGAGCTCCCCACCTCATCGAGTTACGAAGGCGAAACCCACCGCTAGCTCCACAGAAACCAAGATGACGGCCACCCGGCAATGGGAGAGAGCCGCTGCAGCGGACTGCGTCTCCAAGAGCCAATTGTAGCCAGCCTTACTGCTGAAAGAAAGAAGACTACAACTCCCGGCAGCCGCCGCGCGGCCCGATTAGACCTGGAAGGGAAGGCGAGGGCGGCGCTAATAGTGGCACAGACCACTCGCCTTGAGTAAGATGGTGGTGGTTGCTACACTCTAAGTGGAATGCGTGGCAGGCAGACGCGTACTTGTGTATCCCTCGCTGTTTCTGTGTTGTGGTTTTTGCTGCGGGTAGGGGCCGTGGAGCAATAGTGAGGGGGAAGACCAGGCTTGCGTGCCTCGGCGCCGGCCGGTTGCTGGTAATACTGTGAGTGCAGAGTGGTACTACTCAAGTAGAGCCCGCTGCTCCCGTCCCTTCAGCAGGAGGAAGCTGAGGCTGCTGTGGACGGGGTCGCTCGGTTCTTCCCTGCTCAGCTATGTCGGACAATCAGAGTTGGAATTCCTCTGGCTCCGAAGACGACCCCGAGACAGAGCTCGGGCTGCCTGTTGAGCTGTGTGGGGTACTCAGCAAGGTAACTTGTCTTTCCTCCTCCCCGCACCCTGTGCCTGACGGCCTCTCGCTTCCCTTTTCCGCGTCGCATTACAGTCCCCCTCCTGCAGCTGGCCCTAACCCTAATCCTGCAGCTGGCTGAGGGCTGTCAGCCCCGGCTGCCTGTTTCCTCCCCACCTCGCTGTTCCGGAGGATCAGGCTAAGGCTCCTGCGTCCCCCGGCGCCGGTGGAGGGGGCCTGGTGGGGGCGTGGGAGGCACCGTCATGGCCGATACAATCGCCACCTGATGGCGCGGAGCCTGCTAGGCAGCCGCTCCGGCATCCGGCACAAACCCCCCGCGCTCCCTTTCTCAGCCGGAGGCACCACCACATGCCCCCTGGACTGGGCATCTGCTCAGTGCCTGTCCCACTCCTCGCAACCTTCGAGAGGCAGCGTGAGGAAGCATTTTCTTGAGGAAGAGCCGGGGCTGCGGCTTCAGCCGCGGCTGAGGGAGGGGTTGGCGGCTAGCTGTCGCTGCTGCCCCCGTATCGAGCCCGCTGGCTGCCTGGTGTGAGGTTCCGGAAAGAGGCCTGCGAGCGGACAGCCAGGTACGCGCGGGGAGGTGTCTCCCCCCCCTCCTTAGGCTTCCGGCCGAAGCTGACGTCGGTCCTGGGTGTGGTGTGGAGCCTCGACATCAGACATCTCTGCCCGGGAGCTCCTAAAGGCAGGCGCAGCTCGTGGTCACTTCCCAGAAGCAGACCCCAGCATGAATGGCACAATCTTTGGTCCGACTATCAAAACAGGGGGTGGGGAGGGGTAGAAGAAAAATGACATTGAAGTTTATTTCCCCCTTTTAAATATAAGCATCCCTTTTTGTTCTTATATTACTGAAAGTTAAATGACTTGCAAATATCTGTTGGATAATACTGGGAAACTTAAGGAGTGTTTTAAAGCTAAATATTGAATTACTAAGTTTGAAAGCAGATTTTTTAAAAACAGAAAGTACTTTCAGAATAATGTTGAAATATCTTTAGAATTAAAGCACTATGTTTTGAATTTCTTTCCTATGCAATAAGGCCAGACACAGACCTGTGTAGAAGGCACATATCATAGAGTACTGAAATTATAAGTAGACCCTGGATGCTGAGAGGAGCTGTGATGGGGCTAGTACTCTTTTTTTGTGAGGGACTCTGTGAACTCCAGTCTTGAAAATGTTTCTAAGCCTATAGATGGAAGGAACAGGTAGGAGAAAAGAAGGCCCTTGGCTCTCTGTAAAATCTTATAATCTAAAAAGTCCTAGTGCTGTATTTTACTGGTGTAGCAGGTGAAGCCATGGCTTCTTCTGGCATTCTGTAGCTTATGTACATGCAAACGTTTCTGGATGATTGTGCTGAGTGTAGCTGATGCTGCCTTTTCAGTGAGAACATAGAATGGAATATGAATAGCCAAGTATGGTGAAACCTGTTGCAGTGAATACGCTTGAGGGACACTTACCGTTTGCTAGTTGATGCCTCAGCAATACTTGAGACAAGCCAAATAAAATGAAATGGTGGCATACCAAGCTTTCTACTAAAGAAATATTTACTTTTAATAACTTAATGTGTATAATTACTTTTTGAATCAAAAAAAGTAGGCTACAGTTCTCTGTGTACGCACTACTGTTTCAGTTTTGCACTTTGGTAAAGAGCAAAGCTTTGGAGGAAATGGAATAATTTGGTAAGAGAATCTTATTAGAAGTGAGACTGGAAGGATTGCTGGCTCTAAACATTTCAGGTACATGTGTGGGGAAAGGGGCAGGTCGGGCCTTGCCTTTTGTGAGGCAATGCACTGCCCTGTACACCCCACTCCCCCTGGCCTGTATTCTAGCCCTGCAGTGGCTGCCAATCACTGGCACACTGGAAGCAATGCCCCACCCCACACCCCACTCCTGGAGCCCCAGTCTAGCCCCAGAGGGCCAGATGACCAGAAGGACCCAGGAAAGTCAAAGGGTACTTAACCCAGAACATGAGATGAGCACGTCTTGACCCTACCTCCTCTTGGAATTTCTATCAGCTGAACACTGCTGGAATTAGGAGTGGTAGCTATATTTGTTCTTTTCTATATCTCTTCTTTTAATTCCTTCTTCTTGGAGTTTTGAGTAACTTAAAATCAGACAGGTTTGCAGTTTGCTAAGTTGAATGGGCTAAGTTAATACTTTGTGGAATATTTTATGTTGAATGCTGCTCTAAACTTTTGCCAAAGTTCTCTAATTTTCTGAAGTTGCCAGTAAAGTTTTTCTTGTTGTTTTGACCTCTTGAGAATATCTTGTCAGTATTTCTCTCTTGCATCTAACTCAGAGTACATTTAAAAACTGTAAGCCCTTTTTACAGTCTTGTTGAGAAAGTTTTTTGGGGCCTTACAGAAGTGTATCCTACTGGTCTTTTAAAATGTTTCAGAACTCCTCCAGTGTGTTGGGTTTTTTCCTGTTGTATATCCTGCTTACAATTTTATGGTGAATATAAAGAAGGAACATTGATGTGGAAGTGTCTTTCCTGAAGCCTGAGAAATATCAGCCAAACTGGTTTTTAGTATTATTTCTTTTTTAGCTGATCTTTGAATCTATTTTTTTTTTTTTACAGTGGACCAATTACATTCATGGGTGGCAGGATCGATGGGTAGTTCTGAAAAGCAACACACTCAGTTATTACAAGTCTGAAGATGAAACAGAGTATGGCTGTAGAGGCTCCATCTGTCTGAGCAAGGCTATGATTACAGTAAGTGCTATTTCAGTATTGACATATGTTTTTGGGTGTTACATATTTGTAGGGTAATGTCTAGTGAAAGTGAACATGGGTATGGCAAATAAATTTTTGTAGATTGTTTAATATTAAAGTTAGTTATATTAGTGCAACACTTTGGAGCCAGGGAAAGAAGTTGCTAGTAAGAAAACAAGCTGGTTTTATCTGAGATGGCAATACACAGCTTTTCATATCTGTTATCTTGGAAGTTTCTGTGGGTAGGGATAGAGTTTGCTTCTGGAGGAGGAGTTTTCCCAAGGGTCAGCCTAAGACCCTGGACCAACTTCACAAAGGCAGCAGCATCCATCAGTCTTTACGCTTTGCACTAGAGAGGGTAGTATTTCTTTGAAAGTGCTTTCTGAACATAACTGTACAAAAATTGTAAAAGAAAATGTTGTGCTATGTATTTCCTTCTCTAAATTGGGGTGCTGTTTCTGCCTAACGTTAAAAAATCCAGCATTATGCTAGTAAGAATACAGAGCCTACATATAAGTGAAATCTTATAAAGATGGACTTGCCTTGGAAGATAAAGAAGAAAAATATTTTTGTAGCTTTCAGTTATATGTATTAATTATGACTAATGCTTGCCAAAAAACATGTTTTTCTGTGTTACTGTTAAATTGTGTCCTGGTTTGAAGGACAGGTGTCTGCCAATAAAGGCAGAAGTTTTCCTTTGAAGTAGAGACCTTAATCCAGTCCCCCGCCAAGTATTATAAATGTTTGAATTCAAGACTCTGAGGCAGAGATAAGGGGGTAGGAATAACAGCTCCTTTACTAATATATCTAACCTTACAAACAGAAACAACAGCAGTTGTTAAAACTGCCAACAACACAGAACGGATAACTCTCTCTGCCCTCGGTCCCGGTGCTCCAGACAAACAAAGCCTGGCGGCCGCAGAGAGACAGAAGCGCAGGCGGGAAGCGCGGCAGCGGCCACGCCGGTCTCGGGTGGGAACGGGCTGGAGCGGGCAGCTCCTCGCTCACCATTGTGTCCGGGTGATCAGCTGTGTCCGCAGAGGCAGGAGGCTGTAGCGGGGCAGATGCAGGGCAGGTGATCGCAGAGGGTCTGGCTGTCCTGGGTTTGGCCGCGTGGCTGCAGACGGGGATCCTCCTCCAAGCTCGCCGGAAACACAAGTCTCCCCTCCGGAAGCACAAGAGCCCCTCTGCCAGCCCAGCTCCCACGTACCCCTTTTGTTCAGAGTCATCTAAAGGTCCTGGGTGTGACCTGGCCAGCTCCATTGGCATGATAATGGGAAAAATTCTTTAAATTGACACAGTAATAGAAAAACACTCAACCCCTAACAAATAGCCAGTTATTTGACGGGGGGAGGGGGGGAAGCTGGACTTGTGTAGCACATAACTTCCTAGAGCAGTACTGTTAAATCTTAGTATTTATGTTCTTATTCCACCAAATGTTTTGCTTTCAAACTGAATTGAGAATGACAAATAAGAAGCTCCCTTTAGTAATATTCAGCTTAAAAACAGATTTTTTTTCTAAACACAGTTGGATTTGGAAAATAAAGACTGGACTGATGTAATGGTTTGAAAGCAAAACCAGTGAGAGACTAAGTCAGAAATACAATTTAATGAGAAAAATAAAATACATGCAATAGTACAAAAGAAAAACCACTGACAGAGTCAGAATACAACCTGACACCCCACTAGTTAGGGTGGTGGTAGCAGTCCAGATGAAGTGGTCTTGTTGAAGTAGTGATCCTGTAGAAAGGTGTGATAGCTCTTGTCCTCTGGAAACCAGTGGGTAAGGGCTGCCTTGGTGTTCCAAATCTCAGTTTTTATTTAGGTAGGAAATGTTTGGCTCCTCCCCCTGGGTGGAGCATCTCCCAATGGGATGATGTAATTTTATCAGTCATACAGTGGGACTCAATTGCCCATTAACAGAAGATATCTTCCTGGAGGAATGATGGGTCTTGGAAAAGATAAAGAACATTGCCCCACCTGGTTTTAACAGATGGTCCATTAGCAGGGAATATCTCCCACAGAGATAAGAATCACTGCCCCAACCTGCTTTTAGCAGATGGTGATAGAATACATGCTTTTGGGCACATCTTTACATTGTAACCTAGGACAACTGATTAGATCAACTTTGTTTTTTGGGAAAAAGTTTGTCAAGAAAATACAGATTTTTACATTTAGATGTCTGACAGGTATTGTAGTCCTGTGAAAATTAAAATAGATTGCCTAATTTCTTTCAAAGCTCTTTTTAAAGCAGCTTAAACTTTTAAACTTGGTCAAGATTTGACTTTTTCAGGAATTTATGGTGCACAACAGCAGCATCTAGAAGTGCTCATTTAAGTGTACTTCTGGTAGTCTGTAGAGGTACCAGTCTCTGATCAGGACTTTCAAAAAGGTGTTTTATTCACTAGTAAGAGGCTTAACATGCCAGCCAGGCAGAGACAGGAAGGTGGTGGGCAGGGAGATAGGCCAAGAGATGTCTGGAAATGTGCTGTAGAGTGCATCTCAGCATCTTGAATTCCAGTTCTGGTGGTGGAGAATATAGTGATGCTAATATTGTTTTGCAAATGTTTTGGTATATTGTGCTTTGGGAAGGGAAGTTGGTGAGTTCCTTGTCTTATGAGTAGGAAATGTGTAACACAAACTTCTTGCAGATAGCGTTTTTCCTCTCTTCTATCTGGCACTTGTTGCATCTGGTAACTTGGTGTTGAATTGTTGACTTACCCTCTTTCCCCCCAGTTCTGGAGCTTCCTGAGTATATTGAGAAAGAATAAAAAGTGTTTCTCAAAATTATTCTAATATTTTAGTTGTTTCGTTTTCATTCAGAATCATGATTGGTGCCTGGTATTTGACAATTTAATTGCTTGTAGTTTGAAATCGCATACCTGAAACCTGGTAAACTGCTGTTATTATTTCTAGTTGCAGTTAGTGATTGCTATGTAAGTATTAAAGGTTCAGGAATGCTATTAGTTCATGTGTCTAGGATACAGAAATTTACTTTTTCAGAATGAATGCTTCTCGTTTGATAGGTTGATAGCAAATTAAATATTTTTTAAACCTGTTTTCTGTAATAGAAAATTATTTATGATAACTGTTTATTCTTCCTGTACTACATAGTTAATCTTTATTTTCATGTCCTTGTAATGTCCTAATACAAGCTTACTAACGTATCTAAATACATAGGAGAATACCAGTAGTTGATAAAATATTGAGATAACAATGAAAAGGTATTTTTGTTATCAGTGGACCTTGTTACTGTATGTTTTGTGATTACTTTGGTAGAGAAGTTGGGTTTCTTACTGACTTAATGTTCAGTAGCACTGATCTGATGTAATTGGGATCCTCATCTTGAATTTATGTTGACAGTCTTTCACTGTACTGTAAATATAGTTTTCCGTGATCTTGCTAATCCAGAGTCAGGCATAGTAACCATCTACCTTCTAACATTCTGGATTGCAGGAAATTTTCCTTAAGTACAAAGCAGGGTATGAGTGGTATGAAATGGTGTTGATGGCTGTAATTTTTCCTTTTAGGAGAGGGAGGGTACTGGATTCTCATGAAGCCGCCTTTTAGATGCTCAGATTAGGTATGCCCATTTGTCTGATGTGGGATGTAATGATTTTGTGTGTAATTAATGCTACTAGTAGTATAGAATGTGCATGTTCCATTGTTGTATAAGCATTAATTTGGAAAACTGCTCTTGTGTAGTCTTACTGTACTTTCAGCAATGAAGATAAGCCTTATGATAAATCATAAAATTAGGAGACGTGGATGCTGCATTTGGAAATCCACAGATTCATGTGACAGTAATCTTTAATTGAATGGAAAATATGGGGTCTGGTTGGACTATATCAACCACTGTAACTGAGAAGCTGATTTCTCTAGAATAGAGGACTAAAGGATTGTAACACGCCAGAACATTTAAATGAACGGGGTTAAACTGAGCTTCCTTTACTCTGGGTTGATGCACAGAAGAAATAGTGACCAGATATTCTCAAGAGGTCAAAATTACACAAAAGTTTACTGGGAAAATATAGAAAATCAAGGAAGTTTGGCAAAGGATTTAATACAACATCCAATTCAACATAAAACATTTATCATAGCATTAACTTAGCCCATTTAACTTAGCAAACTTTAAACTGTTTAATGTCATATTGCCATGAAAAGAGAATTAGAAGGAGAAGAAAGAGAAAAAGACAAAAAAGATATAGAAAAACACATGTATAGCTACCAACTCCTGGGTTCCAGTGTGGATTCCAAGAGGAGGCAAGGTCAGACATATGCTCACTTAATGGTCAGCCTTTTAAGCTCCTCTATGGACCCTTCTTTTAGGTGGGACTTCAGGTCACTCAGCCACTCAGGAGCTGGATTAGGGCAGAGTGTAGCACTGCCCCTGGTGTACCCTGATTGACAGACACTGTGGGGCTGGGATGCTGGTTTTATGCCTGGGGAGTGGACCATTTCACTGCCTTGCCAAAGCAAGGCCTGACCTGCCCCTTCCATCACACACACATACATCCCAAAATGTCTCGAGACATCAGTTTTTTCCAGTCTCTGACAAGAATGAATATTCTATACTCACTGGATTACATTAAATAATGAACTGTCAAGAACTAGCCATGTGAATTAAGTTATGAAAGAAGGCAGTGAAAGTCAATATATTATGCTGTGTTGTGTTTTACATTATCTGACTAAAAGCCTTGAAGGTGTTTAATCAGTTTATAACAGAGAGGAGGCTTGAACTCAAGTTCAAAGTTCTGCTGTGATCAAGGGATGAGAAGGAATTATGGGTATTATTAAAAAGTTGATATATGCACAGATTCAAGTTTTGTTCTATTAGTCTAGCTTGGACACACTAAATTGCTGCTGCAGTTAGGTGAAAGGTTTTATTAAAAAAGCTAAGCTGTAAATCCATGCCTTGGGCAGAAGTACCATAGTAGTAAATTTGTAATGCTTGCTAATTGCATGGGGAAGTATTGCTTCCAATTGTCTGAGGTTGGAAAACTATGTTTTAGTATGAGACCACTTCATTAAATAAATTATTTTCTCTAACTTGATGAAGTATTTTCTCAGCCTTAATTGCTGCTAAAAAGATGACTGAGTAAACGAAGATAGAGAATACAAGCCTTAACTAGATAGGGGTTTATTTAGAACACAAGGCAATTATACTTTTAGGCTTTGGTGTGAGCTTTAAATGATTTATTAGTTACATCCCGATTGGTGGAAATTCTTGGTTAAATAGGAGAGAAATCTGAATGACAATGATAGACAGTGTATCCAAAAAACATTACAGAGGCACATGTGGTCAGGAATGTTTATTTATATGTGAACGGCCTGAGGTATTCTGGAGAAGAAAATGGCAAAGAGCAATAGAAGAGCAAGGGAGAGAAAGAGTTGATGCCTAGGAGATGAGATGGGACTGCTGTTGGTGAGACAGGCAGAAAATGTTTAGAACGTGAGATTCTCCTGGAGAATAATTTGTAGCATTCATATACTCTGTACAAATTTGTATATGAATATTACAGTCTGAGTTATCTGAACCAGCAGTAGCTGGGTTGATGTTCAGAGTGAAAATGTCAGAATATTGTCCTGTATTTATCAAAATACTATATGAAGTACTAATATCCTTGGCAAGCAAAATATAAATATAAATATTTGACTGGATGGAAAACTGGAAGATTTCTTAGTATGTATTAAAGAAATTAGGTCAGAAGTGGAAAAGTACACATTCAGATCAGCTTAAATTAGACTGTTGACCATTATGGAGTTCTTTGTCATAATATGACCAGGATGGGTGAAAAAATCAGTGATTTATGAAAATATTAAATAACAAAATATTTTTGCATTATGTAATATTGCTAAAGTATTCAGCTTTAGTACTTGAATATAATCATAGAATATCCTGAATTGGAAGGGACAGACAAGGATCATCAAAGTCCAACTCCTGGCCATTCACAGGACATCCCAGGAGTCGCACCATGTGCTTGAGAGTGTTTTCCAAAAGCTTCTTCAACTCTTTCAGGCTTGGTGCTGTGGCCACTTGTCTGGGGACCCTGTTCCAGTGCCCAACCACCCTTTGGGTGAAGAACCTTTTTCTAATATCCAACTCCCCTGACACAACTTCATGACAGTCCTTCAGGTCCTGTCACTGGTCACCAGAGAGGAGATCAGTGTCTGCCCCTCCTCTTCCCCTGACAAGGAAGTTGTAGACTGCAATAAGGTCTCCCCTCAGTCTGTTCCAGGCTGAACAGACCAGTGACCTCAGCTCCTCCTTTAGACATGAACTTCAGTTGCTGCTTTTGCCATGTTCCTCCTGAATTCTAATCAGTGTGGTTTAGATGAAATCTTCTAGCATATTTCAGCTACTTACTCTGTTTGCCATGTCTTTCCACTCGGTTGAAGTCTACTGTTCCCCAGTTAAGAGGACCAGTTGAACAGAACATGCTATCCCATGTCTCCAGATGCTTAAGAACCCAGATTGTGTTGTGACTAGAGTCTAATAAAGTCTTAAAAGTTTAAATTGCAGGGGAAAAGTTGTTTCACACTTAAATATATATGCATATATAGACTGACATCAGGTCAATTTTAAACATTGATTAAAGCTTTTAGACTGACATTTGTTAGCAGTATACCTTGTGCTTCTAATTAGCTCTTACATGTTGTTAATTATCATTATACATTAGTTCTTATACACTAACCATTATAATTACATATTCAAAGTAGTCAAACACTTTTATCCTAAATTAGCTGCAATATGCAGTACCATGTAGCAAATGCCATATAGCTAACTTGATAATGTTCTTGATGGCCCTAGTTGTTGAGGTTGTTGTGACCTGATGAGAGGATGTGACACAAACAGGATGGGGACAGTAATGGTAGCACTGCATTTATAGAAATGCTTATACAGTTGTACTGTATCAAGTTCCACATGTTTGGATTCAAAGCAAGCTAGTCTTTGTTTAGTATGCTGCTGTGTGCAACCAGCCTCTGTTCTACCTGCAGCTCCCCTGCTTTCATAGAATGGGAACTTTCAATTCCCATTTGTCCTGGTTTGAAGGACAGGTGTCTGCCGATAACGGCAGAAGTTTTCCTTTGAAATAAGGGGGTAGGAATAACAGCTCTTTTACTAATATATCTAACTGTACAAGCAGAAACAACATCAGTTATTAAAATTACCAGCAAAACAGAACAGATAACTCAGTCCCTGTCCTTTCTTTAGCTGCAGGCACACTCTCTCTGCACTCGGTCCCGGTGCTCCAGATGGGCAAAGCCTGGCAGCTGCAGAGGAGAGGGCGGAAGCGGAGGCGGGAGGGGGCGGCAGCAGCCACGCCGGTCTCAGGTGGGAGCGGGCTGGAGAGGGCAGCTCCTCACTCACCGTTTGTGTCCAGGTGATTAGCTGTGTCCGCAGATGCAGGAGGCTGTAGCGGGGCAGATGCAGGGCAGGTGATTGCAGAGGGTCTGGCTCTCCTGCGTTCGTCCGCGTGGCTGGAGACGGGGCGTCCTCCTAAGAGCTCGCCAGAAACACAAGTCTCCCCTCCGGAAGCATGAGTAGCCCCTCCGGAAGTCCAGCTCTCACCTACCCCTTTTTTCTCGATTCGTCAAAGGTCCTGGGTGTAAGGCGGCCAGCTCCGTTGGCATGATAATGGGAAGAATTCTTTAAATTGACGCAGTAATAGAAAAACACTCAACCCCCAACATTATCCACCCTGAATTTTTTCCATGCCAAAATGCTACAGCAAATTAAAACTTTTAAATCATATACATACATGCAGTTACAGGCACAGTATCATAGATAGTTCACCCTAGAACAAGGTCTCCTTGGGGTATGCATCGGGTCTCTCCATCCTTTTGCATCACCCACCAAGTGCAACCTGGTCCTTGAGCGAAAACCACCCCAGGAAGAGGATTGTCTTTCCTGGAGGCAGAGTTCACCCAAACAGTTTTTCCCAACATGCCTCTCAGGTGTACCACTGGAACCTTATCTCCATCTGGTTCTTGAAAGTCCCCTCACCCAGTGCCTTTAAGGTGGTTTTAAGCAGACCATTGCATCGTTCAACTTTCCCAGCCGCTGGTGCATGGTAGGGAATATGGTACACCCACTCAATGCCATGTTCTCTAGCCCAGGTGCTTATAAGGCTGTTTTTTAAATGAGTCCCGTTGTCTGACTCAATTCTCTCAGGGATACCATGCCTCCAGAGGATTTGCTTTTCCAGGCCGAGGATGGTGTTCCGAGCAGTGGTGTGAGGCACAGGGTAGGTCTCCAACCTTCCGGTGGTGGCTTCCACCATGGTCAGCACGCAGCGCTTGCCTTGGCGGGTCTGAGGCAGTGTCATGTAGTGAATCTGCCAGGCCTCTCGGTATTTATATTTGGATCACTGCCCCCCATACCAGAGGGCCTTCACCTACTTGGCTTGCTTGATGGCAGGACACGTGTCACAGTCATGGATAACCTGAGAGATGCTGTCCATGGTTAGATCCAGCCCTCAGTCTCACGCCCACTTATAGGTGGCATCTCTGCCCTGATGACCTGAGGCATCATGGGCCCTATCGAACCAGGAACAATTTTACCTTGTGTTCCCAATCTAAGTCTATCTTTGACACCTCTATCTGTGCAGCCTGATCTACCTGCTCGTTGGGTTGGTGTTCCTCATTAGCACGACTCTTGGGAACATGGGCATCCACATGACGGACTTTCACGGGTAGATTCTCTACACGAGTGGCAATGTCTTTCCACTCATCAGCAGCCCAGACTGGTTTTCCTCTACATTGCCAGTCAGCCTTTTTCCACCTTTCCAGCCACCCCCACAGAGCATTGGCTACCATCCATGAATCAGTGTAAAGGTAGAGCTTTGGCCACATCTCTCTCTCAGCAATGTCCAAGGCCAGCTGAACAGCTTTGAGTTCAGCAAGGTGACTTGATCCACCTTCTCCTTCGGTAGCTTGTGCAACCTGTCATGTAAGGCTCCATATGGGTGCTTTCCACTTCTGGTTCATCCTCATGATGTGATGTTAACTGTCGGAGAAAAGAGCGCAGCGCGATTCATCTGCTGGAAGTTGGTTGTATGGTGGGGCTTCTTCAGCCCAGGTCACTTGCTTTTGCTCCTCTTCATCAGTGAGACCAAAATCTTCACCTTCTGGCCAATTAGTAATTATCTCCAAAATCCCAGGGCGATTCGGGTTGCCAATATGGGCGCGCTGCGTGATGAGGGCAATCCACTTGCTCCATGTGGCGTCGGTGGCGTGGTGGGTAGAGGGAACCTTTCCTTTGAACATCCACCCCAGCACTGGCAGTCGGGGTGCCAGAAGAAGCTTCTCTCCCTTCTCAAATACCTCCATTGCCGTGTTCCCCCACACAATGATGTCATTGATGTACTGCTAATGTTCTGGAGCTTTACCCTTTTCCAGTGCAGCCTGGATCATTCCGTGGCAGATGGTGCGGCTGTGTTTCCACCCCTGGGGCAGTCGGTTCCAGGTGTACTGCACGCCCCTCCGGGTGAAAGCAAACTCAGGCCTGCACTGTGCTGCGAGTGAAATGGAGAAAAATGCATTGGCAATGTCAGTGGTGACATACGAGTTTGTTGCCTTGGACTCCAGCTCATACTGGAGTTCCAGCACGTCTGGCATGGCAGCACTCAGCGGTGGAGTCACTTCATTCAAGGCACAATAGTCCACAGTCAATCTCCATTCTCCATCAGATTTGCGCACAGGCCAGATGGGGCTGTTGAAGGGTGAGTGGGTTTTGCTGACCACCCCTTGGCTCTCCAGCTCCCGGATCATCTTATGGATGGGGATCACAGCATCTCTATTCATCTGGTACTGCCGGCGGTGCACTGTCATGGTGGCAATTGGCACCTGTTGCTCTTTCACTTTCCGGAGTCCTACTGCAGATGGGTTTTCCGATAGTCCAGGCAAGATGTTCAACTGCTTAATGCTCTCTGTCGCTACAGCAGCTATTCCAAAAGCCCACCTGAACCCCTTTGGGTCTTTGTAGTAGCCGTTCCTGAGGAAGTCTATGCCTAGAATGCCGGGTGCCCCTGGGCCAGTTACAATAGGATGTTTCTGCCACCCCTTCCCTGTCAGGCTAATCTCAGCTTCCAGCAAAGTGAATTCCTGTGATTCCTCCCTCACCCCAACAATGGAAACAGGTACCATCCCCACATGTTCTGATAGTATCAGGGTGCATTGTGAACCAGTATCATCTAACACTTTATGTTTCTGTGGCTCTGATGTGCCAGGCCATCGCACCCACACTATCCAATAGATCCTGTCATCCCATGCCTCTCCCCGGCTAGAGGCAGGGCCCCTCTAGCCCTGGTTATTATTTCTTTCCTGGGCATACATAGTGGAGATTCCTTCCAGGGGATCTGACAGATCATCTTTCCTTCTGTAATACCCTGCACCTTGGTTGTGGGAGGTTGAGGCTACCTTTATTTTAGTGTGGTTCCCTCAGTTAGCATTTCCCTTCCTGAGTTGACGCATCTGTGCTGCAAGGACAGAAGTGGGTTTCCCATCTCATTTTCCCATGTCTTCCCATGGTCTCGCAGAGGAAGAACCACAGGTCAGTTCGTGAGGTGTACCCTCTCTCCCTCGCTGGGGGGCGTTGGGTTCTAGATTTGGGACCTGTGACTCGCACTGGTGCTGCACTGATCTTCCTTATCTCCTCCCTTATCTTTTCCCTCATCTCTTCTCTCATATCCCTCATCCTATCTTGGACCTCTTGGAGGTCCCTGAGCACGGCAGAGACATTGGCCTGCATTGGGCCATTTATCATACTGTCAAAATTTCTGAGTTTATTGGCAACAGAACCCATTGTCCCTTGGTGGTGATCAGCATTAATGATTGCAATGAAGGTGGTATATTGAGATGGCCCCAGGGTTGCCAAATTCCACATCATCTGCCCTGTGCACCTGACCTTGTCAGGGTCATTGTCATGCTGTCCATCCCTCCCAAAGAGTACCTCTAATACTGCCACTTCTCTCAGCTGCTTAATCCCTTCCTCAAGGGTCTTCCAGCGCATTCTACAGTAGTGCTCCTGCATTCTCTCTTTGTGGACAAACCTCTCTCTCACACTCATTAAAAGCTGGTCCCAGAGGGAAAGGAGGCCTTGCTCCCTTTCGAATATGTGGTCCACACCTGCGTCCTAGGCCAAGGATCCCAAATTCTTGGCCTCAGTTCCATCCAGTTGTACACCTGTTCCCGTAAGATCCCAGACTCGGAGTAACCGAGTTGTAAAAGGCTCACGGCCCCGCCGTTCAATGTCTTTACGCAGGTTATGGACACTATCATATGAGAGGGACTCGGTGATGATCTCAACCTCTGGCTCCCTTGCTGGTTGTGAGGACCCTCCTTGCTGATCCCCATTATCTAGGTGCCTTGTTTTAATCTTAGATTTTCTAGTTTCCACAGGGGCAACTGCTGCTGGCTGTGGCTGCCCCTGTGATTCAGCTGGAACCTGGACAGATACAACATCTACGAGTTCCACTGCAGCATCTTCTGACTCTCCCTCTTTAGGGCAGGGGGAGGGTTTCTCACCAGCTGGAGAAAAGTGCTCCTTCAACATCTGGCTGTGCTCCTTCAACATCTGGCCTATATCCTTCACTAGAGCCCCCACCCAGTCTGGGTTGTTCATTTCTGCGGTGGGCTGTGGGGCAGCATCAAGCTCTGGGGCAACATCCCTAGTCCCTGGGGCAGGGGTAGGCTCTGGGGCAGCATTCCTAGTCTCTGGGGCAGGGGCAGGTTCTGGGGTAACATCTCTATTTCCTGGGGCAGGGGCAGGTTCTGAGGCAGCACCTCTATTTCCTGGGGTAGGTATCAGGGTTGTTATCCAAGCCAATATTCCCTTGTTTCTGAATGCTAAATAGAACAGGTTTATCAGCAGTGCCAGCCACTGTATAATAACACTAGCAATTAAAGAAGATCTGAAGTCCTTGAAAACTGGTGGGGTAGCCTCAAAAAACTGGGTGATGGGTTGGGAGAAAATGTCCCTTGCATTCATTACCTCACAGTAAGTGCCATTATTGAAATAACCCCAGAAACACGCAGTTAGAGTACGATAGCTCTGGATCTATGTGGCCACTTCACAGAAAAAATTAAAAACCCATGAATTCCTGACATAATCAATCCACCAAACGAATTGGATAATAGCTACAGTAACTTCGGTGAGAGGGCCCATATTCAAGTAAGGGCTTGCAAATGGGAGAGAGATATCTGTGGCCACATGGAGCCCAAACCAGATTAAACCGGACAACATGTTGCCACTTAAGAGAGCTGTTACTCCTGTCTTAACTCTTCACTCAGTGCCCTCTCTCCCACGTTTCGGCGCCGAAATCTGTCCTGGTTTGAAGGACAGGTGTCTGCCAATAAAGGCAGAAGTTTTCCTTTGAAATAGAGACTTTAATTCCACTCCTCCCAAGTATTATAATTGTTTGAATCAAGGACTCTGAGGCAGAGATAAGGGGGTAGAAATAACAGCTCTTTTACTAATATATCTAACCGTACAAGCAGAAACAACAGCAGTGTTTAAAACTACCAACAACACAGAACAGGTAACTCGGTCCCAGTCCTTTCTTTAGCTGCTGACACACTCTCTCTGCACTCGGTCCCGGTGCTGCAGACGGAAGAAAGCCTGGGAGCTGCAGAGGAGCGGGAGGGAGCGGAGGCGGGAGGGGGCGGCAGCGGCCACGCCGGTCTCAGGTGGGAGCGGGCTGGAGAGGGCAGCTCCTCGCTCACCGTTTGCGTCTAGGTGATTAGCTGTGTCCGCAGAGGCAGGAGGCTGTAGCGGGGCAGATGCAGGGTAGGTGATTGCAGAGGGTCTGGCTCTCCTGCGTTCGTCCGCGTGGCTGGAAATGGGGCGTCCTCCTCTGCGCTCGCCGGAAACACGAGTCTCCCATCTTGAAGGACGAGTAGCCCCTCTGGAAGCCCAGCTCCCACCTACGCCTTTTGTCTAGAGTCGTCAAAGGTCCTGTTTATAACATGGCCAACTCCATTGGCATGATAATGGGAAAAATTCTTTAAATTGACACAGTAATAGAAAAACACTAAACCCCCAACACCATTACCATGAGTCTGAGTCCAGAGTGCTGTACTCTTTCTGACAGCTCAGCGTAGAACTACAAAACGTCACATAGCTCTTATGGTATAGTATCCTGAGTGTTGCCTTGTGGTTTTCTTGTGAAATCTATATTGCATTGTTGGTGTATTTACTGGTTTTGGATCTTTCATATTATATTGCACTACACAGTATGAGAACAAATACAGCTAATTGATACACAAATAGTGATTTTGGGGGGGGCAGCAGTCTATGGGATTCCTGTTCTTTTATTTGTCCTAGTAAAATTAAAATAAGTGATACATGGAGTTTCTGCATTCTCTAAAGTTGATATGAAGCTATCTTGCTTCCTGCCTGATTAATAACTCTTAACTTCTTCCTGTATATGATGGGATTCTTAATGAGTTTAACTTGGCAATTTCACATCAGTTCTTAGCTGTTGTTTCTCCAGGTGGTATAATTCTGATTTTTTTTTTCCCTCTGTGGCTAATATATGCTGCTAGTAGATATTATAAATATTTTACTCCTAATGGATACCTGAGAAGCATCATTTGCATTTTTCTGCAGGGGACTCAGTTCTCTGGTTTAATTCCCGCCCTGCCAAGGTGACAACATGCATGCTTCCATTTTCAGTATTTCATATCATAAAATGATTTAAGTAGTAAGGGACCTTAAAGATCATCCAATTCCAACCCCCTTGCAAAGGGCAGGGACACCTTCCACTAGACTAGGTTGCTCAACTCATTCCTGGTATTGTTAACTGATAGTTATCACTTAACAAGTTATGTCTTTAATAAAGCTGAGAGTTCTTTAGTTTATGTTGAAACAGGACAGGCTCATTGGTTATATCCTCATTTCTTGTAGTCTGTATTTGTGAGTGACTGTGACACAGACTCAGACCGACAGGGAATCTGAATTGGTTATTCAAAGAAATGAGCTGGTTTTCTACACTTTTTCAAGGCACAGTATTTCCTTACATGTTAATTCTCACTGCGTGACCTATCCCATGTTGCTGTGTCAGCAACACTTTCTAAATGTCCTTCTATGGGGTGATCACGTGCTGTTCACCCACCTGTTAGCTTCCAGCAGGCTCCTCTCCTGCAGGGGTCTGCCGCATGTCACCTCATCCCCCCAAGGTCAGGCGGAGACAAGATTCTCTGTGTTGCCATGTGCTTCTCTGTGCTGCCATGTGCTTTTGCAGATGGGTCCCACAGCTCAACTCCATCTCATCTCTTCACACATGTATTTAAATCTGGCAACAGCCCTTCACTAAACCATGGAGCTTTTACATAGGGTATTGAGAGTCAATGGTAGGTCACTTAAAGCACTGGCTGTGCGTGTGTAAATGCTGTTTTATAACTACTTCAATCCTGACGTCATTTCTTCTAATAACACAGTGCTATTCCATGTCATTGATCCATGTTTAGCTGATATTTCAAGTGCACATTTGTTATATTCTAGATTTTGCTATTGCAAATCATTGATTTTTCAGTGGGCAGTTGGGAATAGTGTGCATCACAGGTATGTTTGCATATAAATCGATGCAATGTGACTTCATATTATATAGTAATTTCACATTATTAACAATAAAATAATTGTATAAAGTATTCATTAACAAATTAGGTATTGGAAAAATATAGGATAGTTGTTTCCACACCAAAATTACAAATTATTGGTTTTATATGATCACTCCTGTCTCTGAACATCTCTGCCACGTGTGCAGATTTACCAGGTTCATTCTTGAGAACTGCAGGTTTCAAGTTTAAAATGTGGTTTAACTGCAGAAGTAGCATACAATATAGGCATCTTCCAGATCTAAAGTAACTTTCAGATGAAAGGATTTCTTTGCAATGATTAGACCAAGTTAAAGTTTGCCCAGAGTGCTAGCAAGCTAATATTAAGTTCTGCTTAGTGTGCTTCTGCTTTCATGGATGCAGTGGGTCTCGCTTCAGTTAAGGTTTGAAAAGACAAGATAATTATTGTTTAAACGAAAAAGCAGTGTTCTTTACATTCTGAAAGGCAAATATCCTAACAAGATATGAAGTGAAATATTTGGGTAGTAGCAAAAATGTAAGCAAACTTAACAGGCTTTTATATTTTTAAGGCTATTTTGTTGGTAAGATTCTTCTATACATGTAAATCTGTCATTATGAGAAAGTTTTTCTTTTTATGCATTAATGAACAAATAATAGAATGATTAGATGTTCTATGTTTTGCCACCTAAAAGGATCATCAATACTTTAGTAGACATAGTGGTCTCCTTGTTTATAATGCTTTCCTATATTCTGTAAAAAATAAAGCTAGCTGATGTAACTAAAAACTGGATTTTTTTTGCTTGAGAATAATAGCAAGGAAAGACATGACATCTCTCTAATGTTTCTACTAGGTTTTGTCTGGATTTTGGAATTCAAAAGGGGAAATTGTGAATTTTTGTCTAAACTATATTCCCCAGGTTTGTGAATCAACTTGGATTTTGTTTCAGGAGGTAAAAAAAAGTATTGCAAATTAACTGAATTAGAAATTGCCACATCTCTTGGGTTTTTGGCATATTTTGAATAAAATGTATGATAAAAAATGAAATATGCTTTCTCTGAGTTGTTACATTTTAGCAGTCAGATCTAGGAAAGTCAATGATATTAAAAAACCCCCAAAAACAGCCTTGCGAAATTTAAGCAATTATGTCTTTTAGTAACTTTATTTTTTGGTTTAGAAGTTCAAGCCTTAATTTGTAAAGAAAAAATTATCTTTATGTACTTCTATAATTGTGTTAGGTGTATGTGGCAAGGGTGGGGACTGCAGGCCAGCCTCTGTGAGGAGAGACTAGGGCTGCTGTGCATTGGACACAGAGTTCCAGATGGCTCTAGTGGACCCACTGCAGGGCACAGCTGAGCCCCTTAGCCACTGTGGTGGTGCTTTAAGGTAAACAGTTAAGAAAGGGCAAAATCACTGTGCAACAGTGGAGGAGAGAGGAGTCAGTAAAAAAGTGTAAACAGCCTTGTGGTTAGAGCAGGAAGAGGTGCTTCATGTGCCAAGCAGAGTTCTGCGACCCCTGGAGGAGACCACTGGGCAGCAGGTGTTTTCCTGTAGCCTGTGGAGAGGACCACACTCGAATAGATATCCACACTGTGGCCTATAGAGGACCACACACTGCAGCAGCTGGATATGCAGTGAAGGAGGCTGCAGTCTATGGAGAGGTAATGCTGGAGCAGGTTTATTCTGAAAGACTGCAGCCATGGAGAGGAACCATGCTGGAACAGGGGAAAAAAGTGAGAAATGAGTAGCAGAGTTGAAGTTTTATGAACTGACTCTCCCATCTCTGGAAGCATTCAAGGCCAGGTTGGACAGGGCTCTGAACAACCTGGTCTAGTAGGTGGCATCCTCGCCTATGGTAGGGGAGTTGGAACTAGATTATCTTTAAGGTCCCTTCCAACCCAATGATATGACTGCAACTCCCCCATCCTCCTGCACTTGTGGTTTTTGTTTTTTCATTGTTTCCCACAGTCTAACTATTTTTAATTGGCAGTAAATTAAAAGAATATTCACCAACTTGAGTCTGGTTTGCCCATGATGGCAATGGGTAAATGATCTCCCTGTCTTTATCTTGACCCACAACTTTTCAACTTTTTTTCCCCATACAGTTGAGGAGGGGGTGTGAGAGAGCAGATGGTTGGAGATCTGGCAGCCAGCTGGGGTACACCCACCATAATCTAGAGAATCATCATAGATATAGCTTGTAATTAATGTAATTGTATGAAAGAATAAGAAGGGACAAGGATTGTTCTTAGGCAGAGACAGGATTTTGCTGTATGTACTCCAACTTTGGGGAGAGAAGAGATCTCTAAAGGAAGGGGGAGGGGGACAATATCAGACTTGTCCCTGGCAAACTGTGGGGTAGTATGAAAAAGTGAGACAGGGTACTTGTGAGGACCCTCTGGAGGTAACTCTGAGATGTACCAGTCACACTGGAGCACACCTGCAGTCTTACAGAAACAAACCAAGGATTGCTGCGGTAATAGAAGTCAACAGGGAAACATTGGAGAAACACCATAGTAACAAAAGAATGCTTAAGAGGGAATACCTCATTCAAGCTCAAGTAACCAAAACCACAACCACTAGATAGGACTATTGAGTACCTCTTTGCACTCCCACTGGCATATTGTCACCATTAAATACTTCTATTAAATGCCTGTACACCAACACATACAGTATGGGGAACAAACAGGAGGAACTAGAGATCTGTGTGTGCAGGGCTTTGATGTCATTGTGATTACAGAGATGTGGTGGGATAACTTGTATGACTGGAATGTTGTCATAAAGGGCTACACACTGTTTAGGAGAGACAGACCAGAAAGGTGCAGTGGTGGAGTTGCCCTCTATGAGGCAACACTTGGAATGTGTCGAGCTCTGTCTTGGTGAGGATGACAAGTGAGTCAAGAGCTTATGGGTTTGGATAAAAGGGCAGACTAGCAAGGGTGATGTTGTGGGTGTTTGCTACAGGCCACCTGATCAAAATGAGGAAGTGGATGAGGCCTTCTACAGGCAACTAGAAGCAGTCTCAGAGTCACAGACCCTGATTCTTGTGGGGAATTTAGCCACCTGGACATCTGCTGGAGAAGATACACAGCAAAGCACAAACAGTCCAGGAGGTTCCTGGAAAGCATTGATTTTAACTTCTTATCACAGTTAGTGGAGGTTCCCACAAAGAATGGTGTGTTGCTCGACCTTATACTATTCAACAAGGAAGACCTTGATGTGAGGGTTGGGGGCAGCCTTGGCTGTAGGGACCATGAGATTGTAGAGTTAGTATTGAATGAAGAGGTAGGAGGACAGCAAGGAAGATTGCAACCATGGACTTCAGGCAAGCTAACTTTAGCCTCTTTAAGGATCTTAGAAGAATCCCATGGGGGAAGAATCTGCAGGGAAGAAGGGTTCAAGAGAGTTTATCGATATTCAGGGCTTGCTTTCTCCAGGCTCAAGAATGATGCATCCCAGTGAGGAAGAAATCAGTCCAAGGGTGCAAGAAACCTCTGTGGATGAATAAAGATCTGTCATTACTTAAGCGCAAGCAAAAAATACACAGGAGATGGAAGCAGGGTCAGACTACTTGGAGTGAATGTAGAGAGGTGGCCAAAGTAGAAATGAGACTAGAAAGGCCAAAGCTCATGTAGAATTAAATCTGGCCAAGGATGTCAAGTATTAAAAAAAAAGACTTTTTCAAATACATTAAAAAAAGAAAAACAAAGGGTAATTTGGGTCCATTAGTAAACACATGGTGCTTGCTGTTGTGAGTTTGGGGGAGTGTGATATAGTCAATCTGCTAGGCCTCCCCATATTTATATTTCAGCCATTGTC
>JAKWBO010000028.1:3310080-3331139 GCA_034336685.1 Luscinia luscinia | reverse complement strand
AGAAAAAGAAATCTTGTATTGAGTAAAAGAATTTACTAATTTTCTAGAAAAGGGGGGACTGAAGCAGGGGATTTAAGGGTTAAATAGAATGAAGAGTAGAACATATGTTATCAGTTACTGTGTGCTTATAAGGAAAGGAATGCATGATAAGAGACCCCTAACTTATAGATTTTGCTGGGCTTGCAAAAATGAAGGGGGTCCCTCTTCGTAAAAGTGCAGAGTCTGCAAATATCACAATCAAGAGACTAAAGCGCATGCGTAGAAAGACAAGGTGGAAAGTTCAACAACGAGGAAGACTACTGTTCTTCATCATTTTAGCCCACTAACTCATTTCCAGAGACCACCAACCCAATAAACTACGCAGCCGCAATGAATATGCAACTGATTTCCATACGGAGGGGGAACAGGCAGGGCAGATAATCAATATGTATAGGCGATTTAGAATATGCATGAACTTCCTAGATAAATAGAAGATTAGAAATCATGTAAAGTACGCAGGATTTGGGAAGATGCTCTCTCCCTGCGTCCAGCGCTGAATAAAATACGTACCTACTCCACAACTTTATAGGTTGTGAAGTTTATTTCCGTGCTTCAGTGTCAGGGGACCCGCTAGCAGTTCTGGGGGTGAACTGGACAAATCCTTGTAATTGCTGCTCTATTTGTTGCTGCTATTGTGATCATTGCTATTTTGACTGTGTCCTGACTGTGTGAGTGACTGTGCATGTGATTGGTGAGAAGAACTTAGCACGAAGCAAGTGGCTGGAGAAAGACAAAGAGATATGGGCCTTTAAAATTGCCTCATGCTGTGTGCTGTGTTGACAAGAGGTGGATACTTTGTCCCTTAATAAAGAGATACTCTTCCCCTCAGTGATTTTAACTTTGGGATTCGGGTTGTGTGTGGGGAATTCCTGTTTACGGGGGACGGCATTCCCTGCAACACTTGGTGTTCGGGCTTAACCGGTCCCCTGGCGCCGCTGGTCCTTGTGTATTTTAGAGTAAGATTGCCACCCTGTGACAAAAGTTATTGTTATAAATAAATCCTTCAGAGAAAGTTTTACTCCGCTCCCTGCCCCTGTCTGTGCGGGATGGCTCCCCACCCCCGATCTCGCTCCCTGCTCCTGTCCGCGCGGGACGGCTGTCCCCAATCCCGATCCAGCTCCCCGCTGCTGTGCCTGGTCCCGTCCTCGCTCCTGCCACGTCTCCACTCCCTGCTCCTGTCCGCACGGGACGGCTGCCCTCAATCCCGATCCAGCTCCCCACTGCTGTCCCTCGGTACAGCTGCTGCCTCTGGTCGCGTCCTCACTCCTGCCACGTTCCTGCTCCCCTTCCTGTCCCTGATGCCGATCCGGTTCCCATTCCCCTTCCTGTCCCTGGTCCCGGTCATGACCCCGTTCCCGCGGGAGGGAGGGGGGTGATGCTGCCCTTGGCTTCGGCCCCGCGTTGGGGTTCCGGGCGGAGCGGGTGGTTTCAAGGGGATGGGGGAGTTCCCGGGGACATTCCCCAGGGAGAGTTTTGCAGCGGTTAAAGTTGTGTGTTTTTATAAATGTTTCCAGTTGTCTGTAATGTTAATTGTTAACATTAAGTTCTTGGCCTCACCCTGTTTTAGGCCCCAATTGTCCCTTTCCCCTCGCGTCGGGTTAATGTCCTCACTGCCTCCCCAAAATGGCGTCTCTGACAGGAGGAGGAGTGATGTCACTGGAGTACATGCAAATGAAAGACACAGAGAATGCTAGGACACCATTCAGAGCTGAAACCCCTAAAATAACGAGCTCAAATAATATCTAAGACTGAGAATAGTGTTCCACAGCTGGGAAAAATAACGGAGAAGGTAAGGTCACCATCCGGAGCTGCACCGTGATCTGAAGAGCACCCTACCATCAGGACCTCCCCTTACAATAGTGAGCCACAGCAGTCTTTCTAGGGACCCATGAGGATGAAAGACCCAGCTCTGCCTGTGAAGACAGAACTGAACAAGTTCTCCTCCTCCGTGTCGCCTTTTGGGAGCAGCAGTGGTGTGCGCATCCGTTCGGGTTCCCCGCCCAGAGCTGATCTCTAATAAAGGCCTTATAAAGGAGCAGGTCTCCTGGCCCATGTATTTCAGTTATAATTGCACCAAATTGGTAATTTTGCTCTGTGTTGCCTTTGTTGTTATTCTGGCTGTGTTGTTGGCTGCTGTGTTGCAGTTTGCTGATAGAAGTGGCTGTGGAAGCTCGAGCCCAAGCTGAAGGAGCCTGGTCGTCTAGGCAGGCTCTTTCTAAATGGTTACAGCTTGATCCAGGAGAGTTTTTGAATATAGAGGGGAGCTGGGCTGCTGTAAGGCAAGAGGATGGTGGAATAGATAGGGTATTTTTGGGAGGAGTATACTCAACCCAAAGTAGTTCTTATTTGGCTTTTGACTGGGAAGTACTCTCAGCTGAGAGAGGATGAAAGAACCGTGTAGATCTGGCAAGACAAATTAAAGGAACTTCCTTCCTGCAGTGGTGTGTACCAGACCCTTGGGAATTTAAAATATAAGGGGTCGTATTTGTGGACTGTCAGAGTTACAGTGTGGTGGTTTGATATTTTAAATCATGGCTAGAAAAATTGAAGGAATCCCCCTCCCTCCATGGTTTGGACTGGATCCTTGGGAATTCATAAATCCGGTGAACTGTTGGATAGAAAGAGGAAATTATAAGGTTTATCTGGAAGGAATATATAGAACTTCAGTAGAGAGATTGGTAGCTTTGGACTGGGAAAAGCCTGCACAAGAGACTCTGGACATTCAAGGGAGGAGAAGTAGAATAGCTTGCCTTTGCAGGTGTTATGAGGCTTTTGGGGCTTCTAGAGGTTGGCATTCTGTGTGGTTACTCTTACAGTGTAGGACTTGTGAAAAACATTGGTATTGTTCCTCTGAGAAACTACAAGGTCTATGCCGTCAGTGTAAATCGAGGCATCCTAACCACACTGATTTTGAACCTAACATTCCAAAGTTTGTGTGTGGAAAATCACATTTAGTACCTGCAATATGGGCATGCATGTGGGAAGATTGGGAAAGGACTGTGAGGCTGTGGGGAGGGAGATTTGGGTGAAAACAGGATAAGACAAGAAGGAGGAGGTAATGGGTACTAGTAAAAGTAAGGCTAGTCCTTTAGGCTGTTTTTTGACACATTGGAAAGCCATAGTAGAGTATGGGGGCACTGAAAATAAGTGAAGTTTGATCAAATTTTGCATGCAATGGTGGCCCGTAATAAGCTGTGAGAAGGTCTCGGCCACTGGCTGGAACTTTAGACTGTGAGATTTTATTGCAGCTGATACTATTTTTAAGGAGACAACAGAAATGGGAGGAGGTGAAATACTCAGATATGTTTTTCTCTCTCAGGAATCATCCTGATTGGCAAAGAGATTGTGGCATTGGACCCCTCTCTGATCCCTTGGTATTGGCCCTTGGAAAAGACAGTAAGGCTAATAGAGGGAAACCCAAGCGATGCTGCAGTGTGTGCTCAATAAAGCAATGCTGTACTCATTCTGATGAGGTTTATCAAACAGAGGCACAAGAACAGGAGCTGATTGACCTGTACAGATCACACTCTGAAAAGTCAGAGGAAAAGGAAGATTCAAAGGGATCATTATCTCCTGTGTCTACTCCAGCTTCCTCAAGGAAGAAACAAGCTGAGCCATCTCCTTCCTCACTTACCCCTAAATTATATCCCACATTGCCTGACAGCAATTGTGAAAATAGCGAAAATGAGAATTTTTACCCAAATGGTCCCATAACATTCTGGACCAGAAAAGAAACAAAAGAAAGAATACAAGCACCTTTGCAGGAGGCAGTAGGACCCAGTGGAGGGAGTGTGCTAATTAAAGTACCCTTTTCCTCTATTTATTTGGAAGCATGAGAAAGAGCAGCTAAGAATTACTGAACTGATCCCATAGTGATCCCAAACGATTGAAATTTATAATTGGACAACACAGAGCTGATTGGGCTGACATTCAGTTACTGTTGGATGCTTTAATTGAAACAGAAAGCAGTTAATTTTGAAAACAGCAGGAGATCTAGCAGATACCTTCCATAGAATAAGACAAGAGCATGTTAAGGAATTTTTCCCTCTCCAGGATCCACATCGGAATCCGAATGACCAAGAGCAGATGGAAAAATTAGAAAATTATCATGAGTTTAAAATAAAGGGAATGGAAAAAGCAATCCCTAAAGCCATCAATTGGTCTGCTCTGTATGCAGTGAAATAGAGTCCCTCTGATACCTCTTCTGAACTTTTAGATAATTTGCAAGAGGCAATGCGTCTCTATACACCTTTAGACCCTGAATATGAGGAAGGGATACAACAATTAGTAAATTTATTTTTGGGACAGCCCACAGGGGACATCAGACGCAAACTTCAGAAGATTTGGCAGTCAATGGGTCAGAATTTAGAAACTTTACTAGATGAGGCATGGAGGGTTTTCAGCAACCAAGAGGAAGGATACAAACAAGGAATGAGAAAATTAGTAGCAGTAGTAAGAGAAGAAGAAAAATGGAAACATGGACAAGGACCACCAAAGCAAGGTCCACCTCGACTGGGAAAAGACCAATGTGCATTTTGCAAGAAAACTGGACACTGGGAAAACCAGTGCCCAGAACGGAGAAAAGACAACAAGCAGAGAAGGGGAGATTGAAGAGGAGAGAGGGTGGTTGCACATATTAAGGAAGACTGAGGAGGACCGGAGAGTCTTTCCCTAACGGACCCTCTGGTTATAATCAAGTTAAGGGAAAAGGAAGAAGAAAATGGAATTTTTGGTAGATACAGGAGCAACACAGTTGATGTTAAATAAAGCTTTAATGACTATAACAGACGATTATATTATGGTAAGGGGGGCAACTAGCCAATCTGAAAGAGCATATTTGTGCAAACCATTAAGATATAAACTTGGGAAACAATGGAGAATTCATTAATTTTTATACAGGCTCGATTGTCCAAAGGCACTTTTGGACAGAGATTTGTTGGAACAGTTGGAAGTAAAAATCACAGTTAAACATGGGGAAATTAGTTTGGAGGTAAAGGATCAACAATATGTGGAAATGCGAAGTTTAATGTTAACAATTAGTGAGGCCAAAACTGAGGATGAAGAAGAAATTAACAAGAAAATAATGGACCCGGTGTTCCCCGGGGAATGGGCTTCTAATATAGCAGGGAGAGCAAAGAATGCATGTCCATGCTAGTTAAAGAAGGAAAGCAACCAGTCAGGGTTAAACAGTATTCTTTAAAGAAGGAAGATAGAGAAGAGATTAGCCCGGAAATTCAGAACATTTTGCAGATAGGGCTATTGAAAGAGTGCCAATCTCATTTTAATAGTCCTATTTTTCCTGTTAAGAAACCTCATGGGTCATACCGAGTAGTACATTATCTGTGAGCTTTTAATAAAATAACTGAGGACCTGCACCTAGTGGTAGCAAACCCATACAGGTTGTTAACATGCTTAACGCCTGAATTAATGTGGTTTATCATTTTAGATTTGAAAGATGCTTTCTTTTACCTCCCTCTCCATAACACCAGCCTGAAAATTTTTGCCTTTGAATGGGAAAAATCCCAAGAGTGGGTGTAAGACCCAGCTCACATGAATGGCTCTGTCTCAGGGGTTTATAAACAGTCCCAAAATATTTGAAGAAGAGCTTGCAAGAGATTTGGAATCCTGGGGAGCCCCATCAGAAGAGGGACAGCTGTTGCAGTATGTATATAGCCACTTGAACACAATAGGCATGCATAGCCTGGACA
This sequence comes from Luscinia luscinia, assembly GCA_034336685.1. Taxonomy (NCBI): domain Eukaryota; kingdom Metazoa; phylum Chordata; class Aves; order Passeriformes; family Muscicapidae; genus Luscinia; species Luscinia luscinia. Next base: position 3,325,392 of record JAKWBO010000028.1, on the reverse strand, counting down.
GTAAGCATCTTGAAGTTTTTAGGTTTACAAGGGTACAGAGTATCTCAGAAAAAGTAGTGAAGGTAGTGAAACGAATAGTGAAACAAACAGTCATCTACCTGGGTTATGAGGTCAGTGCTGGACAGACAACTCTGGGACAAGACAGCAAAGAAGCAATATGCCACACCCCAAAACCCCAGACAATAAAGGAACTGAGAACCCTTCTGGGAATGACAAGGTAGTATAGATTGTTAATTTATAATTATGGACTGTTGGTTAAAATCCTGTTTGCCCTGATTACAGAAGAAAACAGAGATCTCCAATGAACAAAAGAAGCTACATGAGCCTTCGACCAGTTAAAGACAGCCCTCATGTCGGCTCCCACTCTCAGGCTCCCAGCCGTGAGCAAACCATTCTTTCTGTTTTCTCATGAAAAACAGAGGATTGCCTTTGGGATATTGGCAATGGACCTGGGCCCGTATCAAAGAGCAATTGCTTACTTTTTCAAGCAGCTGGATGTGGCAACTAAGGGTGTCTCAGAGCTGTTGCTGCAGTGATGCTAAATATCCAGAAAGTGTGCAAGTTCACCCTAGGACAGAAGATGACTGTGCCGGTTTCCCACACATTGTCTGCAGTACTGGAGGTAAAAGGCAGACACTGGCTTTCCCCACAGAGGTTCCTGAAATACCAAGCCATAATGGTAGAGCAGGATGATGTGGAGATTGTAGTAACTAACCCTGTGATCCCAGCTTCCTTTCTCAGTGGGAATACAGGAGAACCAGTGATCCTCGACTGCCTGGAAAGCATCAAGGCCACTTACTCCAGTCACCTGGATCTGAAGGACTCTCCTCTATATGACACTGAGAGCTGGTTTACTGATGGAAACAGCTACATTATCAGTGGAAAGAGACATGCTGAGCATGCAGTTTACTGCTTGCAGAGAGGCAATAGAGTCTAGACCGTTACCAACAAACAGCTCTGCACAAAATGCTGGAATAATTGCCTTAACTCGTGCTTTAGAGTTAGCAAAAGGGAAAGAAATAAACATTTACACAGACTCAAGGGATGCATTTGGAGTGGTGCATGCACATGGAGCCATCTGGAAAGAACGAGGACTGTTGAATTCACAAGGGAAAAGTATCAAGCGTGCCCAGGAGATAATATAACTGTTGGATGCAGTCCAACTACTTGAGAAGGTAGCTATTATGAATATCAAGGAATTGTCAATTTTTTCTCTCTCCAGTCCCATTTGGCTAGCTCTAGACCACTGGAGATCAAGAGAGCCAACAAGGACAAAGGTAAAAGACAAGGAGGCTCTTTCTCCCAGGACACAGTCCCACAGTTTATTGCCTAACAACTTCCAGGGAAAAACAAAGCGAGCAGAAGGTGGCAGGGAATTTTAAACCCAGGGGAAGGGGAGGGGAGAAAGAGAACCATAACCAATGGGATACAGCCGATAGGGAGTGGCAAAGGGAGGACTGAACACCACAAACTCGGGGGAGTACAGAATGAACTATTCAGTGCAATATACAAAACAAACTATTTAGTGCAATACAACGTCAGGGCACACCAGAAAGTGAGGTCTGAATCTGAGGAAGGGAACAAGCTGACAGATACAAAGGCAAAAGAAGTGGCCAAAGGTGAGGTAGCCACTGAGACAGCTTTAGTCCCAGATGGACAGATTTCCCTGGAAGGTAAGCCAAAGTAAAATAAAAAGAATAAGAAGCTTATTAGGCATGAAAAGGAAAGCTATAATCAGGACGGGTGGGCTGCTACAGAGAGAGAAAAAGGAGAACTTGTCATCCCCTCCTATCTCCTATGCCACTAATAAGAGACGAACATCAGAAAACACACTGGGGAATAAATGCCTTATGCAATTATTTAAAGGATAAAATTATGGCCAGAAATTTACAGGGTATAGTCATTCAACTGACCTGACAATGTAGTCTTTGCCTCCAAACTAAGCCCAAAAATATCCCCAAGCCAAAGCTTGGACAAATTGGAAAAGGCTATGGGCCTGGACAGCAGTGGCAAATTGATTTCTCAGAACTTCCCAGGAAACGGGGATATCGATATTTACTGGTATTAACAGATACCTTTTCAGGGTGGCCAGAAACTTTCTCTACCAGAACTGCCAAAGCATGAGAGGTAATCAAAGCATTATTACAAGAAGTAATACCACGCTTTGAAGTTCCAGCCACAATATCCTCAGATAGAGGATCACACTTTATTTCAAAAATTGTACAGCAAATTAGCCACCAATTAGGCAAAGACTGGGGACTCCACACTCCATATCACCCTCAGTCAAGTGGCCAAGCAGAGGAAATTAACCACTTGATCAAGCAACAAATTGCAAAACTAGGACAAGAAGCAAAATTACTCTGGCCCCAGGCACTCCCTTTGGCATTACTCTGAATTCAGGCTAAACCAAGAACTAAAGAAAAGTTAAGCCCTTTTGAGATACTATATGGAAGACCATATTGGGTACAGGAGGCAACACCAACTCAGATAAAGAAAGAAACCCTACACAGATAGGTGGTGGCCCTAAACAAACAACATAGAGAAATTAAAAAACACGTGGCTGGGGCTCAAAGCAGCGAACTAGACGGGCCAGTACAAACATACAGCCTGAACATTATCAGTATGCTAAATCCCTTGCAGAGAAAACTTTGGAGGCACATTAGGAGGGACCATTCCAGGTGCTTCTCACCCATTTACTGCAATCAAGATGAAAGAACAAAACACCTGGATTCACCATACTCGAGTGGAAAAGGCACCAGAAGGCCCTTGGAAAGCAACATTGGGTGATAATGAGCTAAAGCTTACTTGGGAAAAATGAATAGATTGTGGGTGAAAATGATGGTTTTGCTTGTGACAATCCAGAAAAGTATTCCTACCCAGAATCAATCAGATGTAACCTGGAAAGTTGTGGCTTTTACGATCATAATCATGACTATGGCTACAGTGGACATCAGTTCAAGACCTCCCATATACAATGTGACTGGTGTTTATGTGTCGGGGAAGAGCTTCTGAGTATGACTCTCGTAAGTCTCTGTGGCAAGTGTTACAAATCACAAACGCAACTGTGTGGACAGGGAAAGACGTCTGGGTTGTTGTCACAGTGTGACTTGGGTTTGCCAACCTTAATATATTTAATTTTTTTTTTAGAGACAGGACCCAGGAGTAGAGACAAGGCAGGCTCAAACTTAAAAAGGTACAAGAAGAAATTTATTAATAAGACAAAAAATAATTAGAATTTAGGATAAGATTCTTAGATTGTTCCCTCCTCCCCTTCATTCCACATTTCTTACCAACAACATACAGAGAGAACACTTCAGTCAGTTATACACTCAAATAATTAGTTCAGTTCACTTCAGAGAGAAAAGTCCCTTTTTTTGGTTATGGCTTAGGGGGTGTCTTCACCTTCACAGTCAGCATCGCCCGAGAATTACAGAACCATAAATTTTCCTCCCATTTACACAATTCTTCCAGAGCCATGTTACGGGTTATGATGCACACATGGGGTACCACCTCTAAAGGCAGGCTGCAAAAACACAGAATTCTCTTCATTGGCTTCTCTATCAAATGTCTCTGTTCATATTCCAGTTCCAGAACAGAGACCCCCATTCCCTCGGGGCAAAGGATCCTTTTCTCAAATATTTCAACCCCCATGTATTTTCCACAGTTTAAAGGAATTTTAGTGAAGTCAACGATCCCCTTAGCCCACAAAAAAAGGTTTTCAGCTACTTATCGTTGCATCTTTTCAATCTCTTCCCACTAGGAACTTTATCTTCATCCCGCTGACCTCTGTAGTCCCCATGCTTTATTTCTTCTCATTCAGGGGAGCTCAGAACATCGAGAATCCCATCCAGGCACAAAGAAGTTAAAATTGTATCCAGATCGTGAAGAAACAACACTGGCAGCTGAAGGCCTTTTCTGCCACATGGAAAGGCGAGCCCAGCCGAGCCGGCAGGGCCGGGGCCATGTGGCCGATGCCAGAGCCATGCGACCGGTGCTGGAGCCATGCGGAGCCAGGGGGCCTCCAAGCCAGGGGCTCCCTGCAGAGCTGGTGCCGGGCCGGGACCCCAGCCAGGGACCCTCCCGACCTCCCCAGGCCAGAAACCGAATGACCCAGCAGTTCACTTAATCCAACGTGATCTGTGAAAGCGAAATAACCTTCCATTGGTTTTCCGAGCTGTCCATCACCAAATCAGCTCTCTGATTGGTGCCAGCAGCTTACAGGGGAAGCTCCCAGAGATGGGAGAGCCCCTCCCACTCCCCAGCCTCATGGAGCCTGCTCTGAGGAGAATCCACCCCTCCCCCCAAGCACATGAAACCAACACAGTTGTAAATATGTATTTGTCCAGGATGGATTCCAACAAGGAATAAAATCCATCCAAACTGGTAAGGAATGTTGTGACACATGCTTTACTGAATGTCCTATATTTTGGTTTACATTAGAGAGGTATGAAGCCAAGACTTTTATAGTTGGTTACAACATAACTCAAGTCTGTGTTAAATCTTGGAATGATGCAACCTTACCAACAGACACTAAAAATCCAGATCACTCAAGCCGTAACCATGCCACTTAAGCCTGAACCAAAGATTTATGAAATTGGACCATATGTGATAAGGAATATGGGCCAACAGTATTGCTGTTAAACCCAGAATGGTCTCTCAAGTGTGTTGACCTGCTAATGCAGATCATTATTTCAAAAATTCAGCCAGCCTGCTCCCCATTACTTAAAACATCTTTTGAAGGTTGGGCAACATGTTTGAGGAAGCAGGCTCACTTTAAAAACAGAACATGAAGAGATGTGACTGGAATAACAGGTATGGGACTGAGAGTCTTAAATGCAACTGATTCAGAAATATTAATGAGCAAACTGGCCACTGCGACTAGAGATTTGGCAAAAATAAGGCAGGCCTTGCAATCATCTTTGTTAGCATTAGGAACCAACCAGTGGCATGTTTCAAAGGTATTGTCAAATTTGAGAGAAGTTGAAAATCAAGACCACAAACTAATAATGAAAACACTTGGTGTAGCCCAGGATAATGTGTCTTTAGCTCTTAGTTGTATACAGGCAGAGTTGTGAATGCAGTCAACGATTGCTTTAGTCGTAAGAGAGGGAAGTGAAGGCATTTTTCCAATCAAAATATGAAAAGCCATATGGGATTATTCCATGAATTTTGAAAGGAAACTGCAGTCCTGGTGGACTGTGGTAAACTTCACTTATGACCCCATCACTAATGTGGTCACTGTCTTTCTACTTGCTACACGTAATGCCACCATTTAAATTATCCACCCTACTATTGCTTTAGGACTAAACCATGAAGAGACAGTACTCTATCCCTCTGAACACAGAGCATGGGCCTGGATGGTAGACAAGAAATGGCAGACTGTAAAAGCAGAATCTTGTGTCACCCGAGAACAGCAGGGATTCCTCTGTGAAAGCAATACCATTGATGCCCAGGACATATGCCTAGATAATGAACAAGGTGTATGTCACTTTGAGATCCATCCAGACATCATTCAAAAGACTCGTCGTAGATATTGGCTAAGGCTGTGTTTGTTTAAGAACTGCCTGTGCTTCAGTAAGAGTAGACAATGAGAACTAATATTTGCCTGTTAAAAACCACTCCAATTTTTGTATCTGCAATTTTGTTAATACTGTTGAATGTGATTTCAAATATTCAGTACCAGTTGTATCCCACCAGTCAATAAAGGCCAACTATACTACGTACCACCATCTGTCACTGGCACCTGTTGGTATGAACCTTACACTGCAAGAACAGTTAATAAAACATCCAAATCTAGATGAAATGTTAAAGGAAATCAAGGAGAATAGAGAAAAGGTTTTAATAACCATCCATCATGATGCAAAAGAAATCAGCAAAGTTTTGCAAAGAATAAAACAAGAGGTAAGCCATCACTAGAAGAATGGACTCTTTGCATGGTCACTGAAGGCAACTGGTATACTTAATGTCCTAGTTTTTCCAGTCATTGTTTCACTTATTTTAGTCAGCATAAGTTTGGTTTTATCTATTGTAGTACTTGTTTGGAATTGGAGGATGCTGCTGTGAGTAGCAGCCCTGACCTCATTATCAAGAGCATTGTGTTGGTTTCACGTGGTAAGGGGGAGGGGTGGATCCACCTCAGGGATGGCTCCATGAGGCTGGGGAGTGGGAGGCACTCTCCCGTCTCTGGGAGCTTCCCCTGTGAGCTGCTGACACCAATCAGAGAGCTGATTTGGTGATGGACAGCTCGGGAAACCAATGAAAAAGTTATTTCGCTTTCACAAATCACAGTTGCATCGAGTTAACTGGCTCTTTCGGTTTCCGGTCTCCGGAGGTGGGGGGGTCCTTGGCTGAGGGGCTCTGGCCCAGCCCCGGGCTCAGTCTGGGGTCTGGCCTGGCACCCCGGCTCTGCGGGGGGCCCGGCTCGGGACCCCGGCCCTGGGCTCAGCGGGGGTCCCAGCCTGGCACCAGCTTTGCGGGGAGCCCCTGGCTTGGGGGGCCCCCGGGCTCCGCATGGCCCCAGCATCAGCCGCATGACTCCAGCACCAGCCACATGGCCCCGGCCTTGCCGGCTGGGCTCGGCTCGCCTTTCCATGTGGCAGAGAAGAACTCCAGCTGCCCATGTTTGTTTCTTCGCAATCTGGATACAATTGTAACTTCTTTATGCCTGGATGGAATCCTGGATCTCTAAGTTCCCCTGAATGAGAAGAAATGAAGCATGGAGACTACAGAAGTCAGCGGGATGAAGACAAAGTTCCTAGTGGGAAGAGATTGAAAAGATGCAAGTAGCTGAAAACCTTTTTTGTGGGCTGTGGGGATTGTGACTTCACTAAAGTTCCTTTAAACTGTGGAAAATACATGGGGGTTTGAAATATTTGAGAAAAGAATCCTTTGCCCCGAGGGAATGGGGGTCTCTGTTCTGGAACTGGAATATGAACAGAGACATTTGATAGAGAAGCCAATGAAGAGAATTCTGTGTTTTTGCAGCCTGCCTTTAGAGGTGGTACCCCATGTGTGCATCATAAACCATAACACGGCTCTGGAAGGACTGTGTAAATGGGAGGAAAATTCATAGTCCTGTGGTTCTCGGGCGGACGCAGACTGTGAAGGTGAAGACACCCCCTAAGCCATAACCAGAAAAGGGACTTTTCTCTCTGAAATAAACTGAACTGATTATTTGAGTACATAATTGACCGAAGTGTTCTCTCTGTATGTTGGTTGGTAAGAAATGTGGAATGAAGGGGAGGAGGGAACAATCTAGGAATTTTATCCTGAATTCTAATTCTTTTTTTTTTTTGTATTATTAATAAATTTCTTCTTGTACCTTTTTAAGTTTTGAGCCTGCCTTGTCTCTACTCCTGGGTCCTGTCTCAAAAAGAAATTAAATATATTAAGGTTGGCAAACCCAAGTCACATCGTGACAAGCATATGGTAGAGTCCTGAGGAACACTTACTGTATGACTTAGTCAGAGGAGGGAGAATCTGTGTATTAGTAAAAGGATTAGCAAAACCCTATAAAAAGGGGGAGGGGATGAAGCAAAAAGAAAAGGGATAAGAGCTTAACTAAGGGATAGAAACTATACATGTAATAATTACCATAGAAGCAATGTAGAAAGTGGCTGAGCAAGTAGAGCTAAAACAATAAATCACTTGCTTGGTTTTGTTGTGTCAAAATGGGCAGTTGGGATATTGTTAAAGTGAAGAAATCGTAAATGCACCTGGGCCCTGAAACAAGCCAAAACCAGGTTGGGAGGTTCAGCTATGGCCAAGGGGCATGAAGACCTAGCAACTAGACAAAGATGAAACCTTTTAGGCTAGGAAGTCTCCCTGACTTCATCTTAGAAGACCCATTTAAGGGAAGGAACTATACAAGCATAAAAGGACTTTGAGCTAATTTTAATACAAAGCAGGGCTAGGTGGGATTAAGTGATGAATATCTTTAGGTGTATTGGGTAATTATATAAATATGTAAGACTTGTGGATAAAAAAGGGCAAGAGCCCTGTGTACTTTGCACATCCCTGTGGGAGATTTCTCTCGGGTGTGCCCGACGTCATAGTAAACATACCAGTTTCTAACTTTAACTGGTTAGCGAGTCTTTGTTTCTGCATCAGAACCAAGGAGACCATTGTTACACATTGTGAGACCAAAGGACCGCTGTGGAACTGCAGGGCCTTGTAGAACCAATGAGACCATTGTGACATTGCAGGGCCTCATGGAACCAAGGGGCCACTGTGACATTCTGGGGACTTGTTAGGGCTAAGGGGCCACTGTGACACTTTGTGGTACCATGGAACCAAGGAGACCATTGTGACACTACAGTGCTCCATAGAACTAAGAACTCATGTAATAGAGGGGGGCCCAATGAAATCAAGGCACCATTCTGTACTTCAGGACTTCATGCAACCAAGGTGCCATTGTGATACTGCAGAACCAAAAGACACCATTGTGACACTGTGGGGCCTCGTGGAATCCTGGAGACCATTCTGACACTTTGAGGCCTTGTTGAAGGAACAGGGTATGCAGAGTATTGTGGAACCAAGGAGCAGATTGTGACACTGCAGGCCCTCATGGAAGCAATGAGACCATTCTGGCACTCCGAGTCCCCATGGAACCAAGGGGCACTTGAGATACCACAGGGCCTTGTAGAACCAAGGCAACCATTGTGACACTGCAGGGTCTCATGGAAGCAAAGAGCCAGTGTGACAGAGCCAAGTCTTGTAGAACCAAGGGGCCATGGTGATCCTGCAGAGACCAATAGAAGCAAGAGGTCATTCTGGCACTGCAAGATCTTAAGGAATCATGGAGACCATTGTGACACTCTGTGACCTCATGGAACCAAGAGGCCATTGTGTCATTTTGCAGTCCCATGAAAGCAAGGAAACCATTTTGACACTGCAAGGCCTCATGGAAACAAGGGGCCATTGTGCCACTGTGGAGCTAAGGAGAACATTGTGATATTGCTGGGCCTCATGGAAACAAAGATCTGTTGTGATGCTATGGGGCCTCATGGAACCAAGAAGCAATTGTGATGCTGCTGGGCACCAAGGATCCAAGAACATAGAACAGACATGGTTGATTTGGCCTCCTGGGACCAGAACTGGTCCAGCTGACATTGGCATTTTGAGGGTTGATTCTCATCTGCCCTGACCCTCAGGATTTCCATGCTTTCCTTCCTGTGGGAAAGAACTGTCTTTTTCCTCCAGGTGCCCTTGGCAGAAATTTGGATTCTACCTCCAAATTTGATTATATCCTTGGATTGTTCCCATATGAAACCTGCCAGGACAGACAGCTCTGTCTGGTCTTGGCCTCTTGGGGTCCACCTTGCACCTGCCTTTAAAACACTGGGCAGCCATGGTCTTCTTGCTATGGAAAAAAAGAAAATCTTTCAAGTGCAGGCATCCATGGCCAAAATTGGGAATCCACCTCCGAAATTCCTTATATGCAAGGATAGCTGCCAGACAAAAGCTGCCAGGAATGTCTAGGTTCCTTTGCCTTCCTGAGGGCCAGCTCTCATCTGCCTTTAAAACACTGTGGCTCCCTACTTTCCTTCCTATGGTAAAGAACTGTCCTTCTTGCCCAGACACGCATGGAGAAAACTGAGATTTGGCCTGCCAAATTATGGCTATCCAAGGATTGCTCCCAGACAAAAGCTGCAAAGAAAAACGGGTATGGCTGGCCTTGGCCTCCCTGAGGCTGCCTCTAATGAGCCTTTGAAACACTGGGGCTCTGCCCTTTCCTTCCTATGGAGAAGAGGTGTCATTGTGGTCCAGGTAACCATGGTTGAAATGGAATTCCACCCCCAGAATTGCACAAGTATCCAAGGGTTGCTTTCAGACAAAGACTGCTAAGACAGATAGCTCTGCCTTGCCTTGGCCACTGAGAGTGCCCCTGATCTGCCTTCAAAACCCTGGAGTTCTGTGATTTCCTTCCTTTAGAAAAGAACTGTGATTCTTGTCCAGGTGCCCATGGCCACAAGCACATGAGCACTGTATAGGGACAAAGGAGTTCTGTGCTCACTGGAGTGGAGACTGTGGACAGCAGAAGAGAGCCCTATGAGGGACTGAAAGGGGGTTTCAGAGATGGTGGATCCTTTTGACAGAGTATAGAACAGCCAGAGAAAAAAAATAATGCCAAGTGCAGGCTGGGAGGCCCAGATTGAACACAATGAGAAAGGAATTTCTCTCCCAGGGCAGGGCTGTGGTGCAACACATCACCCAGAAGGGCCCTGGAGCAGCCCAAGGCTTTGTGAGGCCAGGCAGAGGAGGCAGGATGCAGAGCTGTCAGCAAAGGAAGGGGCCAGCGAGGTGATGACGACAGCCTGCAGGAACAGAGGCGCAGGGCATGGACACCATAGGACAGCCTGGGCTGCAGAGAGCTCAGGGATGGGCAGCAGCTGAAAGGCCCTGTCAGAGCCAACTCCTGCAGCACTTGGGCCATGGCTGCTGGCCCTGGGCCTGAGGCCAGGAGGGGACAAGTGAGCCTTGCTGTGCTGGGGCCTCATCGCCTCCTTGTCCCTGCTCAGCAGCCTGGCAGGGGCCGGCCCATGGTCCTACCCTTGGCATTGCACATCCCCAGAGCCCAGCACCCCGGGAAGAGCCCTGAGCAATGAGGGAGGGACAGGATCTGCCTTGCCAGGGGCTGGGGCTCAGCCCTTGGCCCTTCAGATTCATGAAACACATCCAGGTTTGCTCAGCATTAGAGACACCTTTACTTGTTCCTACCTGTCATCACTGCCCCCAGTGTTCTGCTCTAACAGGAACCTTGGGGCACTTTCTCAGTCCTGTCTCTCAGTGGGACCCATTAAAAGTTCAAGAAACTTTGAAGTTTCAATTTAATTTTGAGTTCTTGAGAGTTTGTTTTTTTAAAAACACCCTCTCAGGGACTGACTCTTAATTTTAAAAAGAACAAACTCCCGAGAGAGTCATTAGAGTCGTTGTGTTGTGTCTACTGGAGCAGAGGGAGATACTGGCAATCAGAAAAAGCTTCAAAAGACATTTCTGATCAGGTGCAGCTCCTCTCCCAGCCCAGCAGGGCTGAGGGCATTGCCTGCAGGCACTGGGGGGACAGGAGCCAGGCACAGAGAGGCTAAAGGCAATCAGGACTGGGAAGACATTGAACTGAGACTTCACTTGGGGAAACATCTTCACAGCCCTGGACATGGTGAGTCTATGGGTGCAGGGCAATGTCCCTGTGCTCCTGGAGGGATCTCCTGGAGCCAGCACAGCCAACAGCTGAGATGTCAGGAGACTCTCCAGTTTCTCTGAGGCACAGGAGGAGGATGTGCTGCAGGGCATGGCTGCCCTGAGCACCGTCAGAGGGACAGGGCAGGACGGCTCCTGCTGCCAGGGACGGCTGCAGGGCTGGCTGGGCCTGCAGCCAGGGCTGCCCAGGGCTGTCCTGCAGAGCAGTTCTGCAGCCCTCAGGGCTCTTGGCCAGCCCAGGGCATGTGCCACCTGCCAGGGCAGCTCAGCCTGCCTGGGAGCTCCCTATGGACTGTGGGAGAAGTTGAGTGAAGGAGTGACCCCCATCAGGGCAAATTCCTCCTGCTGTGGTGATGGTGCTCCATGGCCAGGGCTGCTCTCTGCTTTCTCCTCAAGGGAAGTGAAAGGGGCTGTCAGGTGTGTCTATGTAACTGAGATTCCTGCACTGTCCCACTGGGGATCAGCAGATCTGCCTCAGATCTCCCTCACCAAGTGCCTCCTCACCCTCCTCTGCCTAGAGACAGAAGCAGCAGCACCATGGCTTGCAGCATCTCAGTTTGTCTGAGCTGCTCTTAAGGCCCTGCTGCCACAGGGAGATGCTCCTGGGCAGTGCCCTGTGCTTGGAGGGGTCTGCAGGGCAGAGCTGAGACCCCAGGGCTGGGCTGGGCTCTGGGAGACCTGGCAGAGACAAGCCTTGGATAGAGAGAAACAGCTCCCAGCAGGCACAACTCCAGGCAACAGAGAGCCAGACTAACCCTGGATATCCCTCCTTGTCCACCTGCACAGAAAAAAAAGGAGAGAAGAGTTGTGGGAAATTTATTTTGGAATTGGAGCTGTCAAGAAGTCAAATTTTTTTTCAGGAGAGTTTTAAGTGTGAGAACCCTGCAAAAGCGGGAGGTGTAATGAGCAAAGGGCACCTGTTTGGGACCGGCAGGTCTCACTGCACTGGAGCACAGGGACCCCTGTTTTCTTTCTGGGCTCCCCAGTGTTCAGGCTGAGAGCACTGCTGAAGATGAGGCACTAACCAGCACAAACTTGAACTCAAAGGAAAAAAAAATGGTAAGTGAAATTTTCCTGAAGAAAGAGAAGTAATTTTCAGTGAATGTGTAGGAAAATAGCATAGGATTGACTCAAGGAAATCTGTGCCAGTTTGTCAGTGTCTTCTTTCAACAGACCACAATGCCCAGAGTGAGGAAATGCCCAACAGCAGCTCCATCAGCCACTTCCTCCTGCTGGCACTGGCAGACACATGGCAGCTGCAGCTCCTGCACTTCTGCCTCTTCCTGGGCATCTCCTGGCTGCCTGCCTGGGGCAACGGCCTCATCATCAGCGCCGTAGCCTGCGGCCACCACCTGCACACCCCATGTTCTTCTTCCTGCTCAACCTGTTCCTCACTGGCCTGGGCTCCATCTGCACCACTGTGCCCCAAAGCCATGCACAATTCCCTCTGGGACACCAGGGGCATTTCTTATGATGGATGTGCTGCTCAGATCATTCTGATTTTATTCTTCCTTGGAACAGAGTGTTTCCTCCTGACCATCATGTGCTACGACAGCTACGTGTCCATCTGCAAACCCCTTCACTACGGGACCCTCCTGGGCAGCAGAGCTTGTGCCCACATGGCAGCAGCTGCCTGGGCCGGTGCCTTTCTCAATGCTCTGCTACAGACGGCCGATACATTTTCCCTGCCCCTATGCCATGGCAATGTCCTGGGCCAGTTCTTTTGTGAAATCCCACACATCCTCAAGATCTCCTGTTCCAAATCCTACCTCAGGGAACTTGGGCTCATTGCTCTTAGTGTTTGTATGATACTTGGTTTATTTGTGTTAATTGTTTTATCCTATGTGCAGATCTTCAGGGCTGTGCTGAGGATCACCTCTGAGCAGGGACAGCACAAAGCATTTTCCACCTGCCTCCCTCACCTGGCCGTGCTCTCCCTGTTCCTCAGCACTGCAGTCTTTGCCTATCTGAAGCCCCCTTCCATGTCCTCCCCGTGCCTGAATCTGGCCCTGTCAGTTCTGTACTCAGTGGTGCCTCCAGCCCTGAACCCCCTCATCTATAGCCTGAGGAACCAGGAGCTCAAGGCTGCACTGTAGAAATTGATGACAGGAAACATTAAACTGCTGGCAATTTCTGCAAATTACTTGTAATAAAAGTAATTGTTGATACTTCTTGTTGCTTTCACTTTGGAGGTTCTTTTTCCTTGCTTCACTTTTAATATTGTCCAGAAAGAAATGTAGTTGTTTAAGCTATTGCTCATCTTGTTTGTCTCCAACTCTCCTGTGGTTACGCACTTTGCCAGTGAGGGGCCACGCTCTTGTGGCTGTGGGAGCCCAGGGTGTACCCCTGGCCTCCTTGGGGGCCTCAAAACCCCCCTGGCAAGGGTCTCAAAGACCCCTGAGTGAGACCCTGGTGTCTCAGGCACTGAATTCAAACCCCTGGGGGAAATTACCAACACAGAGGGAATGGAAACAAACTACCAAAATTAGTAAAGTGTAAATTAGACTGTTAGAATGTAGATAAATAGACTTTTGGGGATGTTTATGATAAGGGACACGTGGCCAAGATGGAGAATTTGGGGGTTGGATACTTCTTCCTTCTTCTCCATGTCATCCATGCTGAGTGACATGCTGGCACTTTTAGATTGGATGGGGTCAGAGCTGGACCGTTTAACAAGACTGTATTGTATTGGAAAATTGTTATAAACATATAGCACGTAATTTAGACTATATAAGTCCTGCCTTCACCAGGCAGATTCCATCCTGGATGTTGGCAGAGAGGACCGCTGTTAGCCAGGCAAAGAGTTCCTGAGACAAGAAACAATAAACAATCCTTGAAGCTTTTGAAAACCGTCTCCTGCAATCTCTCATTGGTGACTTTGGGAAAAACCAGGATTTACACCACTGCATGTCCTCCTGAGGTGATCTCGGGTCTAAGGAGAAACCTCGGGCAGTGACATTTGGTGTCCCTGGATGTGCCTGCAGCCCACAAAGGTGGGTGCGAACCCCTGGCTGAAAAGAAGCATGCTGTTGGAGAAGACTGCAGAGAAGAAATTTTGACCTCCTGCCACGAAAAGCCAGTTCCAGGTTCCAGTCGGAGGGGAGGAGCCTAGGAAATCTCCCTCTTGCAAGCTGCTGGACAGACTTTCAGGAAAAACTTCGGACCAGTCCTGACACTCAGCTTTTGCATAAAACGGTTCAGATTTCAGAAACATCACAGAAACACCATGGGCGGGACATTAAGCCAGGAACAACTAGCACTTTTAACCACCTTAAAAAATTTAGCTTCTGCTCATCCTATCTCTGTTATAGAAAAAGAACTTAAAAATTTACTTGTGTGGGTGAGATTCCGCTTCCCACGAGCAGAAACAGATGTGTTATTTGAAGCAGGATTTTGGCAAGAAGTAAATTGAGAATTATACCAACTAGCACTTTTAAAAGATAAGGGAGCAAGGAAACTTCTGACTGCAGCTAGGATAATGTTAGAAGATTTGTCTCCGGAAAGTGAAGGGTTTTTCAGTCCTTCAAAGGCAATAGAAGGCCCTGAAGGGACTGAGGAAGAGCCAGCCAGCCATGAGCAGGTGGCTCAGGAATCATCCTGTCAGCAGCAGGAAAGCTTGGGAACATCTCCAGAGAATCTAGAATCCTCAGAATCCCTAAAATTTGCTGAGTTACCTAAAACATTGACTCCAAAAGTAGGAAAGCTTAAATTGGAAGTTTTCCCAGGAGATTTCGATGACCTGGATTTCTGTTTTTTCAGTCCCTCCAGAATATCCTCACCGCAAACAGAGAAACCTATACATTCAACTCCCGGGCCGGTGGGAGGAGAGGGGGAGGGAACAGAGCAAACAATATCATTTACCTCTGAAGCAGCAGAACGCACCATGTCTTTGATTGGCAGCATTGCGGGAAAAGGCAGAGTAGCTGCGGCAGCGGCAGGGGTCGGGAAACCGCCACAAACCGCGGGAATCGAAGCTGAGGTCGTAGGGACCCGGGTCGCACAAGGCGGAGAGGCGGGCGCAGGGACCATAGCCCCGATCACGGCGCAGAGCGGGGCTCCCGCAGCTCCAGGCGCGGCGGCCCCGGCAGAGACAGCCCCGGGGTCCCCGGGGAG
>JAKWBO010000028.1:3288057-3309980 GCA_034336685.1 Luscinia luscinia | reverse complement strand
TTTACAGGCTACCCAACATAATTTTAAACATACTCTTTGCCTGCAGTCCAGCAACAGGTCTTATCTGTCTCTGCAATGAGCAGCTGGGGAGCAGAGGTCCCTCCAGGAAGATCCCAACGGTGCCAGAGACATTCACATCCCAGACTGTTCTTGCAGCCAAAGAGAGGAGTCCTGCTGTGGTCACCAAATTGATGCAGAAACAAAGACTCTAACCAGTTAAAGTTAGGAAGTGGTATGTTTATTATAATACCGGGAACATCTGGAAGAAACCTCCCACAGGGATGTGTGAAGTACACAGGGCTTTTGCCTTCTTTAATCCACAGAAAAATTACATATTCATATAATTACCCAATACGCCTATAGATGTGCATTACCTAACCCTGACTACCCTCGCTTTGTAGTAAAATTAGCTCAAAGTCCTTTTATGCTTCCACAGTTCCTTCCTTCAAATAGGTCAGTAGGTGTTTGAAATGAGTCAGTGGTCTCCTAATGATGAAGTCAGGGAGTCTTCCTTCGCTTCAACTTTTCACCTTTTTCTTGTTGCTAGGTTCTCATGCCCTTTGGCCATAGTTCAAGCTCCAAACCTGGTTCTGGCTGGTTTTGGAATTCCGGTGCAGTTACGGTTTCTTCACTTCGACAGTGTCTCAAACACCCTTCTTGACACGAAAAAGTCAAGCAAATGATTTAGTGTCTTAAATCTACTGGTTCAGCCACTAATTATTAACTTTCTACATGGCTTCTACTCTGATCATTACATGTATAGCTTCGATTCCTTAGCTAAGCTCTTAACCCTTTGATTTTTGCTTCACAGGGAGCAGAACAGACCATCTGCAATCCAGGAAAAAGAAGCTGGGGACCTGCTGAGTCACTCAGATGCTCACAGGTGTCTCTGGGACCAGATGGGATCCATCCTAGGGGATGAGGAGCTGCTGGATGAGCTCCCCAAGCTGCTCTCCATCATTTATCATCAGTCCTGGCTCACCAGGGAGGTCCCAGAGGACTGGAGGTGCCAATGAACCCCATCCCAAGAAGGGCTGGAAGGAGGATCTGGGAACTCAGGCCTGTCAGCCTGACCTTGGTGCCCCATCAAGGTGATGGAACAGATCACCTTGAGTGCCATCACAGGGCACCTCCAGGATGGCTGAGGGATCAGAGCCAGCCAGTGTGGATTTCAGTATCTGCATTGATGATCTGGATGAGGGAATTGAGTGCACCATCAGCAAATGTGCAGATGACACCAAGCTGGGTGTGAATGTTCATCTGCTGGAGGGTAGGAGGGCTCCGCAGAGGGACCTGGACAGGCTGGATCCAGGACCCAAATCCAACAAGGTGAGGTTTAACAAGACCAAGTGCCGGGTCCTGCACTTTGTCCACAACAACCCCTGCAGTGCTACAGACTGGGGACAGAGTGACTGGACAGCAGCCAGGCAGAAAGCGACCTGGGGGCACTGATGGACAGCAGGCTGAACATGAGACAGCAGTGTGCCCAAGTGGCCAAGAAGTCCAATGGCTCCTAGCCTGGATCAGGAGTGATGTGGCCAGCAGGACCAGGGCAGTGATTCTTCCCTTATACTCGGCACTGGTTGGGCAGCACCTCATCTTCTGTGTCCAGTGCAGGGCTCCCAATTTAGGAAGGACATGCAGGGGCTGGAGTGTGTCCAGAGAAGGGCAACAAGGCTGGTGAGGGTCTGGAACACAAGTCCTGTGAGGAGTGACTGAGGGAGCTGGGGATGTTTATACTGGAGACAAGGAGGCTCAGGGAGACCTCATCACTCTCTACAACTCTCTCTGACAGGAGAGTGCAGCTGGGGGCGGATCAGGTTCTTTCCCGAGAACAGCAACAGGACAAGAGGACACAGCCTTAAACTTCACCAGGGGTGGTTTCAGCTGGGCATTAGAAAACATTCTTGAGAAACACAGTGATTTGGCATGGGCCATTGGAATGGGCTGGCAAGTGAGGTGCTGAATCACCATCCCTGGAGGTGTTTAAAGAATAACTGGATGTGGCACTGAGTGCAATGGTCTGGGTGAAAACGTGGTGTTGGGTCACAATTTGGATTTGATGACCTCAAAGGTCTTTTCCAATCTGGGTGATTCTGTGATTCTGTGATGATTATAACACTGCAGGGCCCCAGGGAAGCAAGGTCCCATTGTGACACGGTGGAGCTAAATGAAACCAAGGTCCATTTAATACTCTGGGTCATCGTGGAACCACAGAGGCCACAGTGACACAGTGGGTTCTGTTAAACCACCGGGTCATTGTTACACTGCAGGGACTCGTGGAACTAAGGGAACAATTTTGACACCTAGGTGCCCCCTGGAACTAAGGGGACACTGTAATATTGCAGGGCCTCATGTACTTAGAAATCATGGTGACACTAACACTGCAGGGTGTCATGGAATCAGGAATCCATTGTGACACTGCAGGATCTTGTGTCACAAGGGGTCCATTGTGACACCAGGGAAACAAGGAGTCCATTGTGTCACTCTGAAGCCTTATGGAATTTGGGGGGCCCTGTCATTCCTTGGGGCTTCATGAAATCAAGAAGATAGTGGAGACACTTTTTGGCCTTATGGAAACAAGGAGTCCATCGTGACTGTGGAACCTCATGTAATAATGGGGCCATGGTGACACTGCAGGGCCCCATGGAACCAAGGGGTGAGTGTTACTCCTTGGGGCCTCGTGAAACCACAGAGAACACTGTTATACTGCTGGACCTCGTATAACCAAGAAGCCATTTTGATGCTGCAGGAACCCATGGAATGAAGGAAACAAATTAGACACCGTGGTGCGGCATGTGACCAAGAGGCTGGTGGGACACTCTGGAACCAAGGAGAGCATTGCTGCACTGTGAGACCCCACAGAACTAATAGACATTGTGTCACTACAGGGCTTTGGGGGATCAAGGAGTCATTGTGACACTCCAGGGTGTCATGGAACCTCAGCAAGCTGGGTGCGACTGTTGATCTCCTGGAGGGTAGGAGGGCTTGTAAGAGTCGGTCCCAAGTTTTCTCTGATCTGCCTCACGACCATCATCAGAAACTGGGACCTGAGATTGCACCACTTGCCCTGAACCGGAGCTCTGGCCTGGCCGAGGTGGATGCTTGCGGGCCAAGGACTGTTTGTGGCTGTGCCTGGTGCTTGTCATGGTATGCTGCAGGGTACTGGTTATCGCACCCTGTCCCCGCACCTGCGTCATGGGGCTACGATCTCCACATACAATAGTCCATAAATCTCCCCACCTTTTGGCCAGAGGCCACTCGCTTTGGAAAAGGACTATAAAAAGTGACTTTCGTAGAGAAGACTTCGAGATCTCATTCTCCCCAACGGATTGAGGGCGCGTCTCGTCGGATGACCACGAGGATGCGTCCTGTCTGTTGGTAGCTATATCCCATCCTTTCTCTCTCTCACCCTCCCTCTCTCTCTCTTTGGCACTCAATAAACTGCATTACTACTTTCTGCTAAACAAAACCTGAGTCCCTTGCCTTTTGACTTTTGCACCCTGAGGTCGAACAAACCATCACGACTCCCGCTCGGGTTGAGTGGATCGTGACAGGACTCTGCAGAGGGACCTGGACAGGCTGGATCCAGGACCCAAATCCACCAAGATGAGGTTTAACAAGACCAAGTGCCGGGTCCTGCACTTTAGCCACAACAACCCCTGCAGCGCTACAGGCTGGGGACAGAGTGGCTGGACAACAGCCAGGCAGAAAGGGACCAGGGGCACTGATGGACAGCAGGCTGAACATGAGACAGCAGTGTGCCTAGGAGGCCAAGAAGGCCAATGGCACCTGGCCTGGATCAGGAATAGTGTGGCCAGCAGGACTAGGGAAGTGATTTTTCACCTGTATTCAGGAGAGCTGAGGCTGGAGCTTGAGACCTAATTCTGTTCAGGGCCTTCCCAATTTAGGAAGGACATGGAAGGTCTGGAGCATGTCCAGAGAAGAGCAAAAAGGCTTGTGAGGGGTCTGGAACACAAGTCCTGTGAGGAGTGGCTGACGGGAGCTGCAGTTGTTTATCCTGGAAACTCAGGGGAGACAAGGTAGTGTCAGGGCACAGGTTGGACTTGATGATCTCCAAGGTCTTTTCCAGCCTTTCTGATTCTGTGATTCTCTGAAACCACCATTGGAGCAGTTGCAGGATGAACTCTGGGCCTCCTATTCAGAATGTCCAGCAGCCCAAGTCCCTCAGCTTCTCCTCACAGCCCCAAAGCCCATCCTGTCAGTCTTGCAGAGCCTCTCTAGCCCCTCCTCATTGCCCAGAAAAGGGAGCCCCACACCCAGACACATCAGCCAGATGTGCCCCCCTGGCCTGTCGGGCATCTGGCAAGGAAGCACCATGAGGCACTGCAACACCCTGCAGACAATTCCTGAAGCACTTGTAGGATGATCCTGCTCCCCAGGGGATGTTGCAATGAGGCTGATTCAGGAGTTGAAATGGGGAGTGGGGAGGTGTCACTGCCCGAGGTGTCTCCTTAGATTTGAGATCACCTCAGGAGGACATAAAGGTGGTCTGGAACCCAGTTCTTTCCGATGCCTGCTGATGAGAGACTGCAGGAGGCTGTTCTTAGAGGTTTTCATGGTTGTTTATTGTTTCTTATCTCAGGAATGCTTTGTCCAGCTAACAGCAGTCTGCTCACCAGACGTCCAAAGCAGAATTTGCCCACGCCCGCGCGCTTGGGATCGAATTTGGCGCAGCCTTTACTGCCGCCGCCGCTGCTGCACACGCTGCGTGTGATGCTCTCGCAATCGGTGTGGAGGCTGCCGCTCCCCCCACTTGGGCTGAGGGCCGCCCGCACGGTCCTGCCTTTCTGCATCCCGGCCGCCGCCGCAGATGGCCGCCCCTCGGATATCCCTGCGATTGAACGCACCGAGCCTGCACTTTTTCCCGCTATCTCCGCAGTCCCGGCCCCCTCCCCTGTGCCCCCTGCGGCCCGGGGAGTCGCCTGTAGCGCCCTCCCACCTTCTGGGCTCAGGGTTTCTGAAGGGGTGAAGAAGCAAAAATCAAAGTTCTCTAACTCGCTTGGAAATATTTCTAACTTAATTTTTCCCAACCTTAGATAAGGTATTGTGGATTTTAGAGCTCCGCCCATAGTGTTCCTACAGTGTGTCTGAAATCTGAATCGTCTTACCCAAAAGCAATTTGCCCAAAATCAATTCGGAGGTTCCTGAAACCGATCAGCAGTGCACAGGAGCGAGGCTTCCCGGGATACCTCATCTCCGACTCGCGTCTGGAACTCGGCTTTTCTTGGCAGAGGGCCAGAAATCTCTTCCACAATCCTCTTCAATGGCATGCCTCTTCTGAAGCTCAGTCTTCAGGGGGTTTGTACCTGCCTTTGCAGGCTACAAGGCCGATCCAGAGGGATGCTCTGGGTGTCTGTACCTGTTTTTGCAGACTACAAGGCCGATCCAGAGGGATGCCAAATGTCTCTGTCTGGGGGAGGGTCTCCTCCAGCAGTGTGCGTCTTCTCGAGCTGGGTTTTCAGGGTCCAAGGGTCCGCACCCACCTTTGTAGGCTGCGCCCACCCAGAGGGGTGCCAAATGTCACTGCCCGAGGTGTCTCCTTAGATTTGAGATCACCTCAGGAGCACATAAAGGTGGTCTGGAACCCAGTTCTTTCCGATGCCTGCTGATGAGAGACTGCAGGAGGCTGTTCTTAGAGGTTTTCATGGTTGTTTATTGTTTCTTATCTCAGGAATGCTTTGTCCAGCTAACAGCAGTCTGCTCGCCCGACGTCCAAAGCAGAATTTGCCTGGTAGAGGCAGGACTTATCTTTTGTAGTCGAAATTGCGTACCAGGTATTTGCAATTAGTTTCCAATAAAATGCCACTTTGTTAAACTGTCCAGCTTTGTCCCCATCCAATCCGAAAGTGCCAGCATGTCACCCAGCATGGATGACACGGAGAAGAAGGAGGAAGAAGTATCCACCCCCCAAATTCTCCATCTTGGCCACGTGCCCCTTATCATAAACATCCCCAAAAGTCTATTTATCTACATCCTAACAGTCTAATTTACACTTTACTAATTTTTGTGGCTTGCTTCTCTTCCCTCTGTGTTGGTAATTTCCCTCAAGGGTTTGAATTCAGCGCCTGAGACACCTGGGTCGCATTCAGGGGTCTTTGAGACCCTCACCAGGGTGGTTTTGAGACCCCCAAGGAGGCCAGGGGTACACCCTGGGCTCCCACACCCCTGCCCTTGCAGACCCATCCAACGTGTCTTGGAACTCTTTTCCCTTTACCTGACCTTGCAGACCAGTCCATGAACACATTTTGTCCCTCAGGACTGCAAATGTCTCCTCAATCTCTCCTAGTTTGGCTCTGGAGCTCTGTCACTTGAATGCAGCCGTGGGTTTGTTCCCAGCCCCTGTGCAGGCTGTTCAAACAGGAAGCTGGGTTAAACCCTTCCTCTGTCCTCAATTCTAAATCCTCCTGTGCCATTGGACAAGTTTCATTCTGTAATCACCAAGCCCTGCTCATCCATGTAGAGGCTTTTTTGGTTATCAGAGCTTTAACTTGGTGCCAGACTTGAACAACAGTAGATCCTCCTGCCTTCACATTTTGGGCCTCAGGCCCCATTAAAGCTGTGGCTGCACAATTCTGCAGACAATGAGGCCTCTCTGGCCCCTGGGTTAAACATTTTATCACAAGAATTCCTTTGGCATGGCTCTGTGTACCATCTACATTTTAAAATACAAGGTTCGCTTTCCTGGTAAATATGTACAGGTTGAATAAAAGACAATAAGAGACAAACAATAAAGCAAAAGATTATAACGGCAGGGTGCTTGTCCTTCAGCCAAGAGTACACCCTTACTCAGAAAACACTTCCTTAAATGCATCAACCTCTTGCATAATCACTGATCTTCATGCGTTATTCAAAATCATTTCCCCCCAACATGTAAATCAACATATTTTTCTTCCCTGAGGGTCTGGTGTCCCATAATCCAAGAATTTGAAAAATTTCCTTATTATCTTTTCTTTTCTGCCATTCTCTGAGTTATTTACATGAAGAAAAGCTTTTTACTTCACCGTGTTATAGTCCAAGAAAAATATATTTATCACCCAAGATTTTTTAACTTTTGTTAATAGCAAAACTAAAAGAAACTAAATTAATTCAGGAAACTTCCCCAATTTTTACATACATCATTCATTTTGATATTTGCCAAAACAAATAATGCAATATGTACTATAACACACATAGAATTCAAATTCCTTTTCTGAGTTCTTGCTGGGCCACCAATCATTTTGGTTTTATTAAATTTTCTGAAGTTTTACTGTTTCTCGTGTCCATACCATAATATTTTGAGACTGTCTGCATATAAAAAGACATAGAATGTTTGGGCTTGAACAGAGAATCCTTAATCCAAATTTTGTAATTCCTTATTAATCCTCAGACTTATCCCAGCTCCATTTTAGTACAGGGTAACATTCCTTCTGAGATTCCCTGGTCCCACTCTGGGTCAATACACCACAAACCTTCAATCAAAATATGACCCAAATTTTTAACCTTTTTCTCCAGTATTTGTGCTTTTTTTTCAAATATTCAAAAATGCTTTTTAGCGTGAACATTCAGCCATTTCACAGAGGCTTCTTCCGTCACTTCTTGTCCTCATGATTGGAGCAAGTCAACCACATCCTGCATTAATCCAATCCCTGGGGTGGGGTAAATTCTTGTGATATTTTCTGCAAGGCTTGCCCCAATAAGGCTGGTGCTTCCGTGCATCCCTGCAGAAGGAGCATTCATGTCTTTACCATTTTCCCTTCTACCTCTTGCAGTGCGCTGATGACTCACCAGCGACCAGGCAGAGCCGCAGCTCCCACCGTTCCCCACCTGGACCCCACCTGTGCCCCCCCCCCGGGCCCCAGCGCCCCCCGCGAGGGGAATTTGGGGAGGTGGGAGGGGGCAGCGCCAAGGCCGGGTCCCCCCGCACTGTTGTGGCGGGAGGCGGCTGCAGTGGGGACCGGGTGCGGGCGGGAGCGGCCGAGAGCCCATCGCTGCCCCAGCTCCATCCCTGCCCCTCCGCTGGGATGCTGTGGGTTTGGGGGTGAAGAGGGAGCCGGCAGTGGGTGCTGGGCCTGGGGGCAGCAGGAGAAGGGAAGGAGAAGCAGGGTTGAACGACAAAATGGTCACAGGATGCATCTGGGAGGAGAAGGTGGGATTGTGCAGGAGGAAGAGGTAGAATAGGAGGAAGAGGAATGTGGGGAAGGGTAGGGACAGAGGAGTAGGAGGTGCAGAAACAGGAAGCAGCACAAGGTTACACCCCTCCCTGTATCTGTAGCCTCCCCCCCAGCCCCAGGAGCGTTGCCCTTCCCACATGCAGGAGGTGACAGGCGAGGGGGATCCACGATTTTCTCAGAGGTGAACCTTGTTTTTTCTGAGCTTTATTTGGCTTAATGTTGGAGGTTTGTTTTTTTACAGGACCTGGATATTTATATTTTGCTGGAGGTTTTGGCTGAATATTTCTGTTTGGGGAGTTTTTGTTCTATGTCTTGATGATTGAGGATTTTTAGGCTGAGTCTTGGTGTTTGTGAAGTTCTTACAGACTCAAGATGCCCAATGTCTTCCTGAGATGAACATAGGCAAGAAGGAACCCCCATTCCAAAGTGTGTTTTTCTTGGTTTTTTTCCCAAATCAGGATTTTTCATTCCCACGGCGTGAGTGGATGGAGGAGGAGGAAAAGCCCCAGAGATCCCTCACAAGGAGGGGCTGCTGACTCAGGTTAGTATTATGTCTAGTCCTCTCCCTGCCCCCCCTCGTTGTCTGCATGGAGCTGCCTGCCGCCGTGGCCGTTCCTCCCCTGCCCCGGCAGGCCCCCGGGCTGCTGTTGCTTGGTTGCTTGGCTTGCCGCTGCCGCTGCCGCTTCTGCTGTCTTCAGCTCCTGCTGCCCCGGCTTGCCTCTGCCCCGCTGGCTTTGCCACTTGCTCCCCGGCTGCTGGCCCAGCTGCCTTTTTTTCCCTCTCCCTTCTTCCCCTCATCCTGAAGATCAGTACCAGCTCCAGACGGGGGGATCTGAACATCAGAGACTGCCTTCTGGAAGCCTGCCAAAGAAGCTTTCGCCCTTCCCAGCAGAGACCATCTGAGTTCATCCACCTTCGCTCTCTCTTTCTCGGTGAAAACGTTTTTTTTTTTTTTTTGTCATCGGGTCTGTACTGGGAAGTGTTTCTCTTGTGTTTGTTAATAAATAATTTTTTTCCACTTTCCCCTGAGAAGAATTCTTTATGAGCCCGGTGAAGGAAGGAATTATGGAGGGTATACTCTCTGGGGGGGCTCCTTTGGAGGTCTTTCCCCAAATTTGTCCTAAACTTGGACAAATAAATTTGGTGGCCCGTACGGGGAACAAGAAAAAATGGAAAAAACTTTATTCTAATAATATTTTGTTTTCAACTGTTGGTGTTGGTATGTCTATTGAATCCATAATGTCTTTGGTTGTGGGAGGTTGCCTGTATGTTTGGTCGTTAGGTTTCTTTGAAGTGTTAATACCGCTGTGGTCGTTGGGTTTGTTTTCTTATCCGGCGATAGCTCCGATGTTGTCTTTAATACGTAGTTTTTGTCTTAAAGGGGTATTAACAAAAATACTCATCGGGCTAGGCTTGGTGGTAGTCGTTTACAGGCGGTTTATAAGACTGTTAGAATCTGCCTCAGGGATGTATAATTCATGGTTTGTGTTGTTTATTAGAGGAGAAGCAGGCAAAGAAGATTTCTTGCCTTTATTTCCTTTCCTCTCCTCTGAATCATTTACATCTTTATTAGAAAACGTTCAGATCTCCCTGAATATTAAGGAAACCATCTTTCTGGCATTCAATTTAGTAAGTTTTGCTACACCGCCTGCAGTTTATATAGAATAAAGGCCGAGATTTCTAAAGGGCCTGGGAAGACTCCTGATTTAGGAGTCAAGCTAAGCAGGAGGAATTTTGAGTGGAATGGCAAATGGGAGAACATGGACCAGATTTTAAAGGAATTTTCTGACCCCATAATCTGGGAATTCCCATCTGAACAGATTCAGGACCCAATTGAGGTTGCAAGATACTTAAAAGAAAAGTGTCAAGATAATTCTAAGGAAAAAAAGATTACTGCATTGACCTGGGCTCTGGCATATGCTTATCGTACCCTGTTAGATAGTGTAGGATCACAGACAGAAGACAGGGAACAGGGAGATAAATTAGTTACCATCCCAGTGACTCAGGCTGTAGTTAACACCCCAGGCTCGAGGACAGGGGCGAAATTAGACAATAAGCCTCAACCAATGGCTGTGGCTACTAGTACAAGGAGAGGAAAGTGCACAAAGACGACTGATTGGCCAGTGGATGATGATGATGAGGATGCAGGAGAAGGACCTTCATCACCTCCTGATATAAAATCAAGAGTCAAAGCAACTGGTGTGAGATCAGAAACCAATAATGAGTCCCTTTCCCTGAAAGATCTTCGTGGTCTAAGAAAGGATTACACCCGGCGACCTGATGAATCTATAATTAGCTGGTTGGTTCGTCTCTGGGATGCTGTAGGTGAAGCTACAGTTCTGGATGGCACTGAAGCAAGGCATTTGGGGTCTCTGTCTCACGATCCTGTCATCGACCAAGGTGTGATGAGGGGGGCTAACCCTCAAAGCCTCTGGGCCTGGGTCCTGGATAGCGTGGCACAAAGATATCTGTGTGCCGATGACCTATATATGCAGCAGACCCGATGGAAAACTATAGAGCAAGGGATCCAACGCCTAAGGGAAATGGCAGTGGCAGAGATTATTTTTTCGGATGATATGACAACTAAGAATCTGGACCTGGTACCATGCACACCAATAATGTGGAGAAAGCTTGTGCGACTTGGGCCATCTGAATGTGCCTCTGTTTTAGCAATAATGAAGCGGGAAGAGGTATACGAGACAGTTCTTGATATGGCCAAGAAGTTCCAGGCATATGCAGATGCAGTACATGGCCCAACTCATGCCAGAATCGCAGCCGTGGAAACATGTTTACAGAATTTAGAGGACAAGATAGAGGAAAATCATAAGAAGCTCAGAGAGGAGATTAAGGAGGACCTCCTCCAAATGTCGGCTGTGCAAATTAGACGTCCTGGCATCCAACGCAGACGTTTCTCTGATGGGGAGAGGAGGTACACCTCACATGCTGAGTTGTGGTTTTTCTTGCATGATTGTGGAGAAAACATGAAGAGGTGGGACGGAAAATCTACGGCTGCTCTGGCCTGACGAGTGCGTGATTTGAAGGAAGACAAGACTCAAAGAGAAGTTTCCACCAAAAAGAGAGCAGCTCCAGTCGCCCAGAACCACAATGCCAAGTATGAGGATGATGACGACATGTCCGATCCACTTGAAGGAACTTCTAAGACCTATGCCCCTGTAAATAAGGATAAACAGGCTTAGAGAGGCCCTGCCTCTAGCCAGGGTGAGGCAAGGGAGAACCGTGTTTTTTGGACAGTGTGGATTCGGTGGCCTGGCACATCGAACCCACAAAAGGATAAAGCCTTAGTTGACACCAGTGCACAATGTACCATATTTCCATCAGGAAACGTGAGGGCAGAATCTGTCTCTATTGCTGGCGTCACAGGTGGATCACAGGACTTCACCTTGGTGGAAGCTGAAGTGAGTTTAACTGGAAAGGATTGGAAGAAACATCCCATTGTGACTGGTCCAGAGGCCTCATGCATTTTGGGCATAGATTACCTTCGGAGCGGGTATTTAAGGACCCAAAGGGAGTCAGATGGGCATTTGGAATAGCAGCTGTGATGGCAGAGCACATCTGGCAATTAAACACCTTGCCTGGACTGTCCGAGAATCCAATTACAGTAGGACTTCCGAAGGTAGAAGAGCAAAGGGTACCAATTGCCTCTTCAATAGTGCATCGTGGGCAATATAGAATAACCCGAGATGCTGTGATTCCCATTCACAAGATGATCCGAGAGCTGGAGAGCCAAGGGGTGGTCAGCAAAACCCAATCACCCTTCAACAGCTCCATCTGGCCGGTGCGAAAATCTGATGGAGAATGGAGATTGACTGTGGACTATCGTGCCTTGAATGAAGTGACTCCACCGCTGAGCGCTGCCATGTTGGACATGCTGGAACTGCACTATGAGCTGGAGTCCAAGGCAGCAAGGCGGTATGCCACCATTGACATTGCCAATGCATTTTTCTCCATTCCTTTGGCAGCAGAGTGCAGGGCTCAGTTTCCTTTCACCTGGAAGGGTGTGCAGTATATCTGGAACCGGCTGCCCCAGGGGTGGAAACACAGTCCCACCATCTGTCATGGGCTGATCCAGGCTGCACTGGAAAAGGGTGAGGCTCCGGAACATCTACAATATATTGATAACATCATCGTATGGGGGAACACAGCAGCAGAAGTGTTTGAGAAAGGAGAAAAAATTATTCAAATCCTCCTGGAACCCAGCTTCGCCATCAAGAAGAGTAAAGTCAAAGGACCTGCTCGAGAGATCCAGCTCCTGGGAGTGAAGTGGCAAGATGGACGATGTCAGATTCCTACTGATGTTATTAACAAGATTACAGCTATGTCCCCACCTACCAACAAGAAGGAGACACAAGCTTTCCTAGGTGCCATAGGCTGTGGGAGAATGCACATTCCTGAATACAGCCAGATTGTGAGTCCTCTCTACCAGGTTACTCGCAAGAAGAACGATTTCCACTGGGGCCCTGAGCAACAACAAGCCTTTGCCCAGATCAAACAGGAGCTTGCTCATGCAGTAGCCCTTGGCCCAGTCAGGTCAGGACCAGAAGTAAAGAATGTGCTCTACTCTGCAGCCTGGAACCATGGTCTGTCCTGGAGCCTGCGGCAGAAGGTGCCTGGTGAGACCGAGGCCGACCCCTGGGATTTTGGAGTAGAAGTTTTTTGGGGGCTGAGTGTTTTTCTATTACTGTGTCAATTTAAAGAATTTTTCCCATTATCATGCCAATGGAGCTGGCCGGGTAACACCCAGGACCTTTGATGACTCTGAACAAAAGGTGTAGGTAGGAGCTGGGCTGGCGGAGGGGCTCTCGTGCTTTCGGAGGGGACTCGTGTTTCCGGCGAGCTCAGAGGAGGACACCCTGTCTGCAGCCATGCGGCCGAAGGCAGGAAAGCCAGACCCTCTGCGATCACCTGCCCTGCATCCGCCCCGCTGCAGCCTCCTGCCTCTGCGGACACAGCTGATCATCCGGACACAACGATGAGTGAGGAGCTGCCTGCTCCACCCCCTCCCAAATGAGACTGGCGTAGCCGCTACCCCGCTTCCTGCCTCCGCTCCCGCCTCTCTGCGGCCGCTGGGCTTTGTTTGTCTGGAGCACCTGGACCAAGTGCAAAGAGAGTGTGCCCACAGCTAAACAAAGGACTGGGACCGAGTTATCTGTTCTGCTTTGTTGGTATATTTAACAACTGCTGTTGTTTCTGCTTGTATGGTTATATATATTAGTAAAAGGGCTGTTATTCCTACCCCCTTATCTCTGCCTCAGAGTCTTGGATCCAAAGTACTTTGAAGCAAGCAGGACAAGAGGTGTCTAACAGCAATACCCTATTCCAAGGCAGGGAAGGAAGGGCTCACAGCCATTCTTGAGTTCCTGCTAAAAGCAGGGCTTTTGCAGTCAGGGATTTCTCCCTATAATGCTTCTATCCTGCCAATCAAGAAATCAGATGGAATCGATAGAATGGTGCAGGACCTAAAAATAATAAATGACATTATTAAACCCAGGCACCCCACAGTCTCAGATCCTTACACCATCTTGAACCAGATTCCCTCCTCACATTGTCACCATTCAGTACTTGATGTCAAAGATGCTTTCTGGGGATGCTCACTCACACAGGAAGGTAAGCTGTATTTTGCCTTTGAGTGGGAACAAGAGGTAGAAGGGAAAATGGTAAAGACATGAATGCTCCTTCTGCAGGGATGCACGGAAGCAGCAGCCTTATTGGGGCAAGCCTTGCAGAAAATATTACAAGAATTTACCCCACCCTAGGGATTGGCTTAATGCAGGATGTGGATGACTTGCCCCAATCAGGAGGACAAGAATAAGTGGCAGAAGAAGCTTCTGTGAAATGGCTGAATGTTCAGGCTCAAAGGCATATTTGATTATTTGGGAAAAAAAACACAAATGCTGGAGAAAAGGTTAAATATTTGGGACATATTTTGCCTGAAGTCTTGTGGTGTATTGACCCAGAGAAGGACGAAAGAATTTGAGAAGTAATGTTACCCTGCACTAAAATAGTCCTGGGAAAATTCTGAGGATTAATACGGACTTGCAGGACCTGGATTGAGGATTCTCTTTTTGAGTCAGAACATTCTATGAGTTTTTAACCTCAGATAGCCTCAGTATTGTGGAGTGTGTGGGAATACAACTAGAAAGCAGGACTGCGAGCACTGCTCAGCTTGTCACAACTGACATGGATGTGTTGGCCATAGTAGGCCGCAAGCCTTGGCATGAGTAGGCCTTAGCAGGAGTAGGCCTCAAGCCTTGGCAAGAGTAAGCGGGATTTTGAAGAAGGAATGTAAGAGATAAGAAAGTGCTTGGTACGAAGAGCTTACCCTGCAGTTTTTATGGGGACTTTCGTAATATTTACCTGGTACCTAGTTAGCTTAAACGAGGCATAGATTGAGAAACACTAATATGATTGGTGCGCTATTTTTAGTATAAGGTAAAAAAGTATATAAACTTTGCTTTGTGGATCAATAAACGGCTTCATGGCATATCGTGAAGACCCCGTCTCTTCATTACCACCGTCGTCAAATGGTGCCCCGTGTGAGGAGCTGCAACTGACCGGACGACGGAGTCCCCGTAGGACGCGACTCCACTCGGAAGAGGAGGAGGGAGGATCCGCTCGAGAGAAGCAGGAGACGCTGGCCAGCGACAAGCTTTCGACCCCTCTGGAGTGAGGTGAGACACAGGGGCTCGTTCCCCTGAATTCTAATTTGCTACGGGGAAACATGGGACAGGCAATGTCCAGAGAGGAAAGAGACGTTTTTGAACTTATGCAAAAGCTGTTACAACAGCACGGCAAAACTTTGCCCTCAAATCAGTTAAAAATCTTGTTGAAATGGACATCATTTAATCTGCCCGGGGTCTCCCAGACCACAATCTTTACAACAGACTTGTGGGACAAAGTGGGAGTGAAACTTTGGAATGCTGTAACTAAGGGAGACAAAGCAGCTGCGAATATGATTCCCTCTTGGAGGGTTGTTTTTGAGACTTTAAAAGCCCAAGAAAAATTACAAGCAAAAGGTAAGGGGGATTCCCCCTGCCCCCCTGCCGCAGAAGCTCGCAGCTCTTCGCAATCTGCAGAGACAGGAGAGAATACTTCATCTCTCTCTGTGCAACCCACGGGCCCCCCTCTCGCAAACCCCCCTCCACCAAAAATAACGGTGAGAGGCTCTTCAAAATCCACAGGGGTTTTCGCTGCTGGCTACTGTCCAGAAAACAGCGAAGGAGAAGGAGAGGAGGATCCCTTTGATCCTGGGGTTGTTAATCCTGATGATGAACCAAATTTATTTCCTCCTGACCCTCATGAAAACTGGGTCCGTTTAAAACAACAAGCATTAATGGAGGGAGATCTGGACATTGCTGAAAATATTGTCGCTCCAGTCATTTACTCGGGAGCTCGAAGACGAACAGCCCAATGGGAGCCGCTCTCTTTCCAAGAAATTAAGGAGCTCCGGCGGGCAATTACTGACCATGGCATTGGCTCTCCGTTTTTTACGACCATCCTGGAGTCAGTGCTTGCTGCCCACACTATGACCCCGCATGATTTAAGAATGCTTGCTCGGTTACTGCTAACACCCGCTCAACTTGCTTTGTGGGAAAAAGAATGGGAAAGAGGTGTGCAAAATCTGATGGTTACTTATGTGGGTCATGCTAATGCGGCTCTGGCAAACCTTACAATTAGACAACTTATGGGGGCAGGACCACACACAGATCCTGCTGCCCAAGCCCGAGACTGCCCGAGAGAAGCCTTAGATGGAATCCGGGAAGCAGCTCGGCAGGCATTTCTTAAGGTGCCTGATACTCGAAAGCCTCAGAAAGCTTTTACATCCATCACTCAGGAGGCACAAGAGCCGTATATGCATTTTGTGGACCGCCTTAAGCAAGCACTTGAACGCCAAATTGATAACTCAGAGGCTCGTGAAATTTTACTTCTAAAACTTGCTGTTGAAAATGCTAATGTAGACTGCAAAAAACTTCTTAAATCTTTGCCAAATCAAAACCCAACTTTAACAGAAATGATTGAAGCATGCAATCGTATTGGGACTTTAGAACATCAATATGAAACTATAGCCAAAGCTCTTGCTGCTGTAAAGAGCCCCTCTGAGTCTGCAGAAGTTTGTTATGGGTGTGGCAAACCTGGACACTTTAAAAAAGACTGCCTTGCTCTGAAAGGAAACAAGTCAAAAGCACCTACTTTGTGTCCACGATGCAAAAAGGGATGGCACTTTGCTAACAAATGTCGTTCTAAGTATGATTCTGAAGGTCGCCTGATCCAGGGAAACTGGTTCCAGAGCGTGGGACAGCGGCGCTGCGCTACGACACAAATGCTCTGGTCGCCACTGCAGATGCCATCGCAAGTGCCACCACCGCAGGTGTCCCACGCTGCATCTTCTAAAGTTCTCGCCCAGCAACCACAGGCAGTGCCAGAATGGACTTGGCAACCTCAGTCACAGTAATGTTACTTGTCTCTTCTATTCCTTTACTCCCTACAGGAATCTTCGGATCACCGGGACCACGAAAAGGCGCTTTGCTAATAGGGAAATCCTCAAATAACCTTGCAGGACCTTTTGTCCTCCCTGCAGTAATAGACTCTGACTTTATTGAGGAAATAAAAATCATGGCATGGACACCCTTTCCTCCCTGTACTATCCCTGAGGGAACCCGCATTGCACAGCTAATTCCTTTCCCACGAGAATCAGTGTTTGTTACAGGGGAACAACAAGAGGGGGTGGGAGAATTTGATCCTACAGGAACCCCACAAATATTATGGATACAGACAATTTCTGATAAGCGTCCCACTTGCAACTGCACCCTGTCATTTCAGAAACACAAAATAACACTCACTGGTATCATAGATACCGGGGCTGATGTGACTGTCATTTCTCAAGATAAATGGCCTTCTGACTGGGCCCTCACTGAGGTACCCCAAGCTCTCACTGGGATCGGGGGGAGCAGTCGAAGCTATCAAAGCCAAAATGTCATTCAAATCACGGGACCAGAAGGCCTCATAGCATCTGTTAAGCCTTTTGTTTTGTCTGTACCTATGGTGTTATGGGGACGAGATGTACTTTCTCAATGGGGTTTCAAAATTCAATCGGATTTTTAGTGGGGGCCATTGAGGTGCGCGACACCCTAAAACTAACCTGGAAAACCACAACCCCTGTTTGGGTGGATCAATGGTCCCTGCCACTGGTTAAATTGCGCACACTCACTGACCTTGTCCAAGAACAACTTCAAAAGGGGCATATAGTCCCCTCCACCAGCCCCTGGAATTCCCCTGTGTTTGTAATTAAAAAACAATCCGGCAAGTGGCGTTTGCTCCAAGACCTCCGTAAAATTAATTCTGTAATGGAGGACATGGGAGCTTTACAGCCTGGCCTCCCATCTCCTACCATGATCCCTCGAGATTGGCATTTAACAGTCATTGATTTAAAAGATTGCTTTTTTGACATTCCTTTGCATCCTGATGATGCTCCTAAATTTGCCTTTTCTGTACCTAGTACTAACATGCAAGCTCCCTTACAGCGATACCACTGGGTTGTGCTTCCGCAAGGAATGAAAAACAGCCCCACTATTTGTCAGTGGTTTGTTGCAAAAGTCCTCAGTCCTATTCGTCAAAAAATGCCTGCTGCTTTGCTGTATCATTATATGGATGATATCTTGATTGCAGCAGAACATCAGGAGGTAATGGAGAAAACCTTAGCCCTTGTCATTGCTGCTGTAACTCAGGCAGGACTCAGTCTTGCCTCAGAAAAAATACAACAACTACCTCCTTGGAAATATCTCGGTTGGCGCATTAGGACTCAGTCTATTTCCCCTCAGCCTTTGCAAATTCACACAAACATTCGGACTCTGCATGATGCTCAAAAACTTTTGGGAACAATTAATTGGGTTCGTTCCTTATTAGGAATTTCAAATGCAGACCTAAGCCCCTTGTTTAATCTGTTAAAAGGAGATTCCAATCTCCTGTCTCCTCGTGAGCTTACACCAGATGCTTGCCAAGCACTGCAAAAGGTGGCAGATGCTATTTCAAATAGGCAAGCTGCCCTATGGGCCCCTGAGCTACCTTTCTTTTTGATTATCCTAAATTCAGCTAAGCAACCTCATGCTTCGATTTTTCAATGGGATCCTAAAGTGCCAGACCCACTGTTAATCATTGAGTGGATTTTTCTGTCACACCAAATGTCTAAAACTATTAGTACTCAACATGAAATGATGGCATTGCTTATTATCAAAGCTCGTGACAGGCTTACCACACTTGCAGGTGTGGATTTTAGTTTAATCTGTTTACCTGTTACTACTGTTTATTTGCAGTGGCTACTGCAACAGTCTGATGTGTTTCAAATGGCTCTTGCTAATTTTTCCGGACAGCTTTCTTCACATCCTCCGAAGCACAAGCTCGTGGCAACAAACTTTTAATCTTTTACTGCAGCCCAAAAGAAGTGAAGTCCCGTTGCAAGCCTTAACTGTTTCCACAGACGGGTCGGGCCGCACCCACAAATCAGTGTTACTCTGGTGGGATGAAGACCTCAAACGATGGAATTCAGATGTTACTACTGTTTCAGGTTCTCCACAAATTGCTGAATTAGCAGCTGTGCTGCGGGCCTTTCAACGATTTGCTACTCCTTTTAATTTGATAACTGACTCTGCTTGTGTTGCAGGAATCATGGAGCGAGCTGAAGCTGCAGTGGTCAAGGAAGTACCTAATGCAGAATTCTTTCAATGGTTACAACAGCTTGTTTTTCTTTTAGATACCAGACAGGATCCCTATTTTGTAATGCATGTTTGTTCTCACACTATGTTACCTGGTTTTATTACAGAAGGGAATCGTCAAGTAGATTTGCTTACTTTACCAGTTCAAACAACTCAGCCTGTGTTACCAGACCGCTTTTCTCAAGCAAAACTCAGTCATTCATTTTTTCACCAAAATGCTGCTGCACTTGCACGCACTTTCGGCTTGACCACTTGCCAAGCCTCCAGTATTGTGGCTGTGTGCCCAGATTGTCAGAGACACTCCTTTCCTTCTCTTGCAGGAGGTGTTAACCCTAGAGGTCTTCAAAGCCTTCAAATCTGGCAAACAGATGTTACTCATTTTCCTGAATTCGGCCGACTTAAATATATTCACTCTTCCATAGATACGTTTTCAGGTGCCTTGTTTGCATCCTGTCACACTGGAGAATCTGCAAAGGACGTATGCTGTCACTTTGCGAGTGCTTTTGCGGTCTTGGGGATTCCTTCTGAAATTAAAACTGATAACGGTCCTGCATATATCTCTCAGAGAGTTGCAGCTTTTCTTGCTCTCTGGGGAGTGTCACACAAAACAGGAATTCCTCATTCCCCCACAGGCCAAGCTATCATTGAGAGAGCACACGCTTCACTTAAGCGTCTTTTATTGCAACAGAAAGGGGGAATGGGGAATGCCACTCCAGCTGAAAGGTTGCAGAAAGCATTGTATGTTTTTAACTTTTTAAATTGCTCCTTGATGGACCCTAACCCTCCGATTGTTAGGCATTTTGGTAACAATTCTCAGTTAGAAGTCAAACAGAAAGCTCCAGTCCTTATTAAGGATCCAGAAACAGGTAAGATCATGGGACCCTATCCCCTTGTCACCTGGGGAAAAGGGTATGCTTGTGTCTCCACAGAGAATGGCCCGAGGTGGAGCCCAGCCAAGAGCGTGAGACCATTCCGAAAATCCTTGGAACCTCCTCAGAAAGAGAACTGCTGTAGCCCTGGCATCTCACCGGAGATCCCGACACAGCCATCCTCGGCTCCAGTCCCAGATCCCACCGGACCATCGTCTTGACCAGCTTCTCATTGATACGAAAGGACTCATTGACTTTACACTGCTCTTTGAATTCCGTGGTCGTCTAACCCCAGACACAGTAGAAGACATTGTTGAAGTGCAGGTGCATCGTCGTGAACGGCAACTGGGACAACTGAAGCGGGAACTTAGACTTGAATATAACCCTATACCTTGTTTTATTTGCAAAGAACATTGGCATCAGGTGTGGGCTTTGTGTCAGTGTCAGAAGTGTCAGAAAAGGTGGTATTGCATTGCAAGCCGACGCCGTCGCCATTGTCCAATTTGTGATCCTTTACGACACTCTTTTGGTAATTGTGATATTTTGAAATTTGTATGTGGACATAACCATGGCTGGCTTCCACATCAATATTTCTGGGAGCCATATCCGACTCCTCGGGCTGATCCTTGTATTAGGACTCGGCCTTCATGAAGGGCAGGTAGAAACATTGCCATTGTTGCCCCTTCCAGAACGTAATGTTTGGCTTACGCTTGCTGACGCATTGAATGAATCTACGCTGTGCCTTTCTATGACTTCTCCTGGTAATCCTTTTCAAACTTGCCTAATTGCTGTGCCTTTAGAAAAAGCTGAATGGGATGCTTTGTATAATTTGACTATGCATAAGAACTGTGATGCTCCAGGCCGAATGGAACCCATATGGTGGTGTGAGGAAAAATACCGTAAGAAAAAAGGTGAACCATCTGGATGGTATATGGTAAACCAAAGCTATCTAAGAGTAAACAAAATTGGAGACTTTTATCTTATACCCCTACAGCCCCAAGAATTGGACATTTTTGGATCCATGCAATCTTTTGCATGTTTCTTTCTAAATTTTCCTGGCAAGCCCTCTGCCCAACAAGAATTCGGCCTTGATGTCACAGGTACAGGAATCTACTCCAATGCCTCTGCCTGGTGTAATCACATTCTACCTCAGCATGTTTTGCCTGGAAATGCTGCGCTTGGACTAATTGATAACATCTTTCTAATATGTGGAAATAGAGCCCAGAAAGGGATCCCAGGAAAGACTATAGGAGGGCCTTGTACATTTGGCTGACTAACTATGTTTCACACTTTTCATCGTAACCTAACAGCCCTGCACAGCTTAGCGCGAGCAAAGCGCAGCACTCATACCTATAGCCCAGATTGTGATGACAGTGTGGAAGCTTGGAATCTTGGAGCTCGAATTTTTGCCTCACTTATCCCATCTATTGGAACAGCACATGCATTAAAAACTTTAAATAATCTTGGCTGCTGGCTTGCGAAACATACTAATGCTACTAGCTCTGCTTTAACAGGCCTATTAACAGACGTTGATAGTGTAAGGCATGCTACACTACAGAATAGAGCTGCAATTGATTTTTTGCTTTTAGCACATGGGCATGGCTGTGAAGATTTTGAAGGTATGTGCTGCATGAATCTTTCTGACAACTCTCAATCCATTCATGCAAACATACAGGCCCTCCGAGACAGTGTTAGCAAACTGAGAGTCATAGATGATAACGACTGGCATGAAAACATACTCGGAGGATGGGGACTTACTGGCTGGCTTAAGCATTTAGTTAAAACTGGATTTTATGTACTTGCCATGCTTTTGCTTTTAGAAATATGTTTGCCCTGTATTTTGCAGTGTGTTCAGAAGTTAGTTGACAAGTCAACAAAGAAAATCTTATTGGTGGAACAGAAAGGGGGAGATGTGGGAATACAACTAGAAAGCAGGACTGCGAGCACTGCTCAGCTTGTCACAACTGACATGGATGTGTTGGCCATAGTAGGCCGCAAGCCTTGGCATGAGTAGGCCTTAGCAGGAGTAGGCCTCAAGCCTTGGCAAGAGTAAGCGGGATTTTGAAGAAGGAATGTAAGAGATAAGAAAGTGCTTGGTACGAAGAGCTTACCCTGCAGTTTTTATGGGGATTTTCGTAATATTTACCTGGTAC
>JAKWBO010000028.1:3276276-3287957 GCA_034336685.1 Luscinia luscinia | reverse complement strand
CTAGTTAGCTTAAACGAGGCATAGATTGAGAAACACTAATATGATTGGTGCGCTATTTTTAGTATAAGGTAAAAAAGTATATAAACTTTGCTTTGTGGATCAATAAACGGCTTCATGGCATATCGTGAAGACCCCGTCTCTTCATTACCACCATCGTCAGAGTGTACACAAGAAAAAGCAAAACTTCAGGAAATAATATAAAACCAAATGATAGGTGCCCCAACCATGGCTTCTCCAGACTCAGAAAAGAAATTTGAATTGTATGTGTGTTATAGTACATATTATATTATTGGCTTTTGACAAATATTAAAATGAACGCTATATGTATAATGTTGGAAAACTTTGGTGTGTGAATACAGTTTCTTTTAGTTTTGCTATTAACAAAACTTAAAAACAGAAGTGTGATAAGTATGTTTTTCTTGGACTATAACATAGTGATGTAAAAAACTTTTGTTCCTGTAACTCTGAGAAATAAAAGATAATCAGGAAATCCTTCACATTCTTGGATTATGGGACACTAGACCCCTACTGAAGGAAAAAATGTTGATTTATAGGTTGGGGGTAATGATTTTGAATAATGCATGAAGATCCATGAATATGCAAAAGGCTGATGCATTTCAGGAATGCAGCACCTGTTGTTATAAGCTTTTACTTTATTGTTCATATCTTACTGTCTTTTATTAAACCTTTAAATATTTACCAGGAAAGTGAACATCATTGTTGAAAATGTGGATGTTAGACAGGGCCATGCAAAAGTAACTCTCATTTTAAAATGTTTAACCTAGTGGTCAGAGCGACCTCATTGTTTGCAGAGCTGTGCAGCCACAGCTTTAATGGGGCCTGAGGCACAAAAACTGATGGCAGGAGGATCTCCTGTTGTTCAAGTCTGGCACCAAGTTAAAGCTTTGATAACCAAAAGAGCCTCTACATGGATGAGCAGTGCTCGGTGATTACAGAACGAAACTTGTTCAGTGGCACAGGAGGATTTAGAATTAAGGACAGGGGAAGGGTTTAACCCAGACTCCTGTTTGAACAGTCTGCACAGGGGCTGGGAACAAACCCATGGCTGCATTCAAGTGACAGAGCTCCAGAGTAAAGCTGGGAGAGATTGATGAGACATTCCCCGGTCTGAGGGACAAAATGTGTTTATGGAGGGGTCTGCAAGGGCAGGAGAAGGGAAAAGAGTTCCAAGACACACTCTGATTAAGGAAAGGGAATTAGACCAAGCGCAGGTTACAGCCCGCATGGTCAATTCAACTGGTGGAGCTGTGCGTGCTTGGAAGAGCCTGGCACTGAAATATTCTGAGCAGGAAGGCTCAAATATATGCTGGTGACAGCATAGCAGCTAACAGGGTGACAAAAGCAATTCTCACCTCTACAGCAATCACTGGATCGCTTATTAAGGTATTTATAAAACAAATAATTCCAAAAGAAGGGAATATGGAAGCAACACTCAGATGGGGAACTCATTTTACAGCAAAGATCCTTCAGGGGGTTATGGCTGCTTCAGGAAAATGATGCCTTAAGATCCTAGTTTTCTGTTCTGCTTGGGTATGCTTTCCGTTGTGCTTTAGGGTGATAAAGGCGAAATAGTCCGATACCAGCTATGGACTCAAGCACAGTTTCTTCAGATTCCAGGCCCAAAGTATAAACAACGTGAGAAGAGGAGGGCAGGCCAGCCAGGAGAAGAGGAGGAGGACACCTTACAATTTGAGACTATTAATTGGGTGGTTGGCTCCTGTATGTAAATGGACTGAAGTCTATAAAAATGTGAAATCATGTGACCAAGTCCTCTTTTGCATCCACCTTGGAGCCACTTGGGCAGGGCAGGGGCCATGCTGTGGCATGGTTCCTGCCAGGGTGTGGCCATTGAAGGCCTTTCAATAAATACCCATTTATTTCCCCTAACTCTGTGTGGTCTCTGTTCCAGTTCCTAAAGGCAACAAATAAAATGGGACCAATACAAGCCCTGGCTCCCCCAGAGCTCAGGTCAGGTAGAATGAATAAATGGGGAAATACAGAAACTCCTTTGGAAGCTGGGGATAGAAACCAAGATGCCATCGGTACGGCCTTTGTCATTGGCTTTGGCAAGAAGAAGAGCCAGACCCAGGGCAGATATTCAATTACGCCCCTCGGAATTGCTGTTTGGAATTCCTTACCCTGGTCATTCTCCACCCAGTGGGGGGTAGCGATAAGAAATGCATATTTCAAACAGTCTGTGGCCACAATCCTGTCTCCTGTGAAATCTCTCCCACAGGAAGCTGGGCTGGCACAGAGCCTGCCTTGGCACTTTGCTCTTCCCAACATCCAACCAGGACATCGGGTCCTGCCTGAGGAGTGCAAAGAAGCACCACTGGTGGCCAATGCCATGGCCCATCCCAAGTGTCCCTGAGCACAGAAACAGCCCCAGCACAGCTCAGCACGGGGGGACCCCTCACCCTGGCCTCAGAGGCTCTCAAGCCCCGCAGATTTGCACTTCCCAGCTGCAGCAACAGCATGGGAGGCTGTCCTGGTTTGAAGGACAGGTGTCTGCCAATAAAGGCAGAAGTTTTCCTTTGAAGTAGAGACCTTAATCCAGCCCCCTACCCAAGTATTATAAATGTTTGAATTCAAGACTCTGAGGCAGAGATAAGGGGGTAGGAATAACAGCTCCTTTTCTAATATATCTAACCTTACAAACAGAAACAACAGCAGTTGTTAAAACCACCAACAACACAGAACAGATAACACGGTCCCAGTCCTTTCTTTAGCTGTGGGCACACTCTCTTTGCACTCGGTCCCGGTGCTCCAGACAAACAAAGCCCGGCGGCCGCAGAGAGGCAGGTGCGTAGGCGGGAAGCGCGGCAGCGGCCACGCCGGTCTCGGGTGGGAGTGGCTGGAGCGGGCAGCTCCTCGCTCACCGTTGTGTCCGGATGATCAGCTGTGCCCGCAGAGGCAGGAGGCTGCAGCGGGGCAGATGCAGGGCAGGTGATCGCAGAGGGTCTGGCTCTCCTGTCTTTGGCCGCGTGGCTACAGACGGGGATCCTCCTCTGAGCTCGCCGGAAACACGAGTCCCCTCCGGAAGCACGAGAGCCCCTCCGCTAGCCCAGCTCCCACCTACACCCTTTGTCCAGAGTCATCAAAAGTCCTGGGTGTAACCCGGCCAGCTCCATTGGCATGATAATGGGAAAAATTCTTTAAATTTATACAGTAATAGAAAAACACTCAACCCCCAACAGAGGCCCCACTGAGCCTGCACTGAAGGCAACGCAGCAGCAGTCAGGGCTCCACATCGGGGGAAGCCCATGGGCCTGCCCACACATCCTCTGCTCAAATCCTCTGCCTGGGCTCCCTCCTTTGGCATCTCCAGCCACTGGGGCCAATCCTTGCTGTCACTGCTGCAGTTTCGCTGCTTTCTGTGCCTGCAC
The DNA here is from genome assembly GCA_034336685.1 of Luscinia luscinia. Taxonomy (NCBI): domain Eukaryota; kingdom Metazoa; phylum Chordata; class Aves; order Passeriformes; family Muscicapidae; genus Luscinia; species Luscinia luscinia. The sequence goes on along the minus strand of JAKWBO010000028.1, from coordinate 3,284,550 downwards.
TCCCACAGCTTCCTGGGAACACAACAGCACAATTCCACTCTGGCTCTCAATTACACTCACACACTGGGCTGGGAGTGATTGGAAAATCACAAAAAAACTGCTCTGGTGCTGGAAAATATACCAAGTTTAAATTTTTTAAAATTTAATTTCCCTACTCAGGCTTGGTTTGCCCTTGCCTAGGGGAAAGGAATTCTAAAGTTTGTTTTTTTTAAGGGATGTTACACCACTCAGCAGAGAAGCGTTTAAAATCTCAACAGACTGGGAATGGCCCAAAGGATACAAAGATAGCAACCATTAACAAAACATCAAGGACCATTAGCGAATATTAAGGAACACCCACTTAGGACACAGCCCAGGGCAGTACTGGACACACCTGGTCTGGAGAAGGCTGAGAAGGAAATCCAGGAGTGCAGACCTAATTAATATCAGAAGAGGAGAAATCTGGGTCCTATAGAAAACCGAATAGTGAGCAGGAAACTACTTGAAACTAATTAATATTAAACCAATGCATTTCAACGGGTTCAGACTGTATAAAATTTAGCAAAAATCTAGTAAAACTGATGTGTCATGGAATGATTTTTTCCAATCACCCCGGTTAAGTGTGGACGAATACATTTCTATGGCACATCTTGGCAAGAATCAAGTAATGCCTTGACTCTCTAACACTATAGATACAAAGTTAAAAGCAGATTGTGCTGGGGCCATGTGTTAGTCATGAAATGGATGCTCCTAACGAGCAGCCAGGAGAGGAGATTTAGAAATGCAAATTAACACTGCTGGGGTAAAGTAGCCATTTATCATTAGAATTACAGGATTAGATTAGAAGCTGTCCCCAAAATAATAACCAACTATAGTGATGCAGCTCCTGACCTTCTTGCCAACCAAGCTATGCCAAGGAAGACGGTGACATTTGTGGAAAATACATGACTCAAACTGCTGTTTGCAAATAGATGATAACTGAAAAGTGGTAAAACAAATAACAGCAATAAGAAATTAGCTCATGTATCAGTCCAAACGGGAAAAGGATGGGAATGAGAAACGTTTTTGTGGTTCCCTGGCAGACCATGGGTTAAACGAATGCTGTTCCTCCTCTGATGTGCTGCAGCAACTCTCATCTTTTTCCCATGCACGACACCTTGCTGAGTGCAGCTCATTCAGCAGCTGAGCAAGGGGATGCAGGTGGCAGCCAGGCCTCCTGATCCAGAAACGGCTACAAAAGGACAGGGAATGAAGGCACTGAGAATAATCCCAAAACGAAAGAAGTCCCAAGAAAAGAGATTAAGCCAGTGGTATTTAAAGTGAGTAAAGAAAATTATGGAAAAAATGAGAAAAGGCTTTGAATAGAATAAGATGAATGTGCGTGGAGTTAGGGTCAGGGATTTGTATAAAAGCAAGTGACGAGAGACACCATCAGTTTCAGAAATAGTTAGTAATTTATAGAGAGAGCTGCTCAGCCATGATCCTGCTCAGTTTTTGAACTTCGAGAAACACTTAAGAGAGCCGGGAATATCGGATGTTATACTAAAGGAGGGGTGCATATTAAGGAGGACATGCAGCAGGCGGGTCGGGAAGTCTGAACCTTCCAAGTACCTCAGCCAGTGGGGAAAGGGAGAGGACGATGCGGCCGGGAAAATGAGGATAAAAAGGAGGCTGCATTTTACAGACCGCATGGCAAATGCCACATGGCCTCTCCCTCTGATTCTGTGCTCAATAAAGTCCCTTTTACAGGACTCCTCTGTCTCCTTTGTGCACACAAAACTCTGGCGACATGAATTTTCCCGTACAGCCCCGGGGCCTCTCTCAAACATCCCTTGCCCGGCTCGGGCTCCTGCCGGGGCTCCACGTGGGTCCCGGCTCCATCCCGGACTCACCCCCAGCTCCCACCGCCCGCAGCTCCCGATCACCCCGAGCTCCCGGCGGTTCAGGGCAGCAACAGTTCCTTGGCCCGATGCCCGGGCCGGGCCCAGCGCGGGAGCCGCTCCTCAGGCGAGGTGTCCGAGAAATGGCGGAGCTCGGGGAAAGGGAGGGGAGACCGTGCCTTATGCAGAGCCCGCCCCTCGCTGCGATTGGCTGATTCTGCCGTCACTCGTCGTCCTCGCATGCTGATTGGGCAAAACGGGCAAAAGCGCGACCCCAGTGTCGCCGCCAGGGCGCTCCTGGCGCAGCAAAGGCTCGTAGGCGGCATAAACGCAGCGTCCTGCTAATAGGGAAGCCACCTCTGTGCTACCCACAGGAATCGGGACGAGCCAGCGCTGCTCCGGCAGCGGCTCCTGCCGAGGCCCCAGTGGGAAGGAGACCGCGGGCAGCCGCTCCCGCAGCGCCCTGAGCCCAGGCGGAACACGGGCCGGGCACGGCACAACGAACCGGCCACAGGCCCCTGCCGCCCCCTCCGCCCGCAGCGAGCCCCGAGCCCCCGCAGAACCGAGCGCGGCTCCTACCTGCGCTGGGGCTGCCTCCGAGTTCCGCCGCCGCCGCCTCACCGGGCTCCGGCCGCCGCCGCCGCTCCCGGGCCCGCACAGACGCTGCCACAATGGCGTCTTTGGCCCCGGGGCTGGGCTTGTCCCTGCTCTGCCCAATCAGCGCGCGAGAACGAGGAGTGACGGTAGAATCAGCCAATGGCAGCGAGGGGCGGGTTGTGCACCCGGCACAGCCTCGGCCCAGCGCTCTCAGGGGCCCCGGGCTGCGTTAGGGGAAAGCCGGAGATGAGAAACAGCCTTGGAACGGGCCCGGGCCCGAGGCGGGATTCGCCTGAAAACACAAAGTTCTCCGCAGCTCCCGGCACGCCTTTCCCAGCCCTGCGTGTTCGCTGGCTCGGGCTCAGCGGAAAGCCCTGGAGCCTCACTTCTCCTACCTCCTAATTAGGAGCATCAGTGCATGGCTTTGATTTCCCCCATAAAGGGAAAACTGCCCCAAGCCCATGTGGTTGAGTGGAGGAGGGGAGAGATTTCTGGCAGAAGATTCTAAAAACCCAAAGTAGGATAATAGGAAGTAAATGAAGACCCTTAAGACCAGCTTTACCCCACCCCTCCCTCCTTCCAGCTGCACCTCCTACTCGGAAGTGCAACGTGTGAGAAACGACACTCACTTTTAAAAAATTTTCAGAGGTTTATTAAGCTCTAGGATAAAATTACAACAAAAGACTGAATAAGCAGAAAAATCAGTGCTGGGAGCACAGGATTAACCCCCACGTGCTCACCTACAGAATGGATGTTCTGCCTTTTATGCCCCTGGGCCCTCCCAAAGTCTTGTCGGTGAACTCCTTCTCTGCCGTCCATTGCTGGAGACTACTTTCTTACAGCTTGGCTGCAGGGCAGGTGTGGTAACAAGCCGGCCCTCCCCAAATGCCCCGACTACCTGAGCCATGTCTGACAACAATACAAGGGGAGGGGAAAGAGGACTATGGAAGGATATATTACAGTAACATCATAATACATCCACAAAAGATATCTTGAACATACACACACTGTTCATCCTTTAATTGTGGGGGCCAAGTATTGCATTACTGATCTATAGCCATCCTCCCCTTTTCTTTTCCTAATTCATTTGGCTCAAACAATTACTTTTTTGTTTTATTCTGATAATTCACTTGTACTTTTCAAAAAGCAGCACAGAAACAAAGCCCTGAGCATGGAGCCGCTCCTGTTCTCACACCCTATTTGGAAGGACCATCGTGTCCAAGCCCTGGGAAGCACAAGCAGGATCTCTCACCTCCTGACTGACAGCTGCCATCTCTCCTTCAGCCATGCGTGTCTGCCTGACAATGTCCTGCAAAGTTCCTCCATCCATGTATTCCATCACCAGCCAGAGATCTTCATCAACAAGGAAGCTGGAAGAGGAGAACAACGGCAGGGAGATGAATGTGCACTGCTAAATTCCCCCATGGAAAAGCCTTGAGTGGAGTTTTGTTTCCAGGTCACTTGTCAATGAGAACAGAATCAGATGGAGAGACATTCCTGCCAGCCTGCACAGGCCTTAGAATCTACACAATCTAAAGGAGAAGGAGACACCTGTGAGAAAGGAGATGCCTTAGATGGCAAGCAAGTGAAAAATGCAGTTTAGCAACAGCCCAGTCCAATGTGGAACCACAACACTTGCCCCCAGCAGTTCAGCATCTGAACTCATCAGTTCCACCATTCCCTCCAAAATAAGGCAACACAACTTCCAGAATTATCCAGGCAAGGAGGCTGTACAGCACTTGGGACAAAAGTTATCAACTGTTTGGAAAACCTTGCACAAAGTGCCTTCAGAAACAGGCAAGGCCATTGAAAAATGGGCAAATGAGGCATTTCCGGAAACCTGGACTTCCTGGCATCTGCAGCAATGGAAAAGATTTGGGAAGAAGAAGCCAAGGGAAATAATTTCTGACATAGTTTATCAGCACTTGTCATAAGACACAGCAGAAGGGGTCAACTTGGAGAAAAAAACAAACAAAAGCATGGGGGGAGTGAACTGCCAGGCTATTGTTTTGGGAAGATATGGCTGGGTCAGGCTTTTCAAAACAGGCTACAGACTATGGATGAAAGATTAACGCAGGACCCTTGCACGAGATAAGACCTGGAGCACTCACCTGTCCAAAGAGTTGACAATGTTGGGGTTTTTCTTGCCTTTCAGGACCAGGATCTCATTCACAGCTCGTTCCCTGTTCTGCTCTCTGAGACTCATTTTCTTTATGGCCACCTGAAGGAACAGTGCAGACCTTTAACTGGAGGGGTCTGTGGCAGGAGACCACAGCAAACATGGAGCGAATCTTTTTGGAGCGACGGAGCCAGGCTGTGCCAAACTGCCTTGGGATGAGACAGCAGAGCCCAGCAAGTACCATTCCCACAGCCTATTCCTCTGCTCGCTGGGAGCTGCTTACAGGACACGTGGCCAAAGACATTTGGCCTTGTAAGCCCTGCAGAAATGGTCCCTCAGCTGTCAGCCTCAAAGCTCTGACAACATTTTCTGCACCTACAGTCTTCTCAAATGGCCTTAGTTTACCACTCTGATGATCATCATGATCATCATTATCATTATTAAACACATTTTGCAAGCCGGAGGTAATTCTGGTCCTGTGAAACAGAGGAAAACAGCCCAGAACCCTTTAGCAATTCTATGGGATTTGGTCATGATTTCAAATGCCACTGCTCTGTTTGGGATTGCACAACAAAGCAAACACAGACATCCACTGTCACAGGCTGTCACTGACACCAGACCCAAACACAACTGCAGGGTTTAGGAGAGAGCTTTGCACTGGACATTCATCTTCTCATTTCTCTCCCTTTCTCTCTGTGAACAGCTGTAGTAGGACTAAAACCCCAAAGTGAGCCCAAGCAGGATCTCTCCCTAATTAGGCCGTGAGGTATCCTTTGAAGATGTAAAGCAGGATGGAAAAACTGCTAAATAGTGTTCCTGTCCAAGGCTGGGATGAAGATAAATTTGGCCTCAGTCTCCACCAGCTGATGCATTCATGGTTTTAGATATGAAGACCAAGCCAGCGTGTCCTGCTGTGACAGACACCGCTGCTCTCCTTGCATTCCTTTGGGCACTTCAGAAGGACCAAGTGTGTCCCAGCTGTGTTCTGAAGGTGACACTGCTCTGCCTTCAGAGGAGCAGCCTGTGCATGAGAGCTCTGCTGGGCCCCCAAAGCTGCAGCCACAGCTCCCAGCAGAGGGGAAAGCCCTCGAGAGCTGCCAGACGTGCTGGACATGTTGGCACTGACCTCTCCTCCCGTGGCCCTGTCGAGTCCTTTATAAACAGCTCCAAAAGCCCTGGAGACAAAACAGCAGAGAAGAAAGAAGCAGCGCTTTAGGGTCTGGGAGTGAAGCCAGCCCATACAGGAGATCTCTGCTGCCTGCAGCATTCACAAAACACCTGAGTGCAATGACGCTTCCAACAACAGTGCAGCAGCCACCAGCCATCTGCCAGGCAAGGTGTGCAAGAGAAAACTGAGCCCAACATGAAGGAAAAGGGCTGGAGCAAATCCCAGATGTCCACACTGAATTCCTTTAGTTCAGAACCTGTGGTGGGGGGTGGGTGTCTAAAGAACTGGGAAAGAATGTATTTCATCCTTTTGCATTTCCTGCCTAAGACTTGCAGGATCCACAAGGGCCCTGCCATCAGGCAGGTGATGCATTTTCCCCTCGAGTGCAGCAGCTCTGTGTCTGTTACTGAATGTATGGGGTTTACTACCTGGGCTGAAAAAAAGCACTTATTAGTTCATCTTGAGAACTGTTTTCTGAGAGTCACCAGATGGTAAGTTGCAATCAAATTCCAGGCACAGAAGATCTTCCAGGTCCTGCTCCTTGCTGGAGGCAGGACACTGCCAGCCTCAGGGGCCTTTGACTACAGTTACCAAGTTCTGATCAGGACTGAGAGACAGCAGAATCACAGCCCAGTGTCTGAAGGTGTTTGGAGCTCTCCTGACTTCTCATTTGATCCTGCACCGGCAAAATACCTGGGACCTGCTTGTGCAGAAGGAACTGCCATGCACTTACCCCTGGCCAATCTGCTCCAGTTCCAGGTATTTCTCAGCAGGCTTCCCCACGCTCACGATGTTCCCTGAAAGAAACCACGTGGAAGATGCTCCCTCCCAGATGGAGACCTTGCCTTGCAGCAGAGCCAGAATGCAGCCCCACTCCCTGGGGCCGTGAGCCCCTTGCTCTCAGCTGGGGAAGGACAAGAAATGGCTCTGTGACATTTAGCTGCAGAGCAGCACGGGGTGCAGCTCATGCTGAGACACACACACAGCACCTGCTCTGGCACACAGGAACAGAACAGACATACTCAGCTGCACCAGGCACCACTCCCCTCTCCCCTCTGGCTGCAGGGCTGTGCTGCTGTCACAATGTTCAGCCCAGGATCCTGCAGCGGAGGGAGGTTCAGTGTCCTCTTCCCAAGCAGAGGGAGGTTCCCCGTCATCTTCCCAAAATGCTGCAGGTTCTCCATCATCTTTCCAAGCCACGGGACATTCACCATCCTCATCCCGTGCTGGGAGATGTTCATCCTCTTCTTCCCAAGCCACAGGAGGTCCTCTATCCTCGTCCCACACCGGGAGATGTCTGTCACACTCATCCCACGCCGTGGGAGCTTGGCTGTCCTCGTCCCATGCCAGGGGACATCCACCCTCCTCCTCCCACGCTGGGAGATCTCCACTGTCCTTGTCCCACACTGCAGGAGCCTTGCTGCTGTATTCCCAGAGCACAGAGTGTTCACCCTCGTCCCCCAGCACAGCGGGAAGCTCACTGCTGCCTTCTTCCTCTTTGGAAGCAGAGGGAGCCAGAGGAGATGCTGATGCAGCTTTTGTGCCCTGTGGACAGACAGTAGCGTGAGGGACAGGAAGTTCTCTCTCAGTTATCACCTTATTTATCCTCAGCTACACATCCAGCTGCACTAAGCAGAAACAGAGTTCAGAGTTGTTCAAACTAACAATGGGCTAAAGTTGACATTGCCACTTATTGTTGGGAATTTGATATTTCACCATGGCTAAGGCCAATCTTCTGCCTGCAAAACCAGACCTGCAGCTCTTCTAAGTCTTCAGCAGAAAAGGAGAAAAGTGCCAGGGATCCCTTTGCTGCTGCTGCTGCTGCTGCAAAGACCCTGACAAGAGCTTTCCTTCAGCCTCCCAGCTGGCACTGGGCTGCCACACAGAGAGCTCACAACTTGCTGCACAATTCTGAACACCAAAGGTTTCTTCCCACTCACCGAAGAAGGAGCTGCTTGGGATCAATGCATGAGGTGCCCTGCAATGGGAGAGGGAACGTGAACCAGATGCTGGTAGGAAAAGAATTGCCTGTGGTGGGAAATGCCACGGAGCAAGGCAAGCCCAAGAGAGCATTTTGCTTTCACAGCATCCCTGCAGGAGCCACTGTCCCTTCACAGAGCAAGCAAGGGAACAGCACAAAGTGCTGGGCTGTGTCAGTTCTTGGCTGGAGCAGCAAATGGGGCAGTTCCAGGCTCCAGTGCCACAGATGCCCTGCTTGAGGGAACAGAACCCCCCAGGCCTTACTGCAAATGCCTCGCTGGCTGCAGACACCCCCTTTTCCAGCTGCAGCTGATGGCAGGATCTCTCCCAAACCAATGGTGTCTTCATGGCAATTTGGTTACAAAGTCAGCTCAGGTCCAGAGGAAGAACAGAAAGCACACAGCAAGCCCAAAGCCACAGATGCTGCACCGAGGGAAAAACTCGACTTACTTGCCAAGTGGATTAGAAAATACCCCGAATAAGCCACAGTGTACAGAGTGCAAACTGCAGCAGCCACTTGCTGGATCATTGTGGCTGTGCTGCACACGTCT